>CM070818.1:34874320-35201820 GCA_036326025.1 Chrosomus eos
GTGGCGTTGATGCAGACACAAGTCCATCTTGTATGTGCGTCCCGTGGCCTCGTATGACCAGAACCATTGATGAAGATGTGAAACACAAAACTGCCATATTTTATTCATACTTCGAAAGTGTCCTGGTCTCCATGAGTGCTAGCCACAGATCAATCTCAGGGATTGCACAAGGCAGTGGGTAGAGAGGCAGGCGTTATCGATTTATCAGTGGAATATAGCATGTGTTTGCTTTAAATGGCCACGCTAAACCCAGCTGTCACCGACTTGACATGCTGACATTTACACACAAACACAGATACATACACACACACACGTATACAGGAGAGATGGATGGAGCCACACGCACACACCTTTTCATATGGCTAAATACTTACTATAAATAAGTCTTATATATACACATCCTCTGTGCAGATTGGTTTACCTTGACGCACACACACACATTCAGCTTTAAAAAAGCTATCACATTGCTGTATTGTGAGTGGATGGCAGATTCTCACTTATGGAAGGTATTTTTCAATTTTCAACCACACTGAGCGTTTTTTACATAGCCACACACACACACACACATAAACACACACACACACACACCTGGCATGCCGACAGCAGAGGGCTGGGTGGAGAGGAGCTTGCAGTGTGAGATGCAGCATTGCGGGCCATAAAAAGGATAGTTTAACAATTGATCGGCAGAGCAGTGGTTGAAATGGCAGCTGTAAATCAATTTTATCTCTCAGCCTCTAAAGAGTGTTTTCTAATGAGGTTAATGTCACATAATGACCAAATTCCGCAATTTAAGAGATGCCCTCAAGGTGTGCATGTAAGATAGATGTCGCCCAGACCAGAGTTAACGCAAGACAACCCAACACGCAAAAGAGAGTGTACACCGTCACCTCTGATGAACAGGTGTATAAAATGTATTTATGTATAAAAAAGGAGAGTGGAATGATGAAGGATGAAGTCAGAGAGGAGATTGACATCAGGTTTGGGATTTTTTGGGACAGAATGACCCAGCAGAAAATCAGGCCAGGCTTGGAAGCTGGTGTCGGGTATGTTAACTAAATGACTAGTGATTAATATTTGTCCGAAGCATTTTTATAACTAATGGTGCATCTATATCATCACTAATAGTGAATATGCCTGAATTTTTTATTTTTTTTAAACATGAATTAATATAAAATCATGTGCTCACACAGATTTATACACTCCAGTCTCTGCTTCACAGGTGTAAAGAGAGTTTGCCGTGCTCAGCTGTTTGTACCCACATAAGAAAAAGATTAATTCAAGCTCTGCACACAAGAAGAAATATTAAGAAAACAGTCAGGTCCTAAGGCTAGCATCTATCATAAGAGCCCTAAAGCTATTACAATGATCTAATCAGGTTTAATATGATATCCTATCAAATCTCAGTCCAAAAAAGCCCTGCCCCAATTCTAAAACCACATCAACTGAACTGATGACATGGGCTAAATTGTTTCCCTTTCTTTTCAACCATGGAATATGCATGAAAAGTAAATATACTCTATATTATTCAATTTAAAGAAGGCATTGGACATTTAATTGAAACTGAGTACTTTGTAGCAAGGAACACCTACACATTGTATTACCAACTACTTGTGTAGGTGCTCTCAAATCAGAGCTCTTTGAATAACGAGTAAACCGTTGCTTCCACGTCCTCTCATGTATATACCCTTCAGATATTTTCCTTAGCCCTTTCCATCTTTCCCACTCCTGCCTCTCTCTCTCTCTCTCTCTCCTCTCTCTCTCTCTCTCTCTCTCTCTCTCTCCTCTCTCTCTCTCCTCTCTCCTCTTCTCTCTCTCTTCTCTCTCTCTCTCTCTCTCTCTCTCCTCTCTCTCTCTCTCCATCCGTTTCTGTGCTTTAATGAATTGAGTGGTAGATGAGACGATTTTTGGGGGATTAGGCTGTCGTGGCTGTGCGGTGCAGGCACTGACCTATAAAGAAGGCCTTTAAGGAGGCTCATTAATCCACCTGTCCAGGAATACTATATTTATATGTGTCCCTCAGATCTGGGCTGAGGTGCTCAAATACGATGTGGAATTACCACTGCTGGCACCCAATTCATTTCCAACGTGATTAGTGACACAGCCACACGGAGGACGCTGTGGGTGGCATGCGGCACAGACGCTGGGGTCTTTATAAGGGTAGGCCGGCGTAATAGGAGTATGTGTGCCACTGTAATCTTAAGATGGTTGTGCTTTTTGGAAAATATCAAGTAAAACCTCTGTGGTTTGATAGTACGCTTCCTTTGCGTTTTTGAGCACACACACACACACACACACACACACACACTTGGTTGGGCATCAGATATGTAGTCTTTTACTCTCTACAATTCTCTTCCCACAATCTCTAATCAAATCTTGCTTTCACCATCGGTCCACCTCTAAATATCTGTCAATGACCCCCGTAAAAGCAGCATATACCCTATTTTGATCCGTTCACATTTTGAAGCACCACTTGCACTAGATGAGGGTCTTTCTCTCACTCACTCCCTCTCTCTCTCACTCCATTTTTTCATCCTCTATTTGATTGATATGTGAAATAAGTCCCTCTCCTGCTCTCTAAAGGCAGTCGGTGTAGAAGGCCTGAAAGGTGCCCATTGTCAATGCGAGAGCACTTTGTCAGGAAACAATTCTGTTCCCAAGGCCCTGAGGACATGTTAAAAAAGATACAGCCCCCATTGTGTACTATAGGAACTTTAATTTTGCTTGTGAGGTCATTTTAATCCTGATGAATTTTTATAGTCGCTGTGGTGCTGAATGGGGAGCAGTGCTAATGCTTGATTAAAAAAAGAGAGAGAGAGAGAGAGAGAGAGAGAGAGAGAGAGAGAGAGAGAGAGAGAGAGAGAGAGAGAGAGAGAGAAGAGAGAGAGAGAGAGAGAGAGAGAGAGAGAGAGAGAGAGGAAAAAATCTACCACCCACAGACCACCTAAACTTAAGGCATTAAAAAAGGCCAGACAGAAAAGAATTGGAGAAGCTTTTGTTGAGGGACACATTGGGGTGTATTTAAGTTTACAAAGGACTTCTCCTCAATGGAGACTGGTTTCTACATGGAAGCTTAAAATCAGTGGGGGCTTAAAGATAGCAGTAGTGTGAAGAAACAGCGGTCATCGACAAAGCGCTCCGAGAGCAAATCTGAAAAGGAGAAATCATTTGATTTTTTTCCCTCTCATCTTCACCTCCATCCTCTCTATATTTATGAGGGCTTTACAGAAATGTGAGGCTGTGATGTTATACCACACCATAAAAAAGAAGGAAAGGGGAAGACAAGCAGGAAACACAGGAGTGTCTATAATTGAATTAACAGAACGAATGTGCGAGTAAACACGCCATGGAGGAAATCTCACGGCATATTTTTTACCTGGTTTTGTCTGCTTTTTCATACGCATTTAGCATCTAAGTTCCTCAGGCCACCGCAATAGCGGAATTGTTGTTGTTACCGGCCCTCCCTTCTCCTCCTCCTCTTTCACTGGTAACTTTCTGGTTTACTTAAAGATTTAGCCTAATCCCCATTTGAACGCTAAGACTTGATCTGATGTTTGCATCGCACTTTTATTTCCTTCCAATGTTTTTTTGTCGGTCTGACTCTCTTTTGTGCAGACCTTTGAATGTGCCTGTGAATGTTGTTGAAGGCGACGCGGCCAGACGAATGTGAATGGGCGCACCTACAACAAGCCAAAAGTGTGGCTGATGTAGACAAGAATTCAATTAAACTGCTCCTGACAGGCAGTAATTGATCCATAGTAGTTTTTGGTTTGTTTTTCCTTCACCTTTCCTTCGTCTTATCACCCTCTTTCTGCCTCAAAGTTTTTTTATGCACTGTTGTTTAATGAAAACAAAATTCTGTTTTCAGAATAGGGACTGGCTGTCTGACTCATGCTCGGCTATTTATATAATCTCCAGTCTTTCCAAATGGGAACATGTTATGCCTTGTGCTAAATGCATCATTTGCATCACTCAGTGCTGTATTTGGAGGTGTTTGACTCTTAGTCTTTGAACTCAAGTCCGATATAGCCTGCGCCACACATCCTGTGTGTTATTCCTCTCCCCGCCCCCGTCGCCCCCTCAAGGTTTCAACGAAAACACTTTCAAAAGCGTTGTACGTGAAACGTTAAAGAACATAAGCGAGTATGAGTGTCGTTGTTTGGAAGAACCTAAAAGGAGAGTCATCTGTTGCGATGATTCCCTCTGACTGAAAGTTTGCAGCCCTGTGGCTTCTCGTTCATCTAATTGGGAGGTTAAACTTTATTTTCCCTGACTCTGCTCTTTGCACCCGAAAAGTCCTTTCAAGAGCGCGCCGAGCATTATTATGGACACCTGCTTTGTTCCTGGCAGCCCGCTCTCTGCTGTATGTTCATTTCCACTCATTCATAATCTTTCAGTGGTCTCTCTGTAAAGGGCCTACCTGAGCTTATAGCAGGGCCGAGGGTTTACTCTGCCACCCATTCTCCAGGGAGAGTGAGCATGCATGCGTCTATATTTTACGATGGAGCTCTACAAAGTCTAATCGAGGTGAAATGACAAAAAAAAAAAAAAAATCAATGTAGCACACACCTGCGCTTTCCCAGCAACTATTTACGATCTAAAACACATCATCACAAAACAAGAGATCAAATGCACAATCAAACTCCAATTCTTCATTTAATTAAATCTGGCCGAGGTTAAGCAGGAGACAGAGAGCTGGGAAGCGAAGAGAGTAGTAGTAAGAGAGAGAGAGAGGGAGAGCAAGAGGAAGAGAATACAGAGAAGGGCACAATATGTTCTGTTACATTATACTTTCTTAGCTGGGAGAGAGGCAAAAGGGCAGTGAAAAGGAATACTTGCTATTTAATTACTGTCAGCTGAATGAGCTGTGCTCTGTGCTGTTCTCCTCAGCCCCTCCCTGATGTAAAAATTCTTATTCACTTAGTATGTAGGTCACATTACAGTGGTGTCTGGTTATTGGACATGGGCTTAGATAACTGTTTGTTGAGTATTAAATGCTTTTGCTGCCTCAGCACCCTTTCTAACTGGTATTTTTCACACAGCTGTGCTACTGAAAAGAGGCAACACTGCTGTAAAAATCACGCCGCTGTCCCAACACCCCCTCTGCGAACACCAAGCCACCCATTGGGGTCTTTAAAGAGGCGCCGTCTGCGTAAAGTATTTATCTTTGTGTTTATAAGAGAAGAGAGAGGTTTATGTTTAAAAGCGCCTGATAAAGGAGTGTCGCAGCATAGCAGATGGGAAAGAAATATGCAAAAAAAGGAAAATCGCAAAACGAGTCGCACAAAAATCTGTGGTAAACCCGATGACTCCTGGGTCCCAAGGTGTTAGTCAGGCAGACGAATCGCTGCTTTCTTTCTGCTAATCTGTGTTTGCTTTGTGTGACCTTGCTTGCAGCTAATGTGTGTCGTTCTCACAACGCCTAATGGGCGGACAGGCCACCACATTGCCACAACATTGCCGCAACATTGCACCTCTCAGCTGGTCCTTTCCGTTTCTTTTTTCCTCCATTTTTCTGTCTTTCTTTCTTTTTTGTCTCTTTCTCTATCTCTCTCCCTCCCTCTAGTCTGGGAAGAGAAGAGCCCAGATGGTGATTGATTTTTCGAGTGCTGACATCTCTGCTTGAGAAGCCTTGTGCTCCTCTTCCTTTGTGCAGAGCAAGTCAGGCACACTAACATCATGATGCGATCAGCGGTTCCATACCGCCGCCACTGACTAGAGCCATTGATTGACAGATCACACACTCCACACACCATCACACACACAACATAACGAAGCAAGTACTTAAAAATATCCAGAAGACAGAGACTGTTAAGAAGTGGAGTAGAAAGTCACTTGGGAGATGTCTGAGACCCTAAAGCAGAGCTGTGTGGTAAATCTCAAGACACAACCAACAGGACCACATTGATCTAGAGAGAAACCATGCTGCTCCTCCATAGCGGCGATGGATAGACATTTGCCACTGTGCAAATTTGCTACGGGTCCATTGAGTCGACTCCAAAGCTCAAATGATGTCATTGGGTAACTAGCCATTCTCAGGCCATTGCCTCTGTTTGCGTGACTAAATACATACAATTAAGGGCTCGGCACTTCTCAATCTCTATGAACTCATTGTTAGACCGGGTTCAAGTGCACTGATAATGGGGGCCGGGGGAAAACAGGCGTATCATCATGGTACCACACACACACACACACACACACACACACACACACACACACACATGCGTGCACACACACACACAGGGCTGGTGGGTAAAAGAAATGTCTCATTATCTGACGCATTCCCGTTCGCCTAACAACTCTCTCTCTTTCCCTGATTTGTTCTTTTGTTTCCTTAGGCACTCCATTTTCATAGAGGTATGACGTTGCGTTAATACATGCCTCTCTCTCTCTCTCTCTCTCTCTCTCTCTCTCTCTCCTCTCTCTCTCTCTCCTCTCTCTCTCTCCTCTCTCCTCTCTCTCTTTTTTGCCGTCTTTCTCTCTCCACTCTGCTGCTAATTCTCCAGTTAAATGCATCATTAGTCATTTAGGGTGGTGTGAAAGTGGCTGGACAGTGGACAAGAAGACCCAAATTTGCAACTTGATGAGGAAAAATAAAAGGCTGATAGATCTATGATAATGAAAGTAATCAGCCCTGAATATGGACGCAAAACGAAACAGTCCAGAGCTAATTCTGCTCTCATTATATTCCGAGCAGATAGGGCCGAAGTGCCGGCGTAGATGGAATCATGGTATTCCTCTCTTTCCAGAAAGTAGCTCAAACCAGAGACTGCAGTGTTGAGAACTCACCGAGACTTTTATCGCAATCTTACATAGGTGCGCACCGGCCATCTGTAGATTATTAGAGTAACAGTTTTTGTGCCCCAAACTTTCCCTCAGCTTTCTTTATCTCGTCTAACATAGATAACCTGGCAGTGGAGACCATCTGAGATGTGGGATGGGGGTTGGTGGTGGAGGGGGGTGTCTTAACCTCCAGTGAGGGGTGTGCTTGCAGCTGGAACGGCAGGCTGGAGGTAAATGGATCTTATTTTGAGGAGTGTCAACATGTGTAAGGGTGCCCACGGCTCATTGCACGGCCCTGATCCCTCTGCAGATAAGCTGATGGATGAGGGGCAGGGGCCCGGCCCCAACAAGGCCTGCTCTGCAGTTCTCTCTCCCTTCTCCCTCCATCTATATTCATATCTCTCTTTTGCCTAACAATAACTTCTTTCTCTTTTTCTCTGTCTCTCTGTTTTTCAATCTCACACAAATGCCTTTTTTCGTCATGCCTCACTATCCATATATCTCTTTTGCCAATTATTTATCTTCCTAACTCAATTCTCTATTTGTCATAGGTTGTCACCTCTTTATCTGTCCCTCTTTCTGTCTCTCTTTTTCTCGATTGGACCTTGCATCTTTCTGAAATGGTACATTAAGGTGCACTTAAAGTCGCAATTTAATGTATTGTGATGTTCATCCGAGTGAAACGGATTATCAAAAAAGAAAAAAAAAATGTTGGATGGGGACTTTGTTTAATCCATTGATTGTTGATAGGATGGAGGCAGATCTGAATCTGAGCTTGCAGTTGATTGAAAGAAAGGGACGGGATTTAAAGTGACTAAATGTTTGGAGAAGTCCAGCATAAGTCACCAGAGAGAAGTCTTTCGTTTCACCAGATTGAGAACTTATTTTGATTAAGAATTGTGAGATTTTTTTTTCAGCACATGCATGGATTAATTGTTCACTATAAGATCAATAACATGCATTTAGAAAATAGATTTAATTTCATTGCAACTGTAAAAATTAAATTTCTCTACAATTAAGTTTTGCAAAGTCTGACTAACAGACCTACATAATGTAATTGTAGCTCAGCTTTGTTCAGCATTCGACTAGAGTTGGCCTCAGATCGTATTAAATCCTTTAAATATCCGCTTCCACAATGTGTCATGTATACAAGGACAGATTAAACACTGTAGTTTGACTACACAAAAACCCACTGTAGCGCCATTAAAACTGCACATGTAAATGTAGTGAATGCTTCAGACACTGCTGAACACTCTGCTCCAGGTCTGGCAGTCATTACTGAGGGACCACACTGAGAGTCCCATAAACAGCGACCAATGGCTTTGTAACCAGGTTCTGTGGTTAAGCCTAATCTAGACCCGAATCAAACGCCATGTCCCGGTTCTTTCCACCTGCCGCCTTTTCCCCGTCACCATGGTCTTACCTCACTCCACTTAATTCTTCCTGTTCAGCAACCAGCACTGGCAGTCAAATGGCTAATTAGTTACAGATTGCTCTTTAACCCTGGGGTTATGCACCCCTAGCAGGCTGTTAAAGTCTTAAGGGAGATGGAGTGTGGTTTACAATGTGGTGAAGTTAAGAGGTCACCAGAGTTGGAACACATGTGTGTGACTGGGCCACGTTCATGTATGCCACAATGGCCTGGCCACTTTGGGAACTCCGTAAACCCAAAATCCATTGCCTGTGGTCTCAACCACAGTATTTCCCACCCCTTCAAACAGTCACCCATCCTCATACACGCAGTCTTAGAAAGAGAACGCCATTGATGGGGTTGCACTCCAGCAATCTGTCATCCAAGGCATCTGGTGTGCTTTTCTTTTTCTTTCTTATGTCTCCTTCTCTGTCTCTTGTTTTTTTGCTGTTCCAGTTCTTGCCGCATTCCTTTCAGCATGTCATTACGAACATGCTCGATTGGATGCACAACAGTCGATGCAGCGGCCCCTCTAACAGGAGCTTCCTTTAATTCACCAATCCCAATGTGTGCACCTGGGAAACCTCCTTTACCAGTTAACCTCTGCTGTCCTCTCAGCGACAAGACAGGCTGACTGATCATAAATAATTAAACGATAAATAATTAAAGTCGTTTGAACATTATGAAACAAGTCATAAATGTTTCTTTGTCATGTCCATCACACCAGTCCACAGATGCTCTGCTCAGCACACACCCTCTCACACCCCCTCTCTCCACCTCTCCTCTCTCTCTCTCACTCTCCTCTCTCTCCTCTCTCCCCTCTCTCTCTCTCTCTCTCTCTCTCTCTCTCTCTCTCTCTCTCTCTCTCTCTCTCTCTCTCTCTCTCTCTCTCTCTCTCTCTCTCTCCTCACCTCCTTCTCTCTCTCCTCTGTTTATTCTCCATCACCTCCTTGCATCCTTCATGTTGCCTCTGGCTAAATGTCAACTAATATTTCCCGTAAGCATTTCAAATTGTTTATCTCAACAACCTCGCAAAGCAGTTATCTGAAATCTAAAGACAAAATCTGTCTTCTCTTAACTAAGCTGGTATTTACAGTCATTTCATTTTCTCTCCCATCAGAAATCTCTCTCTCTCTCTCTCTCTTCTCTCTCTCTCTCTCTCTCTCTCTCTCTCTCTCTCTCTCTCTCTCTCTCTCTCTCTCTCTCTCTCTCCTCTCTCTCTCTCTCTCTCTCTCTCTCTCTCTCTCTCTCTCTCTCTCTCCTCTCTCTCTCTCTCTCTCTTCCTCTCATCGTGTGGGTATATTTATGTGTGCATGTGTTCTGATGCAGAAGAAGAGGTGTCATTATCGATACAATGAGAACCATTCAAAAACCTGACCAAGAAGAAACTCGCATAACCTTGTAAGAGCTGTCATTAAGAGCTTTACCTGAAAGAATAAAAATACCACATAAGCTGTCAACACACATTAGTACCAAACAAGAGTCATTCAGTTTTCCTTTCTTTCTGCACTCACAGATTTCAAACGTTTCACTGAAATTTTTTTGGTATCTCTCGAAGTTTTATGAAAATTGTATCTCCACAAAAATAGCGCATAATTACAGTATTTACGCGTGTGTTAATATTAACCATTTGCATCAGTGAGCAGAATGCTGTCCTTGTCGAGTACTCTCATAACTTCTGTCTCATATATCTGATGAACATGCCTCATTGAATGACTCATATTTTCCATAACCATTTAAAACGCTTTGTTTTTACCATGTGTGTATGAGATAGGGACATAAATTACCAGTTTGGGTCTTAACGCAATTCGTGGTTCTATGTTAATTAATCATGTGGTCACACAGGAGTACTACCTAGTAAATAATTACACGGGGAACAGGAACAAATCTGTGCCCTGTGCTTGGTCTCAGACACAATGCCAATTGTTTGCTCTTCCAAATCTGTTTTGGGGCAAATGGAAAAGGATTATTGGGCTAGTTTTTAAAAAAAAAATATTTTTTTTATGTGTGCGTACACATGTGTGCTGTTTTGTTGACAGGCCTCGGTTTTGCAGGTCCCTTGTTTTAGTGCTCTTGGACAGGGAGACGATGCGATTGGCTTTGTTCAGTCTTGCTGGCAGTCGACACATGCTGACATCTGTTCCCTCCCAGCCAGTCAAACCAATCTCAATCAGGAGATATACACACACTCAATCACACGCGCACACGCTCATGCATGATGAAATATTCAGTTGGTTTTCCCAATGCATGCGCACACACAGCCTCACACCAACACCTTCAATCATATAGAGAGACACTGATTGTGCTTCGTCTCGAGGAATATCACACAGTGATATACAAACACACACATGCAGATGTGGTCATTATATTGGACAACTGTTCGATAGGCCAGTTGCTTCCTTAAAGTGCTTACTTAAAGGTTACTGATTTTTCACACAGCTGCAACATTGGCACAGCCCGCTGCATGTACTGTATCCACGATGTGTGGAATGTGAAGCTGGTGTGGTATGAGGCGACCAGGACAGGGTATAAGCGCTTGTTGGCTGTTTCTCCCGGGCAAATAACCTGCCGCAAGCCTTCCAGAAAAAGAGCAAGTGTTCACGAAATGATCTGTTTCAAATGAAACGCAGCCGGGCCGAGAGAAATGAATGTGACACAGCCAGATTTTGTATTTTTGTTACAATTACCCTAAACTCCAAATTAATTATTTGCAGACGCAGAGCAATGGTGAGCAGGTGGTTGCCATATTTGCGCGGGACAGTCTACAACTGCGGCTCATGCCTCACTTGATAAAGGCCTCTCACTCTGAAGCTCATATGACACACTGTCCTCTTCCCAAGAGCCTCCGCCACACTCCCTACATTCCCCCTCCCTCTTTCCTTCTGCTTTATTCTTTACCTCCATCCATCTCTCTCTCCTCTCTTGTCCCTCTAATGCGATATGACATCATTTATCCTCATCCATACATATTCAGCACTCGTTCATGAGTAATCATGTACATTGGAGTAACACCCACTCCAGCAAACCGCCTCCCTTCAAAGTGACTCTGTATCATTTCAATAGTTCCACCTTGAGGGGATTCAAAGTGGGGGAACAGGCGCTGGAGAGTTGAAGTGATCTAATGTTATTAACTGATCAAACTGACTCAAAGAGGAAATGGAAACTCCGTAAGCCAAGAGAACATCTGTAGCTCGGTTAAAAGACACAGACTCATGACTATTGGACTCAACATATTGTGCCTTTCTTACCATTGTGCCATCAGGTGTTTATAAATCCAAACATTCATTTCTTTATAAACAAAACTACACTTTCTATTAGGAGAGAACTATGGGCACTTCCTACTTTTTTTTCTTGTTTTTATTTTTATTTTTCTCTTTTCTATACATTTTATTGTTTTACTCTTAAACCAGACCCAGATTTTCTTGATTTTAATTTTAAAATTAAAATATGAAAATCCATTTTGAAAATGTTTATTACTGTAAATGTTAAGTCTTTCCATGCCATTGACGGAATTTCCCATCATTTATGACAACGCTTTCCCACCATTGACGGAATTTTCCGGCAGTCCATGTTTTCACTTTTATACAGTAGGGGGAGCAAAATAACTCCCCCTGTATAAAATTGAAAACATGGATTGCCGGAAACCTTTCTCAGGTTTTCACTCAAAATGTAGATTTTTTAACGAAACTTACCCACATTCAAGTGTTGATAAAAAAAGAATGCTTGAAACTAGAATATTTGTTTGTTTGTTTCTTTGTTTAAAAGCAGAGGCTCTGTTCTTTATTTTGATATATTGTATGCTAAGATATTCATACAACAATATATTCTGGGATATATTCTGGGGTCAATGAAAGATTTGTAAAAAAAAAAATAAAAATGCCCCGCTTAAACCCCCAAGTTAAAAACAATTATAATCTGAACAAATATTGAACTAATAATAGCCAATTTTAATATTTATTGTTTAAAAATTATATCATTTTTTACAGAAACAATGTCGGTTTACATCAAAACATTTTTTTGCATTTTTGAAACTTTGTTCCGAAATAGAATGCATATTTACCTAGGATAAAACAGTATCAGTGAAGAGCATGCTTGAGACAAAATTTGAGATGTGAAACTGTTGCCACAGTTACTTTGAAAAAGTAACTAAGTTACTTTACAAGTTACTTGATTTTAAAAGTAACTAAGTTACTTTACAAGTTACTTGATTTTAAAAGTAACTAAGTTACTTTACAAGTTACTTTTATTAGTTACATTCAGCAGTTGCCGACAACACCCCCGCCACCTCAACATAAAAATGACAACCGGTTTTGCCAACACTCACTTTATTGGAAGTGTATTTTTAACAGTAACATCAACAATCTATCTCCTGACATTTAAAGTTGAACTTAAAAACTATTTCATGAAAAAACAGTCTTTTTTGACTTCACTTAATATAAATACTTGTTTTTATAAAATATTTATTGTTTTTTTGTTTTTCTTGACCCTGTAATTTAGTAACTGTAGAACATGTTAATTGCAATTTTGCGTATATGATGAAATTAATACAGTTTCTTGTCAATCTATGTCTATTTTAATGTGAACAATGCGCTGCCACTTTAATTCAGCGCGGTGCAACACAGCAAAAATAGACTAGGTGCGGAAACGATCTCTGCACTGCTGTATACTCACGCACCTGGAACGGATCGACGGACCGCACCCGCGTGCAGTGTGAAAGCTCTAACCTGTTAACATGGGTACGGGAAAAAATATGCACCGCATACGCACTGCAGACGGAGACAAGTATGTTTGAAACGGGCGTAAGTTTGACTGTGCGGTGCTGCGACTCCAAATGTTTTTTTTCAAATTCGACGAAGTGTTTCTGTAGGTAGATAACACTTTGTTGCCACCAGCACAGGGTTTACAACGGACCTTAATGTTGCCATCTTTAGCTGACAGACACAAAATCAAAATAGTGACTGTATTTCCAGCTAGAAAAAGCGCATCTCTCTCCTCCCTTCATTGTTGTTTACGTTTGTGTCGCTGCGTGGTACGTACACGTGACATGAACCTCATGCTGAAAACGTGACTTGTCGCGCACACTCCCCGAGATGCAAGAAGAAATAAATATATATTTTTACTAAGGAAAATTACAAAAATAGTAACGCACAGTGACTTGGATAAGTAACTTTAATCTGATTACTGGTTTTGAAATAGTAACGCGTTAGATTACTCGTTACTGAAAAAAGTGATCAAATTAGAGTAACGCGTTACTAAGTAACGCGTTACCGGCATCACTGATATATATGTATATTTTATTTAATCTTGTGCCCCATCTTAAACTGTAAAAACTAAAATTATGAAAAAAGTGAAAATTTTATCTAATTGTCTGTATTTGGGATACATAAAATGCTAGTTAATAAATAAATAAAAATGACCAAATTCCCTGTGAATGTTTATAAAAAATATTATTATTTTGTAAAATTCCAAATATGTTTTTATTCCAAATTGTTTGTGTGTGTACATACATTCACACAGTCCATGGGTCTGGATGTTTGTGTGGAATCTTGGAGCGACTGCTTGTGAGGGAGGGAGGGAGGGAGGGAGGGGGGGGGGGGGGTACACACTGAGGAGCATGACAGTAATATTGTGCGGCAGACACAACTATTTCACAGGGGCTTAGAGGCCCTCCCGGATGATGTAGTCTGTCAGCGCTACACAGATCCAATCTGAACTCCGCCACCACTCACCAATATTCACTTGGATTATGTCTTGGAATATGACTGAGCACTCTGAAGACATGGAGAAGGAAAGGAGGAGAAAGGTAGATGGAAGTGGAGAAGGAGATGAGTAATCCTCATGTGACTTTATAATGCTGTAGATGAAGTGTAGAGAGAAGGCGTACCGTGGGACGGTTTGCGGTTGACACACATGCACGCACACACATGCTTTACATTCTCTGCTTGTCATTTGCACCTGCTTATTTGGATTTAACACTTGATTTAATGTCCTAAAGCTACAGCACCACAAAAATTCAGAAACTCATACCGATGAAAGAAACTAAGAATGATGGTGAGAGGAAGAAAAATCATAACAACAGATAATTATTCAGCCTGCTGAGGAAAAATCGGAGCGAGGGGCGCAGGCATTCTGAGGGAGGACGGTTACATTCTGTTCTACTGAGCAATTTGATGATAAAACAACAAATAGGCACACAAACCATTGGATCAGACGGGCTAAAGAACTGATTAGAATATATCAGCACACCTCTTCTCAGCAAGCCAGCTGCTCGGAAAACACAGTCTAAGGGCATAACGTCAAGCAGAGTGAAAAGAGCTTTTGTGTGTGTGTGTGTGTGAGAGAGAGAGTTTGACTCTTTTTAATCCATTATTCTTGTCCTTAGATGCTCCGCACTATTCATTTCTGATTGTAGGGTAGATATTATAAACAGTGGCTTGTCACTTTACTTAACTGTTCATAATTATCAGATCAACAGCTCAATTACACTGGACTTGATTGTTTCTCGATGTAATTGTTTTTAATTTAAGGACAAAAGCAACTAGTAAAAGTAAACACTTGTTCAGATATGATTTTGTATCACTCTCACTATGATACTATTTTAGATTTTAGCAAGTCTTTATGTATCATTATGTGGGCTGTTTATTTTCGTGGGTTGGAATAATAGAGTCTTGTCCTATGCAAATGAGTAAACAAATCAGATTGTTGTCAGGGTTCTGTGTGCACCAATCAGGCTCAATAAATCGGATGTGTAAAATTACACACACATTAGCAAATAGCAAAATATTCAGAGCAATCCAATTGCCAATAGTTTAGCAATGTACTGTATGAAGCACAGTCAAGTCACTTTCGAACCAAGAAGCTTTTAGTTACTTAAGAAATCTTTCGCCCTTGCATGGAATTTCCGATCGTGTGGATTCCCGCGCGTTCTTGAAAAATCACCAAATCTGATAACTAAAAGGATTTGTTCACTGGTTTATTTGGTTATGGTTCCTTGAGGTTATGACGTTATGGCCATAGAAAATAATCTTTTACTTAAATGATTTGTTCAAAAACACATAAATTTGCGAACAAAACACCATTACCTTTGTGGGAAGACTAAAATGTGAGGAAGTTTAGCTTGCAAAATATTAATTTAAGTGTTCTAAATATGGATGTTTCAAGCATTTGACTTTCTTTTCAAATGTATTTCATTGACCTTAAATAGCATAACAGCAATTAATGGCTGTAAATGAGCTACATAAACTATGGCCCTCACAGACTCTTCATCCCAACCTGCTCCTCAGCTCTCTCACAGCCAACAGCTGGACTCTTATTCCAGCCTTCAGACCCCCTCTACTGCTAATGTGTTCGTTCATGGTACTAGTGTTACTGAGAGGGTGAGTGAGTGAGTGACAGAGAGATAAAAAGATAGAATGTACCATTTGTAAGTTAAACCCATTCCAGCTTTGCCCCAGTTTAAATTACACTGTTTTTCTTTTTTGATTTCCATTTTGCGCATAATGCCTCTCTCTCAGCATGTTTTAAGTTATATTATTAGCGGGTCTCTGGAGAGTTTCCCCCCTCGTTTTTGGGGTGGGATTCTAGGCTCTGGATGCATTAGCTCTCCGTAATTGGCGAATGATCATGGGATGGAGTGTGGATGGAGAGAGAACTCGCAGCACGCACCACACACACACACACACGCTCGGCTCGGCTCGGTGCTGTATGGCCGCGATACTGGAAGTCAGCGAGGGCCCTATCAGTCAAGCCTAATGCTCGGCCCTAATACACTTTAATAGCTTCCTCCGCTGTCTCCGATCCCTCTTCAACATTGATCTGAAATCATCTTTCTTATTCTTTTTTCGGGGGGCTTTGCAGACTTTCGCAGCATTTATTGCTGTCACCTGTCTCGTGTGCTCAGATTAATACGGACCGATAGGGGTAGGTTGGGGAAGGAAGCCATTTATTAGCGTTCGGATGTGTGTTCGGCAAAAGGCTAGAAACTTGGCTGAGCCGACGCAGCGTTTGAAGAGCGGGCCCATTTGAGCCCAGGATCCGTCACATGAATGTGTAAAATACCCGACGCCCGCGCAGGCTGTCACACAAAGGGCTATCACCCTATTATTCAAGAGCAGCCATGGAGCCAGGCCAGAGTAGAGTGTTTCTGGGGGAAGGGAAAAATCGGCTTGATTGTGATTTGCCATTTATAATTGGCCAACGATGTGAAATGGTCGGCAGCCAGACTTTTTTAAAAAGGCAATCTGCGGCGGTGGAGGGGCCGATGGTTCGCTAATGACAGCTAGCGCGATACGCCTTGGGAACAGAATGGTGCTCGTGTAAGGGTAGGGAACACAAATATGTTTATCTGTAGTCAGCGATGTTTGCATGACTCAAATGGCATTGTCTATTGATTTCCTTTTCCAAAACATCGGCAACACAATGGAGCTGAAATACAGAAGCAAAAGCGAAACGTTTTTGCAATTTGAAAACAAACAAACCAAACCATCTTTAATTCCAGAGTCGCTTGGCTTATTAAAGAAGTTACGCAGTTCGTTTTGGCCTTTGTTTGTGCCTGTAATCTTAAAGGGAATACTTCTGCGCAATGCTTTTCGGTCTCTGTTGCGCGTTTGTGTTTGTCCCTGGTCTGGGGAGCTGGATTTAAGCTCTGAAATGACAGAGTTCAAGGCTGATACTCCTGTTGGCAGTGAGACATGGCAGACGATTTCTCGAGGGGGTCTGCCTCCACATTGTGAGCTCGACAAAAGATAGTATTTGATAAAGGTCCCCCTCCCCAAAAGCCCCCATAAATAATGAAAAGTTAATGAAGAGGTAACTTAATGATGTAATGAATATGGCAGCGCAAGGTCAAACAGAACTGTCGTGGGTTGGGTGGGCATGTGAAGTGCGTACTCGTCTGTGTGTGTTTACGAGTGTGTGTGTGCAGTTTTAATGAATGTATTGTCACAGGAAGTGCGATAATGTTTAATTAGTTTCATTTGTGTGCTGCATGTTGTATGATTCTTAAATCACCTGCTCTCATATAGAAACTGTGTGTGTGTGTGTGTTGTGGTCGCTTAGAAGAAGAAAAAAAGAGAAAAGCGAGCAGTTTGAGGGAGTGTTTCTCACAAGTGTACACCTGTGTGTGTTTATGCAAGGGAGAGTGCATGTGAAACCCTTCTGTTTTGGACAGTTTGTTTGAAAGTGTATTGTATTCATGCTGATTTAGTTGTAGGTTGGGGTCTGGTGATTAAATATTGAGAAAGTCTGAATAATACGTTGGGTCTAGGTGCAATTGATAGGGCACACTAGGAAGTGACTCAAAGGCACTGGCACACACACACTGTTTGTGTGACCTAGACATGTTATATGTGCCTCAAACATGTATTTTCACCAACTAACACTGCTATTTGTTATTAGACAAACAACAATCAGTGAGTGAACTCAACACCGCTGAGTTTCCTTGTTGAGGTGGTTCTGGTTTCAGTATGTTGTCCTGGTGTGTAAAGTGCCTAGTCGGCAGCAGGCAGGTAAGCACTTCGATCTGTTTCTCCTGGAACGAGGTGAGGGACTACCATGCCGGTGGTCTCAGCTTCAGCTCTTACACTCGGCTCGATCCGTTATAACAGAGGGAGTGTGGGGTGAAATAGTAGAGAGATGCCAGTTGGAGCCATGGTCTAGCGCCTAGCATGTTTGCATGGAAGTTGCATTTATTTTCCTCTCTCTAATTGTATTACTGGCAACAAGTTAAGTTATAGGCAGGGTAGGTGATTTGTTCCAGAATTTTTTTTTTTTTATATATATTTTAATGTTATGTGCTTTGAGACACGAGGAAGTTTAACACCATATTTCATGACTTTTTAGTTTGCTCCCTGCTGTACGCGTTCGGATGTTTCGGATGAGGTGTGGTTTTGGAGATGCTCTGAAGGGAGGATGGGATCTTATGTTTCAAAGCTAGCTTGCTATTGCTAGCCTCTCCGAAAATTACCTACCCTTTAAGACAAGTCAAAAGTCAGGTTAAGGGACAGTTCACCCAAAAATGAAAATTCTGTCAGTAATTACTCACTCTCATGATGTTCCAACCCTGTAAGACTTTCGTTCATCTTCGGACACAAATTAAGATATTTTTAATGAAATCGTAGAGCTGTCTCACTCCTTCATGGCTTCTATGTAAACTTCATTCTGCCGGCCCAGAAAAGTTAGTAAAGACATCGTTAAAATAGTCCAAGTGACTACAGTTGCTCAACCTTAAGTTTATCAAGCGACAATAATACATTTTGTGCGCAAAAACTGTTGGTTTCTGGTCCCCATTGACTTCTATAGTATTTTTTTTTCCTACTATGGAAGTCAATGGGGACCAGCAACTGTCTGGTTACCAACATTCTTCAAAATATCTTATTTTGTGTTCAAATGAACAAAGAAACTGATACAGTTTTAGAACACTTTAGGGTGAGTAAATTATGAAGCTATGATACGGGTATCCTGGATTCAACAAAAACAACTGTTGTCCTCACTTTATATAATTAATAGCAAAAAGTGCAAAGATAAGATTAGTGTAATAGGTTAGTCATTTTAAATATTTTTATGGTTATGATGAATATGACATTAATATTGTAATAATCTTAATAGTTATTTTTCATAAAACGGAATGCAAACCAATCCATTGATATCTGTGATAAAATCCTCATATGATGTAGACGTCATCTGTAAGTATTAGATCACAGCACAGACAGCAGATGCTTGGCCAGCACTTTCATATGCAGTCAGAGAAATTTTGAAACAAGACCGGACTCACACAGGGACCCTAGCGAGGGGTCAGTGAGTTTTTATCTGTGTCTCCTGAAACATTTACAGTTCCCCGACAGCTCTAGCGCTGGCCAGGCGTGATTTGTAGTTCATGTGCAGATGTGTTGCTGAGAGACGTTTTAATGTGACGGGCGAGACGCTTCTCAGTCTGTCTCTGCGGGTTTATGGAGGAGCTTCGTGTCTGCGTCTCAATCTCTGAGACCTCCCCCCGTGCTCCCAGACTCCCTATCTCTTCGCTTAACAAGCCTGAGGTCATGAAGAAATAGCACAGTGCCCCACTTAACCCAAGGTCAGGTCCCTGAGTTGATTCGCCGTATGCTGTCATAAGAGCCTGACAATAAAAGCAGGGATGGATTCGCTCTCTCTCATGTTAACCTGAATTGGTTTGCTTGCCTTTTTACTGCCTGTCTCCTGACGGCTATAGGGCGGACAGGTAACAATCATCCTAAAGTTTAACAGTATATAGTGTAGAGGAAAGAATTACAGCTTGCGGAGTGAATGGGAGTAGCAGGGAATGTGCTGTGGCCGTGTTGACTGTGAGGAATGTCTTTAAAGTGAAATCATTTCCTTTTCTTAATCAAAATATGACAGACCTCTGAAGTCCCATCTGCACGCCACTACAGCCTGGAGCTGCTCTGAATGGGCAAGATGATGGAGCGATATCATGCTCTGAGGTTATGGGTAGGAGTTTTTACCGCTTCACTCGTGGTAATTCCCACTTGCTGAGTCTCAAAGCTCATCGGAAAGGGGAAAACATTAAACCTAAAATATCACTAATAGCTTATGCCAGCTTTAGTTTCTCGGCCGGTACATGCAATGCTCTCCCGTTTCAGTGGGGAAACTGAGCAGCCAGTTTGACGGACAGATTAAGGGAGGCCTGTGGACCTTTACCATATGTCGAAGTGTGGTTAGCTCACAGATTGTCGCGTCCATCTCAGCCTTCCCACCTCATCACCCTGGAGGCTTGAGCGTGAGGTTTATTAAGTGTGAATGGTGTGGTCGGGGTGGCGCGTGCCTCAGGAGCTCTGTTGTCTCGTGCGCTCTGGGAAAGCACCTGTGTAACAATGCAAGTCTTAAAATGTTTGTGGTGGCACAGGGCAAATCATTGAGGAGAAGGCATTGTTAAAACACATCTGCTCTGCCATCTGATCTGGCTCAGTGTCATGTCTTCAAGGCCATATTTCATTTCTGCCTTTAACAATGTAGAGCCCACCAGGGGTATGTGTACCCCAGGGGGTACTTAATCAGCTTCCAGTTGGGTACTTGAAAAGTTGTTTCTTTTTTTTTCTTTTTTTTTATATACAGTACATGCACATTTGGTACCAGTTACAACTGGTATGTATAGTTACAAATTGGGTATGATATTTTATACTTGTATTCATTTGATGTATTTAAATTTCATCATAAAAGGAAAACAGACTTTTTAGTACTTTTGTTAAACGTCCCATCTGAATTTCATCTATAACATTTCTGCTGTCATAATTGCATTATTACCGCCAATAATAATAAATATAATAATAATGTTATTTGTTTTATTATTATTAAAGTTATATTAGTAGTATGTAGTTTTTTGTATAAAGGGGCTATAGGGATACATGAGAAAAACAAGTTTTCACTTTATTAATGTCACTTACAAAGATTATTCATATTTAATTGCAGTAAATATACAGGACAGTCAAACATGTGCAGTTCTGCAACCAAAATTAAAGAACAAAATAACAAAACTAAGGCCTCAAGCTGAGAAATTAAACAACTCAGGCTGCTTGGACATAAATAGTTTAATCTTTGCTTCATAAATCAGGTGATGAGCGTTCATTTGGCCTGAGCGAGGCCTTCAGGTTCACACTTGGTCCTGTGTAAACATGTTTTCTAGTCAGTCCTCCTCTAGAATGATCCACAGAGCCGTAATCAAAAACAATAACCATTGGAAAGCGTAAACGTTTCAGAGCATCGCTGAGAAGTATGAAATAATAATCTGTGTGTGGCCTGGCGAATGCTGAGAATGCAAACATTTCACAATAAAGTTGTTTAAATAGAGACCTTGGCATCGATGACTAAGAGATAGGACATGCTGCGTTAATTACACCCGCTCATAAAAATAAACCACGACTCTCCATACTACGGGATTTAACCTATTAAACGGCAGTGAGGTGTGTTGCTCATATGTGAGGGAAGGGTGTATTGTTTAGAGTAAAAACACAACAAGCTCAGAAAGAGATAAAGAGAGAGAGAGAGAGAGAGAGAGACGAGAAAGAAAAAAGGCCAAATAGCTGTACAATCAACAAAGGAACAGAGTGTTTACTCTGAACTTAAAGACTTTTGAATTATTCCCCAACATTGTGTGGCATTAGGACGAGAAAACAGCTCGGCTAAGTGCACGTTTATTATTTTTAAACCGTGTGAAAAGTAATATGCTTTAAGGAGCCAGCAGATGTATTGGTAGAGCTATAGAGGGCCCACACATAAAGTTTGAAGTGAGTTAAGTTTCATCAGGGGATGGCGAGAAATGGATTATTTTCCTTGAGCATGGACTTAAGTTTTAAAGTTCACTGCCGGGTGGCCCATTCCTATTATCCATGTTAGCATAAGAATAGAGGATAGGAAGGAGGCAGGGCTAGAAAGAGAATTAAAAAAAATGAGAGAGAAAGAGTGAGGGTTACTGGTTTAAATTAACTTTTGCATAGCAGAAGTGATTAGACATCCACTTAGAATGCCACATGTTCACTTTCACTTCCCACTTTTACGTTTGAAGATTCTCAGGTAATGGCATATCAGGGATGTCTGAGCAGTCTTGGCAGTCCTCAAGATTTGAGTCCAACCAGTTTTTTGTAGGCCACACGACAAGCACACGTTCCCAGCTTAGACGCCTGGCTAGAGAACAAGGATCCCGGTCACAGAAGCGGCGCGCTCCGGCTAATCACGTTACACTGTTTTTGCTTCACATTACACTTAGTTTACCCCCGAAACAGATTCAAGGGAACCATGACAACTCTTCAGTCTAAGAAGAGGCATGCCGTTATGAATAAATGTTTGTATACATTTTTGTGTGGATCTTGGAGTGTGCACATGGTGAACGGACTGTGCTTACAGACATCTGGATGCGATGGAATAGAATTTGTTTAAACAAAATGAAGCCCCTCTCTCTCCACCTGGAAAGCCACCCAGAGCGCACGCTGCTCATCACTACATACTTGTGCAGTGATTTTAATAGGACTGTATTGACAGATATTTCAGTACAGCAATATGAAGGCTTTTGAAAATGTGTGATGACTTTCACAGCTCTTACTGAAAGAGTCAACATGGAATACCGTACTTTACACATGCCGGAACTGAGGGGGAATGAACTTATTCCATTAGGTTTTACATTCTAAACATAATCCTCATTTTCTTCTTCTCTTCTCTCCTCTCTTTTCTTCCTCTCCTCCCTCTCTTTCTTCTTCTCTTCTTCTTCTCCTCCTCCTCTTCTCTCTTCTTCTTCTTCTCCTCCTCCTCCTCCTCTTCTTCTTCTCCTTCTTCTTCTTCTCTCTTCTTCTTCTTCTCTTCTCCTTCTTCCTCCTCCTTCTCTCCCTTCCTTCTTCTCTTCTTTCTTCTCTTCTCTCCTCTTCTCCTCCTCCTCCTCCTCCCCTCCTCTCTTCTTCTCTCTTCTTCTTCTCTCTCTTTCTTCTCTCTCTTCTTCTTCTCCTCTTCCTCCTCCTCCTCCTCCTCCTTCCTCTCTTCTCTCTCTCTTCTTCTCCTCCTTCTTCTTCTTCTTCTTCTTCTCTTCTTCTTCTTCTTTCTTCTCTCCTCCTCCTCCTCTCCTCTTCTCCTCCCTCTCTCCTCCTCTTCTTCTCCTTCTCTTCTTCTCTCTTCCTTCTTCTTCTCTTCTTCTTTCTTCTCTCCCCTCTCCTCCTCTTCTTCTCTCCTCTTCTTCTTCTTCTCTTCTTCTCTCTTCTCTTCTTCCTTTTCTTTTCCCCCCCTCTCCTCCTCCTCTCTTTCCTTCTTCTTCTTCTCTCTTTTTCTTCTTCTCTTCTCTTTTCTTCTTCTTCTTCTTCTTTCTTCTCTTCTTCCTTTGAATTTGTAGTCACATTATTCACTCGTTTACACTTTCCTGTTACATTGTCTTCAATGTATTATTATTATTATTATTTATTATTATATATATATTATATTATTATGTACAATTAAGCTAGATAGTTTTATGTACTATTCATGTTTTTATGATTATTATAATAATAATATTTATAATAAAATAATTTCTCTTTATTATATTCACTATTATTATATTATTATTATTAGTCATAATTAAGTCTATCAAATGCTGAAGCATGTATTTTATCACTTTTAATAAATTACATAATTTCATTAGTTAATAATAAACATTTAAATATATTATATAATATATATTATATATAATATATATGATAGTATATAATATGAATATGTATAATATAAATATGAGAGAGAGAGAGAGAGAGAGAGAGAGAGAGAGAGAGAGAGAGGTTTTATTCAGTATTATTATTATTAATAATAAAATTAACAGCATATCATGTTTTTAATTAGTACATTAATAATATTATTATTATTTAATACATAGGCCTATTTATTTTAAGAAGTCCATAAAAATATGTAGCTTATGCACTTGTCTTTAATTTCTGTATTCAGATATTTAAAATTCTGGAGCTATTCAAAGTTGTATAATGTTCTCGGTGGAAAGCTTAAAAAGGAAGAACAAAATAAAGATGTCAGCTAAATTTACGGCTAACAGTACTCTAATGAAGCATTTCTATTTCCGCACTTAATGGTATTTCTTTTGACTGCGTCAGCTGGACTTCACATGTAAATAATAAAGCATCTAAATGTAAAATACTCCTCTGTGATCCATGGCATATTAATCAGCATGTTTAATGAGCGACTGCTGATGAAGGATCAGACAAGGGAAGGGTGCGAGAAGGTATGAGCATATAAGAGACACCTATGGATTGATCAGCCTCTTAATTCTATTTTAACAAATAGTCCGGGAGTCTTGGATGGCGGTGCGGGAACATGACTAGGATAATAAGCATCATGGAAGCTAATCAGATTTCTAAGAGGAATTGATTGTTGGTTTTGCAGAAAGAGCAGAAGGCTTGACAATACGCTGAAATTTAAGTGTTAATTTTTATGCTAATCTTCCAGCAATCTCCACATGATGCAATTTGCTCCCCTGCTCCACAGATATGAAATTGTCCCGCTCACAGAGAAAATGTCAGCTTGCCAGACCCTGAAAGCTTGTAATTTATTAGGTATGTTTCTATTAGTATGTGTCACACTTGTTAGCCAGCATCTCTCTCTCTCTCTCTTGTGCACATGCAAACTCCCATACTCAGACTAGAGCGCTCCATGTGTTTGCCGCTCAGCCCGAGGCCTTAAAGAGCGTCTCAGCTCAGTGGCTGTAGCACCAGGGCATTAATGTATTATCATATATCGGGTGGTCCTTGCCCTGTGGACAAAAGGCTGTTTAATACAATTTAATGACATTCCCGAGCAGGAGGGAGAAAGGGGGAAAGAAAGGGCAAAGCCCAGATTAAATTAGCATTTGTGGTTCTTATAGTTCACCCATGCAAAACTTAGCAACAGAAGCGCTATGACTCCACCCCTCCGTCCCCCTTTTCTTTTTTTTCCCGTTGTCTCTAGACGAAACAGAGCGACAGCATAGAGTGAGAGTTCAAGTAAGAGTTGAGTTGGATAAACTGAACGTAACACGGGTTGCAGCTCATAACCTGTCAGCGACGCTCATGTTCCCTAAAGGCCACAGCTTGATTGATTTCCTGTGCGGCGCAGTGATGTCATCCATAAGAGACGCAAGGAGCTGACAGCCGATGCGTTTAGTCATCTCTGTGGCCGTGCCGTTCACCGACACGGCTTTCTTTGTCTTCATCTGTCTCTGCCTCTCTTTACACATCTCTATCTCTCTTCTTTCCATCCTCTCTCGCTCTCTCTATCTCTGTCTCTCAAGCACAAACCCTCCCCTCATTTCCTCCCTGTTTGTGTTGTGTAAGGAAGCCAGTGCCGGGCATCCAGTGTTACACTCAGCGTACTCTGTGTAGAAGGTTTGGATGCAATTCACATATAGGTCAATTAAATGCGCCAACATCTGCTCTCTTCTAACCATTTGCATACAGTATTCATATGTTAATGATGTCCCTTGTTTTGTGTGTGTATGTTTGTGTGTGTGTTTTTCACTTCCTCCCCTCCTCCTTGTCTTTTTGTAAAAAAAAAAATTCAGAGATAGAAATTTTTTGGATTCAAACTGCTTCATGTGGCTACTCCAAACCGGATAGTGCCGTCCTATTTTTATTTCCTCTCCCCTTTCTCTCTCTCTCTCTCTTGCTGAAAGCAGAAACTCCTTTACTGTGAGCGCCGGGCTTGTTCAGCTGCCATTGGCCCTGATTTGAACAAGAATCCTTCCACTGTAGCTGCAAAGGAAGTCCTTGCCTTTGGAAAGCAGCTTAACGCCTTATAAATCAGTGATGAGGCAGATGGACCAGCGATAATCTATTTAGAATGCCTCACAGCAAATATTGTCGTACAGATGATTAGAGATTGAGCTATTTTAACTCGGCCTTCTCCGCCCTCTCAGCAAATCTTCTGCTTCTCTGAATGATTTAAATTGGAGAGTTTCTTCTTTTCCCCCTGCTTTTCCTCCCTAAATATATCTGCATTTTCAAATCGCTCACTCGCTTTTGCACGGGGGAAACGAAGTGGTGAAGTGTACGTGTTTTACGGCGCCATTTTCTTGGCAGGCTTCGTGGCGTGCCACGGAACAAAGAGAGCAGGGAAATGGGCCTGAGCCAACAGGCTAATGACAAAACGCATGCTTCTTAACCCAATATTAGTAGGGGGACGCGGCAGGAGCACGGCTGTACGTGAGGGCTGAAGCCGCACCGAAGGCACCCCGTTTCGCTTCGGTGGTCGATAGGTCCCGATTTAGCATGAGGCCACGGAAGACGGGCCGGACGATGGATGGATAGAGAGGGAGAGAGAGAGAGGGAGGGAGGGAGGGCGTAGTGCGAAAATGAAGTGGAGGTTGTCAGATGTGGCAGCTGCTTGGAATCCTGATAAATATAAGTCCTTATTGATCGGCTGAAAATGAAAGATCCCAGAGTGGCGTGCAGTATTTAGCTTCTTGTCTGCCGAGCGCGTCAGCGGTGGCCTTGCCTTGCTGGGATAGATTTTCAGAAGCGCTCTGAGCCACGGCTTTGATTTCATCTTTAACCTTTTTCGACTGCTTTTCCTTGACCTCTGTGCTACTGCTGTGATTCAGTGAATTTGTTACATTTGGCCTGACATCCTCTCTCTCTCTCTCTCTCTCTCTCCCTTTCTTGCTGACAGAGTAAGACTCATCGCTGCTGTCATCGCTTGTTGCCGTACAGACTCAGTGGCGGGGTGAGTCACGGTCTCTTCAACCTGACGGGCCCCGGACCAGTATGCTGTTAGAGTGATCAGGTAAGCAAAGTTCACCTCATGCCCCACACAACGCTCCTTCTTTCGGTAGTTGTAATGTGACACCGCTCCTGGACAAGATACAGGACATACATTTCTGATCCCAGATCTGCGCGCTTGAGCGGTCCTTAGATAAGACATGAAGCATGCTCACTTACCCGTTGGTCTCAAATCATCAGTGTCAGGATGAGATTAACTGATCGCAGAGTCTGATCCCTTACAGACAGTCCATTTGAAGTGGCACGTTTTGTGCTGAACGGTTGTAATCTTCTCCTGCGATGTGTCTTTAAGCCGAACACCTAAATGACATATAAAAGCCCAATTTAGAGCGATTGCTTCTCCAATTTGCTCTTCTATCTGGTTCAAGTTTTTTCAGTGACATGTTTCATGTGTGTCTATCATTCGTTTTCTTTTTTAAGATCGAAATACATATAAAAGATATACAGTAGGGTAGACCGGAGCTAGTTGTCTAAAGGGTTGTATCTTAGTATCTAAAAGATTTTGCAACAAACGTCTGATTACTTCTGGTTATCTGTGGTTTTGTATGTGAGTTTCAAACTTTTCAAAAGTACTATCCGACTTTTTAATATATGCACTGCTGTTCAGTATGTTTTTTTTTAACATAATATTAATACTTTTATTCAGTAAGGGTGCATTACATTGATCAAAAGTGACAGTACATGCATTTACAAACTATTTATATTTTAAATAAATAATATAATTAAAATAATAATAAAGTTTTAATATATTCTTCTATTCATCAAATCACAGTTTCCACAAAAATATTATGCAACACAACTATCTTCAACAATGATAATAATAAGAAATGTTTCTTGAGCATCAAATCAGCATATTAGAATAATTTATGAAGGATCATGTGACACTGAAGACTGGGGTAATGATGCTAAAATAATATAAATATTTAAAAATAGAAAAAAATCAATTGTAATCATATTTTACAATATTACATTTTACTGTGTTTTAATAAATTAATTGAATGGTTGATGTGTTCTGAGAAAAATGACAGAGTTGTCATATGTTTTAAAGAGTAAATTTGATTCTATGTATTTATTAAAATCTCTGAAGTCCAAATTAATTGTTGTATATTTTTGTATTTTACCGTGTACATTTCTGAATGTCTCATGAATTTATTTTTCAAATAGTTTTACATTTAGCTTAATTATTGGAAGATTCCAATATGATAACATACCTTATATATTGCGACGACATGCCTGACTTTCAGGAAAATTAAATACAGAAATTGAATTTCAATAATAAACCCAGCCTAAGAAATATATAAGAAATATAGGGGTAAAAGGTGTGTCATTCATTTTATTGCATGTTTGGATCATTAAGTGTGATCTTTAAATCAAAATCAAGAATGAAAAAAGGCAGTAATGATTTCAATTTTAAATTTTTTTTTTTAGGGGGAAATAAGGGGTAAAAGCAGCCCATGAATAAAAAGTCTCCTCCTCCTCCTCCTCCTCCTGAACAATGCTCCAGCACACTTTTAGATAGATTATAAATCCCCTATGAGAGAGCCTGCAACAGCTGTTGGCAGACATACTAGATATGAGAATAGCAGCATAGGATGAAGGAGCATTAAAAATTAATATGCTATTTAGCCTAGGTGTATTTTAGGTATTTGACATTTTCATGTCCGGGACAGACTAAATTTATTCATGGTACAGAAAAAAATAAAAAATAAAAATAGAAAAAAAAGATTGGGAAGGGGTGGTAAGAGCTGTAAGCGGAGGCCTCTGATTTTTTTTTCCCCCTTTTCTTTTTTTATGGTCACCCTTTCATTCAGTAATGATAGGTGTTAAGACATCGTCTATGGAGGAGACTGGAGCCCATTATGGGCACGGTAATAATTAGCACATGCCACAAAGAGAACCGATTGCCTCTTAAGCCTCTGCTTAATGCATTTTTTGTTGCATTGTTTTTCTATTTTTATTTCTATTTATTTTGTTTTCTGGTGTTTTTTCCCTTCTCTTTGTGTTTTGTTGAATGGTTAAAGGAACTGTGTGTGTGTGTGTGTGTGTGTGTGTGTGTGTGTGTGTGTGTGTGTGTGTGTGTGTGTGTGTGTGTGTGTGTGTTGTGTGTGTGTGTGTGTGTGTGTGTGTGTGTGTGTGTGTGTGTGTGTGTGTGTGTGTGTGTTGTGTGTGTGTGTAGACGAGACAGTGAGAATGGAAATCCCAGCTTCAGTAGTGATTAATTACTAATACTCCCTCAGAACATCTCTCTATCCCTGACTATCTAATCACACTGAAATCTAAGACATGTCCTGAGAGGAGAAGAGACGATAGGACTACATGGGCCATCTCTCTCTCTTCATTGTAACTTTATCAATCTTACAATCTCTCTTCTTTTTTCTTAAAGGAACAGTTCACTCATAAATGAATAATTTACCCACCCTCATGTTTTTCAAAACTTTCTTCTGTAGGACACAAATGGATTTATTCATAATAGAATGTCCAAGCTGCTCTGTTCCATACAATGAAAGCTGATGGTGACCACAGCTGTCAGGCAAGATTTTCAGTGAATAATGAAAAACACTTCAGTTTTTTCTTCACACAAAGCTATCTTGTAGAGTGCAACATTTGGGTATTAGAAGTAAAAATCCCATTCATTTTCTACATATGGGAATTGATTTTAAACAAAAAACTTATAAACCTTTGAAAGTCAGACCAACTGTGAACTATGAGGTTGTTATGAACCCACTTGTTATGATTACTTACTTGTAAAATATGTTTATCAGCTGAATTCCTGGTGAAAATAACCCATAACCCATGATTATCCTAGGCAGGAAAAATCCACCAAGCACTGAGAATGACATAATTGTAGATGTACTCTTCCTATCAAACTTCTATAATATATATATATATATATATATATATATATATATATATAATATATATATATATATATATATATATATATATATAAGGACCACATTTATGATGCATGAATTATTATGAATTTTAATTGTGCATTTTTGCTCCTTTTTGTAGAGTGACTTCCAGTCCCCATCCACTTTCATTGTATGGAATAGAGCAGCTCGGACATTCTGCTAAATTTCCCCTTTTACATTCCACTGAGAAAATAAACATCACATGTAAATGATGCAGAATTGTATTTTCAGATGAACTATCGCTACCCCTCTTTCGTTCTCCTTCACTTCCTTTATTCCTCTCTAACGTTCTTCGTCTCTTCTCTTGCTAATTTGCAATCAGTCCATATGTGTCTCGCCTGGATTTTTGTAACGTGCTCCACTCCCCCTCACTTCACCCTCTCTCATTCTCTCCCTCTCTCAGGTGTTATATATATACATACACTGTTACTCCCTGAGGTAATATTTAGCAATAGCATGTTTAACACCACAACCCTCCAGTCACAGATCCTCACATCATGCTTAAAAAACAGAGACGGGTGACATGCTTCTGAATCTGCTACGTTTCTATCGCAGAAGAAAACGTGGCTTTTATTTAACAGTTATAGCTATTACAGGATCACACACAAACACACAAAAAAATTATTCTCAAGGCAGGGATAATTTCCATAGATATCTTTCACTACAAAGAAAGCTGGAAATCAAAGCGTTGCCATCATTTAAAGAAAGACAGACTTTTCGAATGACACTCTTCATTTCTTTATTTTTCGACTGGTGAAGTATTTGCATAGCTGAAGTTAGCAGTCTCTCTTGACAGGTTGGGGAGAACAAACAAAACCGCTCTCTCTAGAGACTCTCTCCTCCACGTAAGGTGATGCAAGCTTACATATATTAACAGCGCGTTGTACAATTGTACTAACTATCACAATGAGCGTCTACCCAAAGTCCTCAGTTTCGTCTGTTTCTGCGCAGAGAGTTCTGGCAGCCTGGTGTCACCGTTGTCGGAGTTGCACGAAAGTAGCCATGTTTGATGTTCCTGATGTTTGTAGCTACTCGCCGGCTGTGTTTGGACATGTGCGACAGAGTCCTCGGCCCCTTCGGGTCAGCATGCGTGCGAACGTGCGTGTTTCCCCATGTGGCGGGAGGGTTGGAGTGTCAGAGTGGATGTGCCTTTGAGGCCATAGCGCAGCAGATTAGCGTCTTTTCTTATCATTCAAATCGAGTCTCCGCTCCCTTTGAAAAACATATTGTACACATCCCCCCCCCCCCCCCCCGTCACCCCTGACTACAATCTGTGGCCATGATGGCTGCCTCCAAGGAGCTTGCCCAACTGAAGAGAGAAGAGAGAGGAGAGGGAGAGAGAGAGAGAAGAGAGAGAGAGAGAGAGAAGAGAGAGAGAGAAGAGAGAGAGAGAGAGAGAGAGAGAGAGAGAGAGAGAGGAGAAGAGAATTGTCGAGGGACGGCGGAGGGAGGGGTCGTCCATCCCGAACCCTCTCCCACATCATCAGAGTGTGATTGCAGCTGGGTAATTGATATATGGCTGTGGCTGTCTCTTCTCCTCACCCTTGTTAAGGTCAACTTATCTACATTTCACCCCTTATTTCTCCAATCCCATTATATTCCCCCACAGATATTGACTGACTGGTGCGGCCTGTCCTCCTGAAAATATGAATTGAGGATGAAACAAGCGACCGCTCGCGCACACACACACACAGAGACAGCGGTGTAGAGGAAGGGGGAGCTGCCTCTATTCCGGTGCCTAACCCTTGCCTGTTATCAAAGTAACTTCCAGCTTATTAGTAACAAAAGGCCTTTTTCTCCTGCTCTCATCCCTCCCCCTCCCCCTTCCTCCTTTGTGCGGGCCGTGTTCGCTAGCGCTTCCTGAATTAAACTCTGGCTTCCTGTTCTTTTATATGCATGGCCACATCTGGGGGAGCTTGCTCCAGCCCCGCTGCTTAATAACAATCACCTTCCCTTTCAGTCGCCCCTGATTGTTTCTAATTCACTCTGACAGATAGTGGCTGACAAGCCGCCCGCGCCTCCTCCCTCCGTGACCCCGGCTCACTCACCATACTTATACCGCCTGTCATTTTTAATATCTGATTTCGCTTTTAAAGTTATGTGTTTTAGCCCAGTGATGAAATCAGTGTTTAACCGAAACACAAAATGGATCTCTCTCCCACTTTCTCTGGGCTTCTTTTTTGGCTCTTTTCCTGCTCTTTCTTCCTTCGCTCTTTCTCTCTCTGTGGTTTTTCTGTTCATTGGAGACAATGGGATGAAGGTTGTTTAAATGCCATGCGGGGTGGCACGATGGTGCGTCGTGCTATGGCATTGTGGAGATGGTTTTTTGTTTTGCTCCTGATGGAGTCCATCTGGACGTCTGGTCCGGAGGACTTTATAAAAGCTGGTGGATTGGATGGAGTCATGGCCACATTTTCCATTTATTAATGTGAAAGAAAGTGTGAAGCATAGCAAACATTTTATTCGACAATTACTCACCAGTGGCTTCAGGCTCATAGATTTGTGGAGGGTTCACTCAAGTCGTTCCCAGTTGACATCCATTAAAGACACGTAGACGTGCATTATTTATATGTATTTATTTTTTTGACAGCATGGGGCCTCTACTAGATTGTTGACAGAATGGATGGATGCATTGACAGCTAGATGGATTGCATTTCGCGAGAAATCCATTTAGTTATTCGATCAAAATACAACCCAACTTTGAAAATATTTTTTTTTTTAGTCAGTTCAGTGATGTCGTGTTAAGAGCCTTTCAGCTGCAGTTCAAGTTCTGTATGTTCAACGCTCGTGTTCTGTTTGACTTTGTTAATATGTGTAAATATGAAAGTATATAGATAACAATATTGTTTTATATTGTTACGGTATGATTGTTAATAATATATAATAATGAAAAAATGTTTTATATTTATTGTAATATGTAATTATTATAATGATATAATTAAAAAAGAAAAAAGATAATAATAATAATAATACACTTATTTATTGTTATTGCTAATGTGTTATTATTATTATTATTATATTATCTATTTTTATTATATTTTTGAATTATTTGAATGTTCCTCTCAATCATATCATTTTTGTGAATAATTAATAATCCTATTAATCACATTTATTATTAATATTATTATGGATAATAATAATTGAATGCTTATACATTAGCGACATTTTTTATTATTATTGGAGGACAGTTGAAGTTTTTGTTTATAAGAATATGTAATGTCAGACTGATACTCTTACAAGAATGACTTTGACAAGAAAAGGGCATTGAGTGCTAATATAATTATCAAAGCCACAGAGAAAGTGTGTAAGGAGGAGGAGAGAAACCTCCAAGAAACATCTTCCTGCTTCTTGACAGCTATCTTTCTACCTAGCATTTTACCTTAAACTACATTATTTAAAAGTTTCAGAGCAATTGAAATCAAACACTTCCAGCCTCACATACGCGCATCATTATTTTTTTACAAAGCACCATGTATTGTTCTTTAATCAGTCAATCACGAAGTCTGTGCCATCATAATGCAACCCTCACGCTTCCTGTTGTTCAAACACTATCACAGTTGAAATCAATAGAATTGTATTTTTAACTCACTTCAATCAAAACACCCACACTGTTTGTGTACTCTGCTCTCACCATCAATAGTCTTAAGACCAAAAACTAAACTATTGCGTTTGTTCAACCTACCGAACACACAGGCGTTGCTTCATTCCGGGAAGCGACAGTGCCTTGGGCGTGCCCAAGTCCAGTTTTTCTTCGACTTTTTTTTCCTTCCTTTTTTTTTTTTTTTTGAATGACAGAAACATAACTAATTGGAGAACCACTGCATGTTTTCACTAAAGGCACAATTTAATTACATTTGAACCGAGAATGAGTATTTTGGGAATGTGATATATTCGTTCAAACAAATGGAGCGAGAGAAATGCAATATTTGTTTTGCTTTGATTAGCAGATTGGCAGGGACGTTTTGTTGTTGTTGTTGTTCTTTCTCCCAGAAATGAAGCAAAAATCTTTCCTCAAGTCAAAACTTTTGGGATCCTGTTCTACCTTCACGAGCAAGACTTCAGGTTCAGCCACCTCAAGCCCATCCTAAAGTGATAATACCACAGTTTAAATCGTAATAATCATTGTCCGGAGGGTCTGTGACTGTTGCGTGCATACATTAGCCAGCTTGTAGCCTTATCTGTCCTGTAGTGGCACTGCTGATAAATACTTTATTAATAACTTTCTAAATAATGTAATGTGTATTGTTGTCTCCGAGGTTGTATTAATAAACATGAAGGAATTTATTTGTCTTTAACAAAGCATGATTAATGCACATTATCGTGTGGATTCCTAATTCTTGCAGTCTTCTCTTCCCAGCTCAATGGAAGAAAAAAAAAAAAAAACACACCCATCAGCATTAAATATTTATGGCATAATATTAATGGTTTTGTAAAGAAAATAACAAGTTATTAATCCTCTGATTAACAACTGATTAACCTTTTTATTAAACACGTGATCCGTGCTTCGTGGATTCAGGATGTGTCGCTCGAGTGTGCTGCGGAATAATTATTTTTGTGTCTTTTTTAATTGCAAAAATTGCACGGATGAATTGTTTTTCTGCCCTTTTTTCTTTTCAAACATGCACAGATAGAGACGGATACGGCATCGTCGACACAATATTTTGTCGATGTAAAGCGACCCCAGCGCATCCTACAAAAAAAAACATGGACTAAATATAGCAGGACATAACTGCGGACAATGAGGTTTAATTCTCGCATCCGTTTATTCCCGTGTTATTGGCATGTGTGGGAAAATAGGGAGAATGCACACACTGCTAAAGGACAAGCGCCCCTCTTTCTCTCTATCTGTCTCTGCTCATCTCACTGCCATTGTGTGTATTTTTAGGTCTCGCCTGAGTCAGTTCAAGCACAATTATGCTTATGTTTCACACATGCCAAGTGTGACTTCATCTTACGGAGAGGAAATGGGTGAAAAAAAGAAGGCCGCCCGGGCAGTTTTGCAAATAAAATAAAACTGTATTATTTATAGAATTTCACATTGTCAAAATTTCCTGCTGCTTTCCAGCTTCCTGATACACAGACAGACAGACAAACAGAGAAAGTGCATGTAAAGTTATGAAGGATGGCCTTGAGGTCCCTCCTCCCCTGACCGTCAAATCTCCTTGGGAACGCAACACCCTCCTCAGGTGATTAATACAAACTTGGGGCCTGGGCAGTTTTACAAACATCAGAAAAATTTAATTCATAATGCGTTTTATACCCTGACCCCTGCCATCTATTGTGTCGCTATTCTTTAGCTTGCAGAATCCATCAAAGGCCATAGTGTTGTGAAAACCAACAACAATAGCAGTCTTTGTGTGGAGATGTGTGTGCGGATAAGGGTGTTGGGACACTTGTTGTTTTTTATGCCTGGTCTTATGATGGATTAGTGCTTGTTCGGTAGGGTGTCTTTGTTAACTTTCTCTCACACTTTTTAAAAATTGTTTCCTTTTTTTCCAAATGGACTGATCTTACCTTCAGTGACTTTCTCCTCACCCTCTCTCTCAGTTTTATACTCTTGCTTTTTCTCTTTCTGTCCTGCTGTTGAGTGCTTTTTCCTCCCTCTTAACCTTTTTTTGCAGAGTCCTTCATCTTTAATTTTACTCTCTCTCTCTCTCTCTCTCTCTCTCTCTCTCTCTCTCTCTCTCTCTCTCTCTCTCTCTCTCTCTCTCTCTCTCTCTCTCTCTCTCTCTCTCTCTCTCTCTCTCTCTCTCTCTCTCTCTCTCTCTCTCTCTCTCTCTCTCTCCTCTCTCTCCTCTCTCTCTCTCTCTCTCTCAATCTTCACGCAAGCAAACTGGTCACCCTGGGAATCCTGTCAGTCAGTCACACGCCCCTCCAAAAACAATTATCTTTGAACTTGCTTTTAGTGCTGTTTGTCCTAATTACAGATCATTTTCCCTGTCACATTTCTACTTTTATTGCAGTTTTGCCCTGAATGTTGATCCTATTGAGGTTCAACCTTATTTTACTCGCTGGAACACCCCTAAGACCTGGATTCATCTAATATTCCCCTGTGTCTTTTGCTCTCTCTTTTCAAATTTGATTCTTTTCTTCCATTTCTTTCTTTTTTGAATGTATCTTTTTTTTTGCATTAACTTATTGAATTAGACTGAGATCCCAAAATACACAGTAAGGATGTATGGCCTGTTTTATTTCTGGTGTTAAGGTTTAGGGGTGTGTGTGTGTGTGTGTGGGGTGTGTGTGTGTGTGTGGTGTGTGTGTGTGTGTGTGTGTGTGTGTGTGTGTGTGTGTGTGTGTGTGTGTGTGGGGTGTGTGTGTGTGTGTGTGTGTGTGTGTGTGTGTGCGTGCGTGTGCGTGTGTGTGTTTGAGGTATGAGCAGCCGTAAGGCATGCTAACTTCAGTCCCACAGGGGAACCCTGCGTGTATTTTTAGTTCTCTGCTACAGAGGTGGACTTTGTTGTAATTAAAACCAAGTAAAGGTGGTTAATTCGTTCCTTTGCCTGTCTGTCTCAAATATCAATCTACTCTGTTTTAAACATATCACATATATGCTCATGCACCCACATGCATGCTTAGCATAACACACTCACACAGACATGCACACGAGCTCGTAAGCCTCTTACAGATCCGATTCCGCATGCAGACACAACATGCGCTGGAGTTGCAAGGAGAGTCTTAGACATGGTGCAGGGCCTTTTTCAATTAGAGGCGTATCGGGCATGGCTCGATAGCATTGTAATGCAGCGGGTCCGGGTCACTGGTAGGATGTGGGATTAGAACCAAGTAGTGGTTCTGGCAGAGCAGAAAAACTCAAAACATCACAGCATGAAGACACATCTCCCTCCTATCTGCTAGTCACACACTAGAGAGATAATAGAGATGTTTTAGTGAGCTTCACAGAGCTCTTTTAGGGTCAGAGAATAAGTACTGTACAAATGTACTGGGATCGAGAATTACAGATAATCACATCACCCAAAAAGTAAAGTTCTGTCAACATTTATTCAAACCTGTATGACTTTCTTTATATTCTGTGGAACGTTAAAAAAGATATTTAAAAAAAGGTTGTATATATTTGTTCATACAATGGAAGTCAGTGGTAACCAAAACTTTTTGACTTCCAAACTTCATTGACTTAAAAAACACCATAAATAAAAAAAAAAAAAAAAAAAAAAAAAAAACGCTCTTAACTTATTTTACAGTCGTAAAATGTCTTCAGTTATTGTCTTCTCACTTTATGTTTTCATAAGATAGAATAATATGATACAAGAGAAAGCCTAGTTGTATTATAAAACCTTCCTATGGGTTTTCCATCAAGTAATTCCCCAGGGTCTTTTACGGCAGTGGTTCTTGACTGATTTTGCTTTAGACCTTTTGAACATTAAGTGGATGTCGAGTACTTTAGATATCAAGTGGTGGCCTAACACATTACTAAACCTGTTTATCATACAGAATTGAATTTCAATTAGTCACTGCTCTAAGCAGCCATAATTATCTGCACAAAACTTATTTTATCCTTTTTTAAATCTCTTAGTGTTGTTTTTTTCATAGTTTTTGAGGATGAGGGCATGCCGTGCAACCTGTTCATGTTGACATGAGCCTAATTTGTTAGCTTCTACCCAATGACAGATGCATTTCCACCCAAAATACTGTAGAGTTTGATTGGATGTGTGACCTTTGGAAATAACAAAATATGGGAAGCACTTTCTCCTCCCTTTCAAAGGTCGGTAAGCCTATATTTATTAAAATTATATGAGGTAAATATGCGCAATTATATGATTAGTTGCACTTTATTATTTATATTTAGCATCATCCGACCACCCCACCCGTTTTGGTCATGCCCCTCCAGCTGAGAAGCACTGCTGTACATCATCTCTCCCCTGATAATCTCAGACCTGTATGTCAGATCACCTTTGTAATCCAGCCATCATGGAAACTCAAAAGGAAAGAGAGGGAGAATACCTACTTAGCCAGTCTCTTATCTTCATTTACTCTCTCTCTCTCTCTCTCTCTCTCTCTCTCTCCTCTCTCTCTCTCTCTCTCTCTCTCTCTCTCTCTCTCTCTCTCTCTCTCTCTCTCTCTCTCTCTCTCTCTCTCTCTCTTCTCTCTCTTTTATTTATTTTTTTAATCTGTGCTGTTTTTCATAGAGTATTGCTGCTTCTCAAAAGATAGAAAACAGACAATTTGGAGCACAGAGAACGTTGATAGTGTTGTGAAGTGCCCCCTCGAGGAGGTGCATGCACACACGCGCATTGGAGAGTTGTTCATTTATTCCTTGCTCAGATGAGAGCAGTACTTCGTGCCTTCAGTCTTTTGTGGCTCAAACACATGATGCTCTCACACACACACACACACACACACACACACACACACACACACACACACACACACACACACACACACACACACACACACACACACACACACACACACACACACACACACACACAACACAAGCATATTCGTCGTGTTTTGCACAGCCCTTCACATACATATAAATACACTGAAACATAATTGATTTAGAGCTTGTTTAAAGAGAACACTGCTTTTTTAGGCCTACAACAAAACGATATTTAAGTCCTCATTGCTCAGCTTTTCAACTCGACACTAATGTAGACTGAAATACACACTGTCAGAAGTGCGTGTGATGCTTTAGGTGCGTATATTGTTTCTTTTTTCAAGCGCTAGAATATACAGTGACAGACCTTGATAGGTGTTTTGTTGGTATATCGCTCTCCTTGGTTTAATGAGCTTGTTTTCTATTCCGACCCAATTGTCAGTTCGCCTCTACGTTTTCTCTGTCATTCTCTGCCTCTAATGCATTGACAAAGAGAGGTTTTTTTTCCTCCTCCAAATCAACCGTTTCCTGAATCAAAGCCTGAGAACTTCAGCTGTATGCCACAGCAGCCCTCTTCTGCCACACTTCCTCTGTCTTCCTGCCTGTAGCTTGGCGGCTTCCTCCTCAGCAGGGGGAAAGGTAAATCATGTGAGGAGAAGGACTGGGGAAGGGTAGCTGACTGTGACACGTACCTGTCAGCAGGTACTCAAAATAATTGGTAAATGACTGTAGCGGGATGGAGAGGGCTCTCTCTTCCCCTCCTCCATTTGATAAATATTTGAAGTTGCCAGGCGGTCGTTGAGCGCAGCGCAGAGAGTGGGAATATCACAGATGTAACAGAGATGGGCGTATTGAATTGTGCTGGGATAGAAAGAGAGATAAACTACAAGTATAGAGTAATACGTTTTGAAAGTTAAAAGCTAATCTGCCGGGACTCGATTTTGTAACCTAGTGAAGCAGACCTGCATTTACACCTGCATTAACTCAATTACATAGAGTGTAGGCTTATATTAGATCGGCTATACACACACACTCGCACATGCTTCAGTTGGCAACCCTCTGCCACTCACAAACATTAAACGTGAAAAATGCATAATTCTTCATCATTTTAAAACAATGCCATGGAAAGTTCAGTCCGATAATTACTCGGTGGACAAATGTGCTTTAACATTGGGAAATCTTCGCTCCCTGACAATTTTAAGAGCGCCATTGGGTTATGTTTGTCTGATAATGAACAGTATTCATTTTCATCATGTTCCTTCACCCCTCCTCAACTCTCTTTACACCATAGTCAATTAAAGCCCTCAGGGCCCTTCTGTGCATAAAGGGATATATAACTCTTTTGACATTTGGCTGCGGACATATTAGGCACACCCAGAGCACATTTAAAGCGAATTGCCTTTTTAACGCATTTAAAAGGCCCTATTCCAGCCACAGCCAAAGAGGGCGACTGATGATTGGTCTGAGAGCCTACCTTCATTTTACGAAATGAGGTGAGGGCGTTGCACTGGCATGTCGGACAGGAGAATAAATGGGGATTCAGATCAGGTAAATGTTTTTTGTAGCCTCGTTGGTTCAATATTTTGGCGTCCCTCCAATCTGAAGCCAAGGCGAAGATGGTTTTTCAAAGACAGCTGGGCAATGGCAGCTTTGAGACAACCAACATGAATACCAATCCTGGCCAAAGGACTTTGGATAGCAAAGGATCCCTTCGGTGTAGAGGAATCTTGCTAGGCTAAAACGAAGGAGTGGGTATATGAGGCAATGGAGGCAAGTCCGTAGCCTTTTCCGCTCTGCCAATGGTAACTAGGGGACTTAGATAGGACGTTTGGGTAATGAGGCGTGAGGAGCACGTCCTATCCTCACACGCCTAGCGAGTGCTCCTCCAGGGCTGTCTGGAGCAGACTTGCAGGGTCATGCATGGCGCTCGTTGGCATAAAACAGCTAGAGGTGTGAAACTCATCCCCTGGGCCCTTAGCCTCTCTGCCCTATAATGCTGAGTCAACTGAGCGACAGAGCAGCTTGCTCTGATCCATGGCATTGGGTCTGAATCATTGTTCTAGCATTGGAAAGTTTCCTGAGAACAGACGTTAACTGTTAAGGAGTAGCCATGCGGTGCTCTTGAGTCAATTGGCTTGAGTTACAACATGTTAAGGTGTTTTAATACCCTCTTTGACTATTAATAATACAACCGTCATTTTATGTGGTAGATATAGACCTGTGGTTGTAAAGTAAACTCACTTGTTTAACTGTGTCGAAGCTCAGAAATCATCCCCATTCGCCCAAAGTCAGAATTCTGGTGTCATCAGAAATAGCCCAGTCCTTCAATATTCGCCTCTGCCATCTTCTGTAACAAATAAATGTCCTGATACAGCAGCTCTCCTCGGGACATTTCCATTGACATACGAGAATCAGGGAGAAAATTTTTGCATCGCTTGCATTCCAAATGAGCCACAGTAAGTGTTTTATGTGGACATTATTATCCCAATATGGCTCTCAATGCATGTAAAAAGGAATGACCCCACCATCGTGATTTATTCATTCCTGTCTAGGATATATGCATAGGCTCAGAAAATCCTCGATTCTGTTCAGAATGAAAGCGGATATATAATTCATGAAAGCTAATGCATTGTTTCTGTTGCTTCATCTCATGGCTCTTTTTTTCCCCGTCTCTGCCAGCCTATTCTCTGGCAAAAGGTTGGCAATAATATCAGTATTGAAATGAGAAGTTTGAAAGACGCACCGCTTCCTTTTTATGTGTGTGTAAACTGATTTGAATCACACATTGGGGGCTTACTGAGCGGAGCTTTAAATGTTAAATGGGGGTTGAAGTCTGCCTGAACTAATTTGTAGAGCTTTGCACCATGTTGACATTTAAATGTGATAAGAATAGAAAACTGTATGCCGACCTATTTTGAAGATGCTTTCGGAATACATTCACATCAGCCGCGGTCTATAATTAATAAAAAAAAGACAGGATATACCCCCTCCTCCAACCTTTTTTTTTTTTGCTCCAGATTTGATTATAATACAACCCTTACAAGACACAGAACGACAGAAAAAATAAAGAGACTAAAATATGAGCATGGAGGGAATTAAGAGGGAAGTGGATAGCACACACCTGGGTTTGGAGGAGGGGTAGAAATTGCATCGGCTGGCTGCTGTGCTATCACATTACCACGATCCAGCCCCTGTGTTTGTGAGAGTGAGCGGGGAGGAGAGGGACCTCGCCAAATCAGCATGCAAATAACGCCACATTGTTAACTTAATCAGATGCAGGAGAGAAAATATGGAGAGAGGAAGGGAGGGAGGGAGAGAGGGAAGGAAAGATCGAGAGGAGGGGGCTGCACAAACAAGAGTCAGGGTCTTCTGAAATGGCGGAGAGTGAAAGATTAAACCTTTCTACCGATGGGGATGATGTTTGCAGGGTGCTGGTGTCAGGTCCCGCAGGGGTTAAGGGTGCGCATTTGTGTGTGTGTGTGTGTGTGTGGGTGTGTGTGTGTGTGTGTGTGTGTGTGTGTGTGTGTGTTGTGTGTGGGGTGTGTGTGTGTGTGTGTGTGTGTGTGTGTTAAGCAGAAGGCAGATATGACTGAGGGATCTTGTCTGAGATATATGAAGTGTTTGAGACAGGAAGAGCTCAGTGATTGGCTTGCTTCATATCCAATCAAGTGACAGAGACCCGTTGGTCTGTCTGTTTTAGGCAACCCAGTGTAACAGGTGTCACATGGTTACTAGGGCTATTTATCAATAGGTTTTTTCAGTTTAATTAAATTCTGATTCAAAAGCACTCAATTTTAATTGATTTGATTCAATTCGATTAATTTGGGTATAGCTCAGCAGCAATGTCAATTTTGCTTACAAATGGAAAAAAATTATGTCTCAGCCATTGCTATAAATTATGCAGGTAAACCCAATACTTTTATGAAAATATAGATTAAAAAAATAAAAACAGGATCCATACTGTGCAGTTTTTTTTTAATTGTTTATTATTCATTATTTTATTTAACATATTATAATCAACACATCCTAAAAAGTAAACTTTACTTACATTATGTTTATTTATAAATCATATGTTTATAAATCATTATACAATTTCAAACTCCTATACACTTAATGTATATTGTATATACACTTAATGTATAAAATAAAAAAAGTTTAAAAAATATGTCTGTGTTTCCCCACAGCCTCTTTTTATTATTGAAGGATGAATTTCATTAATATTTTTTGTTTTTCATACTGTCAGTACATTTATGTCCATTTGCATGTAAACAAGCCTTTTAAACACACTATAAAAACCTCCCATCTCTTCACCCAGCTGCTGTCTAGCTTCTGACAGCCAAATTGCACATAGAGGTCATGACCTCCCCGGCAATGTTCATACGGAGATCAGCGCACGAGGCGTGCTGGCGAGCAATGGTAACACATACAACATGTTAACATGGCAGCTCGAACCAAACTATAACAGATGAAGGGAGGAATATGTGTAATCCCTCCCCACGCGTTAGAACGAAAGAGCCACGTGCCCACCTTGCATCTCAAGGGACCGGGAGATACCAGGAGGTCGTTTTTCACTGAAACATCCTTGGCTTTATGAACTTATCTTCCCTTTCTCTCCGTTTGCTTACTGTGGGTCACCGTGGCAGCCCCCCCTGAAAGAGGATGAATGTGTTATCATGTTCAAGGTCACAGAGGGCAGGTATGAGGATAAGAATGTGTCGAGCAGGCCAGGGGAAGAAGTAAGAGGGACTGAGTGAGGAGACGTGTGGAATCTGGTGTGCTGGCCAACCCAGACCTCTCTGAAACTGTGCCTCTGTTTGTTCCCCATCAGTTAAACTCTGATGCTCAAATACCACAGGTGTGTCAGGCTATGATTTCCAGGTCAAATGGGCTTGGCTTTGACCCTGATGCACTTGGACCACACTGTAAAACCGAATAAGGTGGCAAACCCCCTTACCCCCGCCCCCCCCCCCAATTTAGGTAATCAGTTACATCAACAATGTTTAGGTTAAGAAATTCAAAGTTTAAGTAAGCAGAACTGGCAGATTTGTATTTTGTACTCATACATTTTAATTGATGTTAATTTGAAATATTTGAGTAAGCTAATTCATACATTTAACTTAAAATTCCCATGTAATCTGTACTTAAATATTTTAGTAGTGAAAACTCGGCTAGCTTTAACTAGCTAATTCGGTGCTAATTTTCTACTTTGTAACACAATGCTTTAATATCATTAGCATAGCATATCAATTGCTGAAAGAGTACAGCAATGTAAAACACGTACCTGTTCTCAAACCAATCTCATTCTCCACTCGTGTAACCCTCACACACACATAAGAGAAAATTCATCTAAATTAGCATAGCAAACCTTTACACTACTAAATCTCCCATTTAACATTAATCTTGCACACAAATCATTATATAACACTTAAAAATAAAAAAGAAAGAAAGCCCAGCCCAGTTTCAGTTAAATTTAGGTTTGCTAAATTAATATTAAATGTGTCAGTTTTGTGAACTCAAAAGAAATAGAATGTTCTAAATACTCATAATAGTTATTTTGATTAAACTATTTTGTTTAATTTAAGTTCAAACTAATATTTTTTGAGCATTACGGTTTTCAGTATTTGTTACCTTGTTCTCAGGCTATGATTAGTACTAGTATAGTGGATTGTTTAAATGTAGGAAACGTGATGGTTTTGCCTCTTTTTTTATAAATGCTCTAGAACACCAGTTCTCATCAAAATAATAATAATAATAATTCTATTACAAGATATATATTTGAATTTTTAAAATATTTTTTAAGTGTTTACAACATAAATTTTGTTAAATAAAATTTGAAACCTCGGGGCAATCACAGTGCGGACAGCGCTCCAACATATAGCGCAACAGTGCTTCAGGCAACCCGAGTTTGAGTCCCGACTCATGGTCTTTTCCTGGTCCCTTTTCATATTATAATAATAATATTTGTAAAAATGGAAAATATGCAGTGACTGGCGTGCTGTAGTGGGGGTCGCAATTTCTTGTCAATGTTTATAGCTTACTTGCTTAAATATTTGAGAACCATTGCTTTAAAAAAGAACAGCTATGTAAAGGTGAAATGATTATTGTTTACAAACAGGTTTCCCGAACACTTCTCCACTGCAATTGGTCAGAAACACAAATATTCACAACCAAAATGATCCTATTGGTTGAGTCAATGTTGCTATATCCTGCTGGTCATGAAGGTTAAAAAAACTCAACAGCAATGTTTTGATAGTGCCACAGTGTTTACACTTTTAGGGAGAATCAACCTACTAATGGTCTACTTATAACTGGCTCTGCGTATTTTTATCATTTATTCATTCATTTATTCATAGCATTGAAAAAAATGCAGACATCATCTTTAAGTTCTGTTCACTGTATTATCCTAAATGGGTCCTTGAAACATCAAGTAGCAAATGTTAATTTGTATGGAAAAATATCAGTTAAGCTATACGGCTTTTTTGCATAAAAAGAAACTGTGAATGTAGCTCTTTTGTTGCATGAATCATAAACCATTTTTTATATAAAACAAAAGCCTTTGAGGTTTGACCAGCTCTGCTTTGGTCGTTTAATCATAGTTGTGTGACAGCGTAACGCTGGCATGGAGGTAAACCTCTCTCTCTCTCTCTCTCTCTCTCTCTCTCTCTCTCTCTCTCTCTCTCTCTCTTCTCTCACTCTCTCTCTCTCTCCCCTCTCCCTCTCCCTCTCCTCTCCCTCTCTCTCTCTCTCTCCTCTCTCTCCTCTCTCTCTCTCTCTCTCTCTCTCTCTCTCTCTCTCTCCTCTCCTCTCCCCTCCTCCTCTCCCTCTCTCTCTCTCTCTCTCTCTCTCTCTCTCCTCTCCTCTCCTCTCTCTCTCTCTCTCTCTCTCTCTCTCATCTCTCTCTCTCTCTCTCTCTCTCTCTCCTCTCTCCTCTCCTCTCTCTCCTCTCTCTCTCTCTCTCTCTCTCTCCTCTCCTCTCTCTCTCCTCCTCTCTCTCTCTCTCTCTCTCCTCTCTCTCTCTCTCTCTCTCCTTGATCCTTCTATAGGATCTGTGGCCTCACCATTTCCGATAAAGCCTGATAAATAAACATGTGCCCTGATCTCCCTGAGGTCCTCCACCCTCTCTCCAGAGTCCACCCATTCCACACACACTTCCTCTCCTTACAATTAGCCCACAATAAAACACACTTTTCTCTTAATAAAGAAGGGCTTTTAACATACACTCACTCTCCACAGTCTCCCTCTTCTGCTTAGCAGTGATGAGCGACCATGAAGGGAAGAAACACAGCTTTAGTAGGCCTATCTCGTCTTACCATTCACAGTCAAACAATAGAGCAGCAGACAAAAAAACCCCAAATAAAACTAAGTAAAATAAGAAAATATACTTGTAACATATACAAAGACTCAAGAGCATTTCCAGTCAACTCTGACTTCCTGATGGCTTTGATAAGATTAGTGGCTTTCTTAAACAGGATGTGAGAAGGCTGCTTTTTAAAAACATGCTTTATGGACAGAGAATGCTTGTATAACTGTATGCCTGCACGTGGGCTTTCTCACAAAAGTGAAACTTTCTGTCAGTTTAGCTCTGGGAGTTTATCAAAGTGACAGAATAAAGAAGATTTAACATCAGCCATATTAAAAAGACATGCAGTGGTTCAATATTTAAAAAGCCCATTTACCACGACAGAAGTGCTTTTTCATTCAAGAGCATATGGCTACGGTACCTGTTTATAGCCTTATCGTCTTTCTTTCTGTGTGTGTAGGGGAGAAACGGAAAGACAAAAAAAGAAGATATTTTCAAAAGACATTGAAGAATCATTCAATTAACAGTGGCATGATGTAAAATAATTACTCGACTTGCCTCCCTTAATGAGTATCTCTAATTAGCCATACATTTGTTTTGTGAAAACTCCAAACTACAGGCTGCGGTTGTGAAGAGCTGGTAAGTATGTTGAAGTAGCAGCAGATTTTTCTCTCCTGTACTGTCTGTCTTACATTGAGCGGCTTGGAGCACGATTTGGGGCCGATGTATGCACACATGCAACATTAAACACTCAGGAACATTGAGTCACATCTCTCTCTCTTTTTCTCCTTTCTCCATTTTTTCCTCTTTTATTTTAATTAGCCATGCAACAATTAAAAGATTCACAAACTAAATTGAACCTTGTCTCCCTCTCCTCTCGACTCGATTTCAGCACCTGTCAAAACAACACCCCTTGTTGGAGTCATTATGCAAAACTCATACGCACAAAACCAGCATGTGCGAGAAGAAAACAGCAATTATTTCTGATATTCACTTATTTGGGGGTTACATTGACATTTAAGTTTTCTACAAAGGTAATCTTTTTTGCCGCAGCTGAGAGGTAGAAAGAGTGTCGAGAGAAAACAGACTGTCACCTTCAGACAGTCAATTAATCGATTGTTATACAGCTTCATATCATATTTAGTCAGGTCATCTTTGGTGTCCTTAAAGGAAGGACTGAAATTTTTATTTTTTTTTGTCCACACAATTAAAGGCAATATGCTTTAGTGTAGTTTTGGACCTTTTTATGGACAAAAATATCTTTTGTGTTTCACAGAAAGTCCTACATTTTTGAAACGACATGAGGGTGAGTGAATGATGATAGAATCTTCATTTTTGGGTGAACTATCTCTTTAAAAGTTCAGAGCCTGATACAACAGTGGCAGTTTTGGTGGATGGATGTAGCGCTCTTTCCCGACAATAGAGGTCTGATCGGATTTTTTTATTTATTTAATGATTTCTGGTAGTATCTGGCAGTATTGTGCTGCTGTCCTGAGCTGGAGGAAAGATGATGTAAGGCTTGGATGATGGCCCTTTTGCCCATCGTCACACTGTGTTCATTGTTTTTCTGCTTTTCTGTGCTGATGTGCAGTCATGCGTGATGGCTGGTTCGACCACGGCTCGCTCAGCTTTGCCACTAAGACACATCCCTGAGTTTCTCATGGGATTGTCAAAGGGTTAAATGATTTTTTTTTTTCACTTTTTAGCGACTGCCACCTCATGCACAATTGCTATTTCTCCATAGTTGTGGACAGAAACCACAAGGGAAAGTTTTAGAGATGAATTGTCACGCGTTGACCTTTAGTGCAGTATGTTTTATGCTACTTTAGCCTTCAGTGCTGGTCACTTGACTTGGTTCCTTCCTTTCTTTGTGAGTGAGGTGAACAGTGTAGCGCTTTTCTTTGTAAATGTCAATCTTTATGCAGAGACCCCCTCTATCCCACCTCTACAATTTAACAAATGCTCAGTTATCCATCTTTTTCCCCCTCTCACTGTCTGAGATCTACAGGCAGGAGGCTTTACACGCTGTGACTACCATTGTACCTCTCTCAAACACGCATACACGCGCACACAGAGCACATCTGCTGGTCTTCGGCATAATGCTGCAAATGTTTAACATAAAGGGAGGCTTTGAGCTTCAGGCCGGCTCTGGTATGATGATGATGATGAGGATGCAGCAGGCCAGGACAATGAACTGTGGGAATTCTTTGGTCTCCCACTGATATTCCCTCCCCTGGCATCCCAACAAGCCTGTCAGACACACAGGATAAAAGGAGCAGCATTTTTCTCTCTGCTCATCCTTTCGTGGGCTCATACTGATCTGTAGAGATGAGCTGAAAGCTGAACTACCTGTTGAAATGTTCTCTTAAGAAGCTCTCAATGACATATTGTGCGAGACACCGACAGAGACTGAGAGAGTTTTGCGGGTTGAGCTAACAGAATGTAGAACTGTGTAGAAAGGAAGGTGACACAAGACATGTGTATTTGTAACTGTAACAATTCGTCTGTGGTGGTGTCGCAACCCATGAACTAGGTATAATTAGGTCACTTACTGTCTTACCACAATAAAAAAACAACCTGCATCATGCAGCGAGCTGTTTGCTGGATGAGAACGAGTTTGCCTTTCAGGCTGCGTGCGTTTCTTCTGTTTGATTCAGTTTCGGTCTTGTGCTGGGAACCTTTGCTTAATGCCTCATTACAGCCACTAATAATCCAGTTCAGTCAAAGAGCATCGAGAGGAAGAAAAACAAGCCACGTTTTATTGGATTAATTAGAACTATTCTGAAGACCACCTGCAACAGACTAAACACGAGCAGAGAAGGAGGGAGAGAAGGACAGATCGGACCTCGCTGATAAGCGAGCAATGATTTTAACTATCGCTATCGGTTTATGATTTTGTTATTGTACGTTTCTGGCCATATTCCCATAACTGCATAACATGCAGTGTCGTTTCCATCCATTAAATATGCAACATATGGCAGCCATTTTCAAACACCAAACAGTTCATTCCCTTTTTCTTTATGCGGGGCCGCTAATGATTCAGAGGAAATAAAACTGACTTTTGCACTTTCTTTAAATAATGATTGATTTATCAATAACGATGACCTCTTTCATAATTAATTAATCAGCTAGTGCATAGTAATTAGTCAATGGATTTTGGTCGATAAAGCTTCATAATAACAGAGCAGCTAATGGCCTTGCGATCTATATCTTTATTTTCATTTCAACTCGCAAATACTTTGACTTTAGTTTGTTTTACTTGTCAATGGCTTTTCCCCTTGAAACTGCAGTTTTCTGTAAATGTACACATTTCTTACCCAAACATGGATGCAGAAGGACACCAAAATTATGTTATATAAAGACGCAAAGCCCGAAAGAGCCAGATCTGCTCGGTGTTATTTGATTTAGGGCTTGAACATGCTGTGTAATCTAGAACATTTAAGGATTAGATGGGTTTTATATCCTCTCTGAGGTTAGCTGTACACTTAAAAACTCTTTGTTCAGAGCCCCTTCAAGGCTGAAGTTTACTTGCGTGTTAGTGAGTTTGTGTGTATTTATGTGTGTTTTAAACGGAACCTTGATTCTGCCCTCCGTGTTGATTTGTGAGAGGCCACTGGAGGATCAGCTCAAGGACGTGAACGCGCACAGGTACCTCAAGTTTAATGTAATATTTTGTCGCTACAGTGGCCTTAATTTAGCCGCGTTCTCCTTGACGTCCCAAAACCAAAGCTTGGCCCTCCAGAAAGCAATCTAAATGCCAAATAATGCAACACAAATTCATGCACTTTGCAAAGCTTACTGCAGGCTTGATCAGAAACCACAATCAGTTCAAATATCTTAGAAATACCTTTGTTAAACATCAGTGCATCACACTTGCCACTTGCATCACACTTGCCACAAAGTGCACTGTTGTGTTTGCGTTTCTACTAGTAGATCCTGCTATATGCTTATACAGTTGTTTGACGTGATGTTAAGGCAGAAATCAAACAATGTGTTCCCTGGTGTTAAAAACAATGGCCATGCTTGACAACGCAAAGATAAGAAGAGAAGGACAGCAGTCGGATGGTGGCGTTTGCACCTTCTAATTAAGATGTGGTTTGCAGAGCTTGCAAGAGTGAACAGAAAGTGATGTAAAGTGAGGTAAAGATAAGACATAAATCCGGTTGTTTTGCCATGTTGCTTGAAAGGCTCAGTATTAACCACAGACTGTAAAGCTGCATGCCACTGGGCCCTGTGTGACAGTGCACTAAAGGAAGTCTCAGTGGCTTTTCAAGAGACGCGGCGGCGGTGCACGCGTTAATTAGAGCACGCTGCTGTTGTTACGCTACGTGTGACAGGTAGTATCAGGCCACTGAGACTTCATCGTTTCGTCTAGCTTCTGGCTAACCCAACTGCCCCAGCCCTAAGAAAGAGAGAGAGGAAGAGGAGGGGGGAGAGGGAGACAGGGGTCTGGGACAAGGAGCCACCACCGTGTTTGCTGTCAGGCCTACATGCTGTGGGCCACGACTCAATGGCACTGATCCAAATAGGTGAGGCATTAGCATTTCTAACAGAGGAAAGATTGGCAGTGAAACTTTGCAGGGCATCCTACAAATGCAGATAACAGAGACAAGCATCGCTGAAGAAATATTGAAAAGCAAAATGCTGAAACCTTAAATGTGCTGTAGATTTATGAAATGGGGTGTTTTAAATGTACTCCTAGGTATAGTTGTAAATGAAAAATCACATGGAAATATGAAGAACCGAGTTGAGCGTAACATTTTTTTGATCTTTTTTTCTGAATAAAAATAACAGTGTATGCAATTTTTGACAAAATGCCCTCCAAATGTGCTTGCTGCTCTGCAAATTTGGTTTTGGAGGCATTTTCAGATTTGCATTAAGCATGGTGATGTTTAAGAGCAGATGTATTTAGATTTTAATGACTTTGTTTCGTTTGAGATAAGGCTTTTGGCTTGGAGTTTCTGCTAATTATACTGTGGAAAATATGCACTTTACTGATAATTGTTCCGTAGTGATGCCTCCCTTAAAGTATTCCCAGTATCAAATTTATTTATTAATGTATTCATTTCTTTATTTATTTATAGATGCTCTCTAAAATATTGCAGACTGTGTGTGTTATTGTTTGCGGGTGTATGTGTGTCAGGCGTCTACGTTCACATATGAATTTAATACTTTGTCTGCCTCTGCAAAAGTGTGTGTGTGTGTGTGTGTGTGTGTGACACCTCTTTAACCATATGAAATGTCCTTTTTAATCAGAAAAAAAAAATGAAATGACTTGGGAGCAAGGAAGGCATATTAATGCACTTAATTTGCATATAGTCGTCAGGCGAGGCTATGTTCAAAAACAAACTGGATTCGTCAGTTCATTTCACATTGTTCCTTTGTCTATCTGCCTTTGTTATATGGTAAAGATAAAGAAGGAAATCAAATTGAAGAAAAGGGCAAGCAGTTATCTCTCCAAATGAGCAACTGCTCATCATGCCTCGCTTAAATCATAGATTTCTATTGCAGAAAGCATGCTAGCCACATTCAAAAAGGGCCTCGTCTGATATCTGCCAGGATTTGTTGCGACGTCTATACAAAAGCAATTTGAACAACTCGCTACCCAAAGAAACTCCAAAGTCATGAGGCGTCGCGCTAAACCCAAACATCACCCAGCATTTTTAGGCCTTTGTCTGAAGACCGTTGCTTTAATTAGATGACCTGGCAGAGCGAACCGTCCGTGATTTATATTTGTCTTGCATTTACTCCTGTATTACTTTTTGCTGAATATCAAAAATCCTCACAGAACTGCTTAGCCATGTGTAATTTGCAGCGCACGTGCTTACACGCGTGAGTGTGTTTATAACACACCCAGTATTTAAAAACATAATACACCTACAGTGTATTGTTCACATCCAGATTCCAGCATTTTTTTCTTTTAAATTCCTCGGAGTTATAGCTCTGGACAAAAGAGGAATGGCATTCAGCAGCAGCCCACAGTGTGTTTAGCAGCGACTGGAAGTGGCCTCAGTGTTTTTATTCATGTTGGAGAGATAAGACGGCAACCGACATGGCGTAGGAAGAGCAAATAGCTAAAGAACAGGCGGCCCTTATTAGAGTTCTTATGAGAGCATCAGCAAATATGTGCTCCAAGCCCACTGCCTTCAACTGCAGACTGTGTGTGTGTGTGTGCTGGTTTGATAGCCGTTGTGTATTTGTCTCCGCAAGTGCACTTTTTTTCGTTTCTTTTTTTTGTGTTTTTTGTACCAGACCAATAGGTTCATCGTTGTCGGCATTGCTCCTGCTTGTCAACAAAAAAATCAGTTGTTTGTTTCCCTGTGCAGTGGGTCATATGAAGAAAAAAAATAGCACAGGAGCTGTCATACTGCCATGAGGAAAAGTGAAATATAATGTGTCAGCAGCCCATAGACTGAAGGTGCTGAGTCATTAGGTAGACCCTCTCTAATAAGTAAACTGGGTCAATCTGCACCATTTAAAAGGTTTATTTATGACCAAAGGGTGTGGGTTCCCCGGCCAAGAACACTTTACCCTTCCTGAGGCACTGAGTGTGTGAGAAAGACAAACCAGCATGTGTTTCCAAATAATACAGAGAAATTCTGGATGTAGTTTCCTGAATACCTGCTCTTGCTCTTGTCTTTGTTAAATGGCCACAGTGCATTTATTTCACATTCATAATCATGTGTTAAAGCGCATAGCCACTGTTACCAGGCAGCATACTAATCAGCTTAATGAGATATTATACAATATTTTGTTGACCAAAGCAAAACTCACTTTATTGTTTCTGAAGCTTGACCCTGTCAGTTGCAGGGGAATGCAGCAACATCATTATCCTTCCTTAAGATGGTGAATAGCATGCTAAATAAGCACTAGCCATCTAGATGACAACAGGCACTGCTCATGTATTGTTTTTAGTCTGACGGTTCATTGGGCCACACTGTGGCCATTTTAAATAACTGGGAAGCCTCTGATACTTTGGGAACCCTTTCAATAACGCCAACTGTTGTTTTCTTCTCAACGGAAGCCATACGAGAGTGAGAGAACAGAGAGAGGGAAAAAAAGAAGGTGAACACAGAATGATTTGCATCAAACGTAATGTGCCTCTTAATGGAAAATTACGCCAAGACAAGTGTCGCAGCAGTGAGATAAGGGCTTGTGTTTACTGGAGTAACCCCTTGGTTTTAAGTGCTATTGTTAATATCATAATTGTAGTATTGCGGCAGCTTCATGACAATACCATTGCTCCGTTTCATTAAGGCGTGTAATTGGAGGGATTCTGATAGGATGGGACCAAGTAGCTTAATTATGCGGCGCCTTGCCGTGTTTACTGGGTAATTATTGCCTCCAAAATTGTGTTACTGTTTGAGAAAAAGTTCTGAGAGTTGCAGCTTCTCTCCCCAAGTGTGAGAGTACATGTAGTACTTCATAAATCAGAGGGAGATGAACTCACTCTTTTTTTTCTTCACACTTGTCACTGAAGTGCAGTCATCGTTGTTAACCATTTCCTCACACCATACTAAGACTGCTGACACACAAAGGGGTACTCAAGAATGAACTGAATTAACTGCCGTATGGTGTGTTTTCCTTTGCCAGACAATGCAGTATATAATCTGCGATATAGATCCACACAAAAAATTATATCTAGAGTTTTGTTTCCAAACCTACACCCACTTCAGCAAAAAAATAAAACACCTTTGTGTCTGCGCTAATGCCTAAGACACACTTGACGCTGTGATGCTATTGAACTCTGAAATATGATCTTCACCACACTATACAGTATCTCAAAATGTATAAGAGAAAAGGTCTTTATTTTTCATGAAATCTGAGAGCAGAGTGGGTGTTCTTCATGAACAGATCTAAGACAATGGTAAAGCTTAGAGTATGGTCAACCTCTTCTGTCCAAAGCATTGTACCTTTACTTCTATTGTTAATATTTGTTGCTATTTACATGATGTTCCACATATCATTTTACTTTCAATGATATATTCTGCAGTGTTTTCTGTTGGTTTTGCACAGCGATAATACAACAAGTGTATTAGTGGTGCCTTTTCTTTTTTTACTGCATACTTCTGAATAGTGGGCTCAATACCTGTTCTGTGTCTTTTCTCCCTTAGGATGGAGGACTCTAGTTTGTGCCTTGGTGTATCCTCGGTGGTCTCGGATGCTGACACCCATCTCAGCAACGCAGTACTTAATGGCCGCTATCCAATCAGTCAGAAACTGCATCAGCTGACTGCTCAGCTGGGTCATGCCTTTCCTGAACTACAGAGTCGCCAACAGATCCCAGAGGAAAAAGCAGCCACCCCGCTGGATGAGAAAACCCATGCTGCCTTAGCTAGTCAGCCAATAAGCAGTCAGATGGCCTTACTGGCCAACCAGCTTAACCGTGACATGGATGTGGGAGCCCTGAGTGGTCTCAATGGCCGTGTTGATTTGCAACAATTTCTCAATGGGCAGAATTTAGGAATCATGTCCCAGATGAATGATATAGAAGATGATGCCCGCAAGAACCGTAAATACCCCTGTCCACTATGTGGCAAGCGCTTCCGCTTCAACAGCATCCTGTCTCTTCATATGCGTACACACACTGGAGAGAAGCCCTTCAAATGTCCCTATTGTGACCACCGAGCTGCTCAAAAGGGTAACCTGAAGATTCACCTCCGCACCCATAAATTGGGAAATCTAGGTAAGGGCCGTGGTCGTGTACGTGAGGAAAACAGGCTTCTTCATGAACTAGAAGAGAGGGCCATTTTACGTGATAAGCAAATGAGGAACAGCTTGCTGCAGCCCTCTCAACCTCTTCCACCCCAATTGGGTATCCAGAGTCACAACCAGCAACAGCCTGGTTCTGCCTGTGGCCTGCTCACTCCAACGAGTATCGGGGCCTCGCCTGATGGACTGACCCAGCCATCTGCCTCACCTAAGCCCACAGGTACCAACCTGCAAGATGAGCAAGCCCTCAACCCAGCCCAAGGATTCCGGTGCACTTTTTGCAAGGGTAAATTCAAGAAGCGTGAGGAGCTAGAGCGCCACATTCGCATTCTTCACAAGCCCTACAAGTGTACCCTATGTGAATTTGCTGCTTCCCAGGAGGAGGATCTCATCAGCCATGTGGAGAAAACCCATATTACAGCTGAATCAGCCCAGGGACAGGGTACAGGAGCTGGCAGTGGAGAGAAGCCTGCCAATGAATTTCGCTGTGAGGTTTGTAGCCAGGTCTTCAGCCAAGCTTGGTTTCTGAAAGGCCACATGCGGAAACACAAGGACTCCTTTGAACATTGCTGCCAGATCTGTGGACGTCGTTTTAAGGAGCCCTGGTTCCTGAAGAATCACATGAAGGTACATCTAAACAAGCTTGCCATAAAGAACAAGCCCCCTGTTGGTGGAGGAGCTGATGAAGATAGGCCCTCTGTGAACAGCATGAGCAGCCTGGCTCAAGAAGCCCACGCCAACCTGTATTCACGATACATTTCTTGTCTGCAAAGTGGCTTCCTCACACCTGACAAACAAGGCCTGGCTGAACAGCAGCACCAGATGCTGGCCAAGGCTGGTATAGCTATGAAGGAGAAAGAAATGCTTGGAAAGCTCCTGAGCCCAATGGCCAGCATGGGCCATGGCTTAGGGGAAAATGAAAAGCGCTCACTTTTGGGTTGCCTGAACCTTGTGCCCCCTCTAAAGTCAAGCTGTATGGAACGCTTGCAAGCCGCAGCTAAGGTGGCAGAGATGGACCCCCTGAACAGCTATCAAGCCTGGCAAATCATGACACGTGGAATGGCTATGGAACGCTCCTTCATGCCAAAAGAGCAGCATCATGGGGGGCACGGACAAGAAGATGAACTTGCCAGTGCAGCTGGGATTGTTCACTTTGGGAAAGATAAGCTTGAGCACCCAACCTTAGGCTCTAGTGATGGTTCCAAGCCGAAGCAACATCCCGATCTCCTTCATGGAGTGAAGACAAGTGGAGGCATGATGTCCTTGAAAGATGAGGGTGTAAGCTTTGATAGCCACCGTGAGTTCTTGCCTCACCATGGGGGTCTGGGCCTAGGCCAAGGGCTTGAGTACAGCCTGGCTAGCCTGAAAGAAAAAGCAACTGAGTGTCCTGACTGTGGCAGAGTCTTTAGAACCTACCACCAGATGGTGGTCCACTCCCGGGTGCACAACAAGGAACGTCGAACCCTAGAGGAGAGCTCCCAGCATGGTCTGGACGAAAGGCGTGGCTCAGCTAGCGACCCTGAATCTCAGTCCATCAGCCGATCCACCACCCCAGGGTCCTCGAATGTGACAGAGGAAAGCGGTGCTGGAGGTGGACACTCCCAAACAGGCAGTGTTCAGGATGACAGTCCCCACCCTTCTTCTCCATCTTCAGGTAAAAAAGTTTTAAGATGGTTTAAGAAAGCCCACAGCATTAAGAATAATTTTAAATACTTTGATACAATAAATACCTTACATTTGTTTTTCAGTCTGGCGTTACAGAAACAAAATTGTATGATGTTCACAGGATTCAGTTATGTTAAATCAATACATTTAAATAGCAATTATCTAATGGAAGTTTTACAAAGTAGCACAATTACAACCCTAAGAGAGCAATTTCACAGTGGGATGAAACAACTGAGGAAGAAACCTTGGGATGCCAATTGGTGAGATGGCAGTATCAAGTGGTTCAGATCCATACATGGCACTAGCATACAAGCTGTGTCTACCAAGGAGGCTCCATCAGACATTGGTCTTAAACCCTAAAAGCATGATTCCTGTAATCTCTTCAATGCATAAGTCTGACAATTAATGTTACTGTTCAAATATCCATCAAGCACCCTTAAAAGGAGTTAGTATCTTTATCTACTGTCTTCTTAAACAAATTCATTAATGAGGTTTCCGTACTTTGGCTATCCTTCGGCATCAATTAATTTATCCATTAAATATAAAGTTAACTATGAAAACAAAAATCTGTATGCTATTCTCACAATAGAAAGCCTATGTGGATGAACAGACATGTTACGAGTGATTAAAACATCCTAGTGCACGGGAGAGGGACAGCAAACCCGGCCCATCTGAGGAACTCTGAGCTTTTGAGATAAAAATGTATGTTTAGTGGGATTAAGTGAAGCTGCAGCTAATGATTACAGAAGTTTTAAAGGTAACTTTTTCATTCCTTGGGGTGGTACACCACTGTTAAGCAGCCTGGCTGTTAATTAGGTCACGTCTATGTGATAATCAGTTAGCTTAAGCTAAACAAGACACTAATTAAAGATATACATATAAAGCAGGTCAAAAAAAATGAACTTCATTTGCTGGGTAAAATGTGCTTTTAAGTCATCAAAAAAGAAAAAAAAGTGGCTAAGCTTAAGGCTCTAAGCAACTTAATTTCAACAGCAAAGAAGAAATTGTTTATTTATTCCCAGTCCTTATCACCCTCATGTAGTGAGATGAGTTTGAACATGCAATGGGCTATGTTTATTTTAATCTAAGGAATAATAACAGACAACCCCCACCCCAATTAGGAATTAATGAAAATGAGAAGAAGATAAAACCTATTTTCTTTACAGAGACTATTAAACCTAAACACTCGTCAACAGAAAGGAGGGTATGTTACGGAAGTAATTATCTAGTGAATTTTAATGCAGGAAGTTTTCTTTCTTTAGCATCTCTCTTACTACTACTTTGAGATTTAGCTCATGGCCTTTTATAAACTCTTCTCAAGCTTTTGTTAGATTGGCAGGGTATTTGGAATTAAAGTGATTAGTGTTTAATAATAAACATGTTAAGCACTAACTGAATCATGGGACAGAGAATGAAAATACAATTTATTTATTGATTCTTTGGCACTCTCATAGCTTTTATTGTACATAAGTAGACCAGTCTTAATAAACACAAATCTGAGAAATTGGTTATGTGATGTTTTGCCAATATCACCATTACTTAATATTTCCTCTCTCTCTCTTACCATCTTACCATTTGCATGCTCTTTTGCTGTATACTCTGTAGGTTTCCTCGCTCTCTCTTCCCCTTTCTCTTAAATAATGACACATTCTCAGTTGAATTGAGATCTTGGATGTGGCCTAATGTTTTGTATCATTTCATCTTGCTTGAAAGACAAACATCCCCCCAGTATTTTTTTTTTTTTGCAGACTGAAATCGGTTACCTTGCAGAATTTCCCAATATTGCGGCCCATCCTCTTTTCCTTATATTTTAGCAAAACACGCAATGCCTACAGCAGTTTCATAGCATGATGCTAACGCTACCATATTTCACCGTAGGTATGGTTTTTTGAGGTGTGGGCAGTATTACAATAATATTTATTATTATTTTTTTTTTATTATTATACCTGCTCCCTCCCCATCTCTCTATTCACCCTGTGTGTGAGTTAGTGTCAAGGTAGAGTGTGATCACCAGCTGAAATCCCACATCGCTGCCCAGCTCAGTTGGAGAAGGCAGGGAGCTCTCACTGTGCAGCGGGCATAATGCCAGCCCCCCCTCTTGTCTTGAGATTGACCTTCAGGTTTCTTTGCTTTCAAGCACAGGGCGAAGCGTGTTTATTGGGGAATTACGCCATAGTAAGGGGCAGTTTGGCAGATTCTCTGACATACTTATTTAAAAGTATGCATACACAAGTGGCTGTGCTTTCAGGCCACAGCACAAAACATGTGCTCACCAAACCCTTACAAGCTGAAGGTGTGATGTACATGGAAGGAAGTGTTGCGTTGTCTGTTTGCCTGACAGTGCTTTAATGTTTAATGCAGTGTTTCTTTATTAGCCCAGCATTTGTATAAGGTGGAGATAAGTATTTCTTATCTCATCAAGTTGATTTCATTTGTGTTTCATTTTTGACTTTCGAATAGGAAGGATAAAAACAAGAAAATACATGTAATGGCCTGGTTTTATATATGTATACGTGTGTGTATTTTTTAATTTGTTTTTTTTTTGGGGGGGGAAGGGTGTATGTTTATGTAGTATGCAACAGGATGTGGCATGCCATACCTCTGTTTTACTTTTAATATATCGCACGTTCCTCTAACCCAAAGAGAACAGACTTCCTTTATAATGTGTCGATTTATTTGCTTTTTTTCTTTACCCTCTCTTTAACATACGGCAGATTTATCTGCTGTCTTCATCCAGCAAGCTCACCCAACCTCTAAACCACCTACCCACTGCAATTTTGAGTTAAACTTGAATTACAGTAATCAACAATAACATCTCAACTGTGAAAGAAGGTCGACACAATCGCTTTTGTCTTTGACACTGCACTTGTTTAAACACAGAGAGAGACAGATAAAAAGGGGGAAAAAAGTTGCCTCAGAAATGTCCTCTAAAGGCCTTTTTCCTCTCCTCTCAATAATCAACCTTAAATATGCTTATTGTGCAATAGAATTTCCAGCCTCTGTACATCTCCTCCACCTCTTTCGCTCTCTCTTTTTTAGTTTATTACATTTTCCTCCATTCTCTTTTATTTCTTATTACCATTACAAGATTGGCTTGACTGAGGAGGGGATCTATTGTTATTTCAGATTCCGCAGTCTGAATTGGGCTTCATAAACAAGGGGGGCTCATTCCTGATAGTGTTTCTGAATTCATTATTGTGTGATTTTGAGTGACAGCTGAGAGAGAGAGAGAGAGAGAGAGAGAGAGAGAGAGAGAGAGAGAGAGAGAGAGAGAGAGAGAGAGAGAGAGAGAGAGAGAGAGAGAGAGAGAGAGAGAGAGAGAGAGAGAGAGAGAGAGAGAGAGAGAGAGAGAGAGAGAGAGAGAGAGAGAGAGAGAGAGAGAGAGAGAGAGAGAAAAGAGAAGTCTTTAACAGAAACACAGTGAATGGAAAAACACAGCATTATATATATACACACACCATTAGTAGTTACATAGCTTGACAATGAATATAGATTGACCACACTATACACTTTCAAAGACTCTAGTGTAGGATTTACTTTATAAATACTTTATAACAACTTTGCTAGTAAGATTCACAAATAATTGCAAGGAAAGAGCACGTAAAACATTAAATTAAATGTGAAATTTTGAAAACACTTAAATAGTATTCTTGTTAAAAAATAAAATGCAATAATCTTTGCTCTTTTACAGTGTATATTTATAGTCAGTACACATTAATATTTCCTGTGTGACACCCATGAAATGCTTATTAGGATCAGGCTTGTATTTGATTCAAGACATCCTTAGACGTGTTTCTTGTACGACTAACTTGAGAAAACCAAGTGAAAAAGCATCCTTTTTCTACTGCCTGATCTCCGTTGCTTAAGGCTTCAAAACCTGCCTTGTCTTTTTCCTCCAGTTGAGAATCCCCCATGTCTAAATATTGTTAAGAGGAAGAGCATTTTAACATGGCAAGGATTATCAGTATATCCCCAGGTCTTTACAGCTTGCTGCCGTTTTGGGCGAAACACTTGCTCCATACAAATTGAAATTGGATTTGCCAATGGATGCCTTAGGTTATAAAGCATGGATATTCATCTAATTACACAATTACAAATTGGAGTAATTACATATGCAGACTTGCTGTACAATGTAATTGTGGTGTAATTAAAGTCGAAATAACCCAAACTGCTATTCAAAATGCACGAGTATCCACAGAAAAGCAAACCTGTTCATTTTTTCTGACCTATGGCATCGGTTTTGTGCATATGTTTATTGCTTTACTTGTTAAATAAATATGCACATTTAGAGAAGAATAAATTGTTACCCATGCTCAGTCAAATTGTGTTGTTTTTGTAACACTGTTTGAGTGGTCAAGAATGTATTAATCCTAGATATACAGTATATGCGATTGTGCTTCTGAATGTCCGCACATCTTATAAAGTCTGTTGTGGCTGAAAAATGAGTTGATCCGAGCCCCAAACTTACATGGAATAGTTTTTATGAGACAAAAGACGTGTGACTTATCATTAACGGCATCTCTGTCATATTCTCTCTCTTCCTCCTCCTCTCTCTTTCTCTTTCTTTAATTTTCTCCTTTGCTCTTCCAAATCTTTAAAACGAGGACAGACTACATTTCTCTCTCTCATGTGCTAATTAGGAACTGTAGACCTCGGAAGAATTATGTCAATGTTTATTCCTATCATTCACCTTCATTATAGTTCGCGCCCTCTGCCCTCTCACCCAGCATGCATCACTCTCACTTTTTTCCGCACTTCTCCTATTTTATCTAAATGTTTCATTCAGTATTCCTGTGCAGTTTCTGCAGCTCAGTGCTCCCTCTCCTAAATCTGTCACTTTTTTTTTAAGTGTAATAATGTAAAAAAAAAAAAATGTCATGGTGTGTGAGAAAATTGTTATTATACTGCTTTATTTAAGTACAGTGGGTCAGGACTCTGGTGTCTTTAAATGATAAAAGTTCTATTCAACGTGTTAATTGTCAGTGTGCTCTGTTGATTGACGTGTCTTAGATAAATGTAGACTTAGTATTTTTGTGCACGCTTGAACAATAAAAGGGCAATTTATTTCCCCTTAGCAGCAGCTCATTTGATTTCTGTTTCGCATGCTCACTTTTTCTCTCTTTCCCTTGTTATACTCTTGCTCGCCTTCTCTCGCTTTTTCCCTCCCTTTCTGTCAATTTGTAAATATTACCCATAGTGGAAATTAGCATAGCTTTTTTTCTTTTTACTATATTTAAAATTCCAATTGTATTCCAAAGTGTATATGAAAGAGCTTCCGTGAGTGTCGTCTCTCTGTGCTCACCGTACCCCCGTGAGGCTATCAACGGGCAGTCCTTATGAAACATTTATCAGTCTGTTTTATGTCTTAATGATCCTGTTAGGATTCCCTGCTTGGTTATGGAGACAACGGCGAGCTATGTACTGCTCGGAGAAAGAGAAAAAGAAAAAGAGAGAGAGGAGAGAGAGAGAGAGAGAGAGAGAGAGAGAGAGAGAGAGAGAGAGAGAGAGAGAGAAGAGAGAGAGAGAGAGAGAGAAGAGAGAGAGAGAGAGAGAGAGAGAGAGAGAGAGAGAGAGAGAGAGAGGAGAAGAGAGAGAGAGAGAGAGAGAGTAAGCTGCATGCAGTATACCAGATTTTAATTCCGTGTCTTTGCCAAAACATTGCTTACCTTTGCATACAAGCCTCCTTGGCAGGGCCATGCTTTTTCATCAGTCTCTTCATTTTCTGTTTTATGTTTTTATAATTAAAACATAATATTTATCTTTCCCCAACAGAAGGCTGTCATACTGGGGGAGGCAGAGAGTTTGAATATTAATATTTTTAAATGCATCAATATGACGTATTTCAGCTGACTGGAAAGGTGTCATCACTTTAAGTGAGATAATGGGGTCTTGTATGCTATTAAATGTACTTGTAAGAAAAAAAAGAAAAAAACATCTTGACTGAGGCATGTGAAAATATCATCAGGTTGCTCAGGAAGAAAAAAAAATGCTTTTCATTTTCCTTTAATCAAATAGTTTTCAATTAGTTTGCGCTAAAGTAGATGCAAAGTGTCATTGTTGACTATCACATTCTTAGGATAAATCAAAAAGTTGATTTGCTGAAGGGTTGATGGGGATGCTTTTTTTGTGTGAGCGGAGGTCGACAGCTGTCTTACTCTGTCAGAGCCGAATTCCTCTGGAATGAAACCTCCTCTCTCTCTCTCTCAAACCAGTGCATACAAATGGCATATCTGGGTGGGAGGGCGCTTTGTTTGAACAAGTTAACTTTGGCATGATTGGGGTGCCTCCCGTGTGAAAGAGCAAGTGAATACATTGACCTTTGTCTCATTAAATATGGAGGACCAGCCATATGATACCATGACAGAAGAATCCTCCTTCTCCATTTGCCTCCTCTTCTCGCTGCCTCGCTCTCTCTTGTTTACCCGTCTTTCTTTTGCACAGTTGCGTAAACACAAGTTATGGAGGTGTAAAGCAAGAACATTATGTAGATTAAAAGCAGTATTTAGAGAGAAAGACACATGTGTCAAAGCCCCCCCCCCCCCCCCTTACCAGCCATGATGTGACGGGGTGGGGGGGCTTTACGGGCATTCATCATGCACTGATGAGTATCTCTCCCCTCTTTTTTCCCTCTCCCCCTCCTAACCCCATTGACAGGCCACATAAAAAAGCCTTTGTGTCAACATCACGGCACTGACATGAGGCAGATAATGACATGAAAAGTTTGCCTCTTCTTCTCCGCACCCCCCCCCCCCCCCATATTCATTTTAGCGATAGTTATCTTCTAATCAAAGGCAAAAGAAGGGTAAAAAAAAAAAGAAAACTGGGCAAAAAAAGTCCACGGATTAAGATCTTCATTTTCTCTTTTTTTCTGTCCTCTTTTTTTGTGCCTGTGCATTCCAATTGTTCTTAAAATATTTGCCAATGTCAATTAGTAAGTGAGCAGAGCTAGCTGATGAACACAATTTTCCACTAGACTGAGCACCCTATTGTTGTGGAGCGAGGAGCAGATTTCTGAGGTCATTATCATTCCCTGTTAGCCTGGCCCAGCTGCTCCTCTCGGCTTCAGCCAAACTCCACACCACGGCTCTGGTAGCAGGCAGCAACAGGGGGCCTAGAGAGAGACAGAGAGAGAGAGAGAGATGGAGGGAGGGCTGGCATGAGAGAATGAGAGAGGTAGCATGCTAAAGAAAAGGTGTGGCCGCAATGAAATGCAGGGATGGTTAGGAGGGCCGAGACGAGCAAATGATGGTCAGATCACACTAATAAAGCCTAAAGAGAAAGATTGAAAAAGACAGCTCCGCCGCGCGATGAAATTAGAGAAGAAACGGGGGATAAAGAACAAGTGAGCGAGGGGATGGAGAAACAGAAGGAACGAAACACGCCGCTTGGAGGGAATTAAAAAATCAGTCATACGCTTCTTGGAGCCGAACGCCGAACGCTGAGATTATGAAGGCAAAAGATTTGGATGGTAATGCAAGTCGGGGAAATAAAGATCCAGAATGACATACTGCTCTGGTTGGGCAAACCGCTCCCCCAACAGACCCCTCTGTACTGGCAGGCAGGGGCAAGAGAGAGCAGCCCCAGCGAAGCCATCCTGTCTGCTGTAGAGTAACTAGATTGTGGGAGAGATGAACACATGGTGGAAGTGAGGCAGGGGTGAAAATGAATGCAGTTCTAAATGATTAAAAACACTGTATGTGTTATGAGGAAAGAAAGATTGTGAATGTCTAAAATAATGATGGCGGCCAAAGGGTGTAGACAGTGTATGTGAAAGAAATGCGGGAAAATATACATTAGCTGACATCATACTTTTGTTTAAACACAGATTTATTCTAATTTCATGTAACTTCAGCATATTCATTCTCGCTCTTTCTTTCGCTCGGTTAAAAACTTCTCGTGTGTTCAGATTCTATTAGGACGTTAGGATGTTTTCTTCCGCCAGGTTATTAAATTACACCAATTTAGTTGAATGCATGTTTTGATGATAAAGTTAAAACAAGTAAACTACTGAAATAAATGCTAAGTTCTAAAATAGGCATTGCATTATATGTCATAAAATGTCTCGATTTGGCCAAATCTAAGCAGCAAAGTCCGAGACTTTATATCATGATTATACTTAGAATTCATTCAATGCTTAAAAGTATTAATTAAATAAGTTAGTGTAATTAAACTGATATTATTTAACATACTATTTGTGTGTGCTACCTATTAAGATTTTTAAAGTATTGCATCATTAGCTTAGCTTAGCAGCATGGTAAAGTTGCAATGCAATGGAAGTAGTGGCATACATTTTCTTCTGTTCTGTAATGTTAAGCATAATAGATTTTTTATAATTGTGGTGACTTGATTCTATCCATTGCTTGTTGATTCTGTCATTTTCACTGAAAGATTATATAATGACATTTTGATGAAACATTTTCAGGTAACCTACAAAAAAAACTGTCTCATGCGGTAATGTAAATGCTCTGCTCATCAAAAATTATATTTAAACTGACTACATCAAGCTGACAATTTAGCAATTTTTATCCTGAATAATCATGATAAATGATCATGAATACAATTTTAAATGTGTCGTTATTAAAGATTTTTTTACTTGATCTAACCCTTAAAATTGCTTGGTTGGGTTTAATCAAATGAAATAATATTTTTGACTTTAATAAAACCAGTTAATTTAGATGTTACCACAAAAGACATATTCTACGATTTCTTTTATCTGCGAAAATATTTTCCTGTCTTTATTTTCCAAATAAAGTTTGAATGAATGTGCAATTGACCGTATGAATGAATGACTAAATGAATTATTTTTTTAGTTTAGCGCTCTTAGCGCAGGTTTGGGACTCTCCTTCACCATCACCAATGTGCCACAACCACCTGGACGACATGACAGCAGCCAATCTGTGCTGTCCTGTTGTATAGAAAACTACTTTTCCCCCCTACTTTTTGCAGATTTCATGCCACATTTTTTAGATAAGTAATGCTCTGGTGTAGTTAGTTTCTCACAAACTAAAGCGGGCAACTACATTGTTTGTGACCGCTGACAGTGAAAGTAAGTGGCACTTTGAAGATGACTACCTCCTGTTTAGAGTGAGCGGTTCGTGATTAATAAGAGGTGAGTTATTTGATCTGGAGTGGAGGGCACTGTGGCATCTTCACTGGAGTATGTCTATGCTTTACCCCTCTCCATTCTCACAGGAGAGGGCTGACAAGCTCCCCCAAAGGAGGGACATTTGACTCATCAGCATAGTGGAACTATCCATTTCCTTACACGCAGAGACACTTAAATCATCCCCAACCCCTAACCCCCCGAAAAAAAAAAAAAACACGACATCATTGCATTCACTCTTTAATCTAGCAATTCAGATTTCTACGTAGAGCTTCTCTATCTTGTGAAATTTGATGTACTACCAGCTGCCTTTTATTCTGCATTGATTAAAACAGCAAAAGAGGAGATGAAGTGTTTTATTCATTCTCTTCAAAACATCCTCATACCTGCATCATTGTTTCCAAAGGAAGCTTTTTTCAGATGATGAAAGCCCCTTTGACTCAAAAGAAAAAAAGAGAAAAATATAAAAAAAAAAAGCTCGCTCACTTTTGTACTTGCCAGCTGTACGTTTTAATGTGCTCCCAGAAGCATTTTCACTCCTCCCCGTTCTCTTGGCACACCATCTCCCTCTTGCCCCTTTCTCACATTCGCCGTCTATACGTCTTATCCTCCCCTCACCTACCTGTAGAAAGTTTGCGTTAGTTGCGCGGCACGGCTTCAAAGCATTGCTCTCAGCTTGCAGCTGCCAAGCTCCTCGTCCCCTGTTAGCAGGCATCCAGCTGTCAGGCGCAGAGAGGGGGAAAAGAGGGAGGAAATCTCTCACCAGCCATATGGTACCCGGCTCTGCCGCAGCCTCGCCGCTCCACGGGCAAATGGCAAACTCATAGATCTCATCAACACTCCTAATATCCAGCTTGGAGATGGAGAATATTAGCCTTTGCACCCTCCACCATCCAGGCCCGACTCGGTCGAGGCGCGGGCTCTCGGTTAGCGCAAACTGCCGCTTTCTCTCTGCTGGCCGGAAGGGGAGAGTACGTTTCTGGAAGGCTTTTAAGAATGGATGCTTGCCATGCACTGTGACTTGATTTTTGATAGCTCACATCGCGGGTCTCGTGTAAAGCGCAGCTGAACGAAAATCCCCCGAACAGGTTGTGGTGTTTGAAAAATGGTGCGAAAAGCAGACACATTAAAGATTCCGCGTGACTGACCCTCGAGAGTTCGGCTTCCCGTTCGGTCTATTAGCAGGATGCTACGTCTACTCTCCTAATCCTAACAGGCCTGAGATATCAGACTCCGCTGTCTCGCCGTAAGTGGTGCCTTATGGCAGCGCAAGCTGCGGCGAAGCACTGGAATTATGGGTACATTACCGCATAAGGCTCAAAACACTGTCAAAAGCGGCACGGGTGAATCCCGCATCCTTATGCGTACACCGTTTCGGAATTTAGCCCTGAGCAGAAGGTACATAGAGTAATTGGTGCTGGGAGAGAACGTGTTTTGTGAATTTCACTATTAATGGATATTAATTGACGGGAAAGGAGGGGGGTGTCTCTTGCAGAAGAAAAGAGAAATTCAAGAAATGTGCACTCGCAAATATTTCTTTATTTCGCTTATTTATTTTACTCCGCAACCCAACCTGAAGCGGTCGCCATTAGGAGTGAGAGCTGGGGAGATTAATATGGCGGTTGCAGCATTTTGGAGGGACGGTAACGTTAATGGTCCCACTGGGTTTTTAATGAGTGTTGTGCCCCAAACAAAATGAGCTAATTAGTGTTATCATCCATATATCAGGCCATACGCATACACACTGATATACGCTCTAACACACACACACACACACACATTATATATACACACAGCATCATGCTGCTCCTCCATCATAGGAGAATCTGATCAGGGCTTTGTTGTGCCCTAACATTACAGGGCACTTCATGAAATGACCCTGTCTTTAGAATCCTTTCCATTTTACACAATCACTTGTGATTGAGGTGTAGTTGACTTATTGATATAGAGTTTAGATATTGTCTTTGTTTACCTGCTGTTGCCTTGACTTTTGCCACACAGAACAACTCAAACTCACATTTAATGTTTTGACACTCTGATGCATACAGCTACAAACTGTAAAATTATAGCTCACACACTGGAAAATACGATCAGGTTTCCTTTTATGTCTCGCTGTGCAAACAGCAACAGACATATGATATTGTTCTTAAAGTGCCTTAAATGTCTGTAGGGATCATTCCTAAAGCTGTTAAAAGAGTGCAGGAGTGATGAACATAACTGTGAGGGAAGGAATGAAGGAAACAATAAGAAAGCAAGAAATTAATAAAGTGGGAAAGAAAGAAGGAAATAATGAGAAAAAGAAAGTGAGGATTGAAGGAAAAAGTGAAGAACAAAGAAATAAAAACAAGGTAAAAGAATGAGGAAGGAAGGACAACATGAAGGGGGGAAAGAACGAAGAAGGAATTAAAATGGAAAAGGAAGGAAGAAAATGACACAAATAAATGAGGAAGGGAGGAAAGGAATGAGGACAGAAGGAAAAAGGAAAGTAATGAGCAAAAGGGAAAGGAATGAGGAAGGAAGGAAGAAATATGATGGAAAAGAATAAATGAGAATGAAAAATCAACAATGAAGGAAGGATGAAAGCAAGGAGGAAGGAAGGAAGGGAAAAATAAGGAAGGAAATGAGAAAGAATAAACTAGAAAAAGAAAGAGAGAGAAAGAGTGTTTTGAACAGCACTGTTGTCAGCTCCGGTAGGCTGGTGTTTGTCGTGTCATTTCCTCACATTTGAGCTCTCTACTGACCTCCGCTTTATTTCTCTGCCATTAAGCCTATTATAAAATCAATAAACAATTGTGCCTTTTTTCCCCTTTAAATCTTTTTTCTCCTCTGTATATCCTCTGCAATCGGAGAGGAGAAACAGATATCAGCAGTGGTGGCAGCAGGTACCAGCGCTTTGACCTGTCTGTGAAAACACACTCAATTTAGTGCACAAGCATCTTGATCTGTTGTATCCCGTGCCATTATCCAGTTATGTCCAATCCTGCAGCGGCCTGAGGTTAACCCTGAGACCCATCATAACCACATTCAGCCATGACGCTACTCTTATGGCAGCTGCATTCCAACACATCTACGATCAAACTCTTTCGTTTTCATTTCCAATCTAATATGCACGACCAATGTTTGTTTTTAAAGGCCTGTTTGGTTTTTGGTGATTGATTGGGAATCAGTTTTTACACTCCAGCTTATGTGCCTCCTTCTCTCCTTCTCCTATTCTGTAGATTAGCACCCTGAGGCAAAGTTATGGAATGATCGAGGGCTTTTTAATTGTCACATTCTCAAAATGTAATAACCCACCCGATAAAAATCAACAAACACTGAGTTTGACAGCTGATTCATACATTGTGCATCAAAAATAAAAGCCATTTACAGATTTTAATTCCCACTGTCAGTTTAAACTAAAGTGTCAAGCACAGCGGTAGGGATGACAATGTAAACCGCTTTCATTTCTTCAGCTTAAAAGAACTTTGAAATGAAAATGCCTGTAACAAGGCTACAGTCACATTGTTTTTCTCTCTTTTCGTTTTTTTTTTTCTCTCTTCCTTCCTTTTTTTTTCTTAGGTCTCGTTCGAGTGCTGGTAATTATGGGTAATCATAAACAGCGGAGCTCTTGCTAATGAGCCTGTGTTGTATGTTGGGTTCATACAGAGCCCCCTCTTCACTGCAACCAGTGTGGGTAGAAGAAGCAGCTCTTTGTTCTGCATGTGGTGGTCCTTTTTCTTTTTTCAAATTAAAACTGTGCCTTTACGTTATGTTTCAGTTTTTGTCTTTTTATTCTTAGCCTCTTTCTTTACTGTATCACATGTAGCATCAGACAACAGATGTTTTGGGTCCTCACTGGTCTTCATGTATCCCTTAAAAGAGGAGGTCACTCTTCATGTTGGTGTTTTGCATGTCCGTCTCTAAGCATTTGCATTAGAGACTGAAGTTCAAATTTCTAATTGATCTAAGTCGCTAATGCTAATTTTGTAATCACAACATTCAAGGTGGTATCTGTTTGAAACGGCATATGGAAACAACGGTTTGTTTATCCTTTTATTATCCTTGAGCAGTTTCCTGGCCAAACCGAGATTATTACGAATAAAATCCAGTACCTCTAACCCTATTTGCATAGGCCTCGTCACCCTCTTCAGAACTCCTACTGTAAGTTTCCGAGAGAATTCTCTCGCTTCCTCACTCTTATTCTCTTTCCCTCTGTCTCTATCAGTCTCACTGCTGTTCCTGTATTTCCACTGGGAGAAACATTGACCTCATTTGTGAGGACAATAACCCCCTTGACTTTGGGGATTAAGACATGAAACCTTTGTGGATTAATTAGGTTTGGAGTTGAATTCATTTTGCTGCTCGGGAATACAACAAGAAAGAGAGAGAGAACTAGAGAGATTAAAAAAGGGAGAAGAAAATAACACTAGGCAAAGTGAAAGTTCAATTGTTCATACTACATAGGGAAATAGTTTGATTGGCCATCAGTACATGCATATTTATTTATTTATTTTTATTTTTTTTGGTTTGACCGAATGCAGCCTGCCACAAAGGAAGGCATTTGCTCACAGACTCTCACAGTCTCGGCAACGGCGCTTTAAGAAGTGGCAGCATCGAGCATTGTTATAGTTGTCTTGGAAACAAAGCTTGGTGTTTGTTTGTGTAAGATCTACCCCAATTGCAATTTAGATGGTTAACACCTATTGTTTTTGTTAAGAACATATGTTATTTGAGTTTAACTTTCATGTGAAAAGAGCTGTTAGCACAGTTTGTTTACAAACTAGCAAACACTCTTAATTCACGGTAGAGGAACTAAAGAACAGTGCAAAACCTTACATCTGTGATTTTCCTGCTCTCTACCAAACATAAGGGAACACATGGGCATCATTAACCTCACACTTTCGAGATCATTTAGACTTTCATTCCAACACCAAGTCCAAGCCTATTTTTTTATTTTATTAACCTTTTATCATATGTCTTGGAGTATCGCAATGAGATTGTATAATGAGTTCAGTATCGTGATATGTATCGAACCGAGACATGCGGGTATCGTTACACCCCTATATATTATGAATATTTTGTCCTTCTTTATCTTTTGTTTTATTTTCTTTCTAATCAGGTTTTCAAATGGATAAACTGTAAGAATGAGAACCGTACAATTCAGTAATGATGCAATAGGATTTTTCAGGGATAGTTCACTGAAAAAAGAAATATTCTGTCATCATTTAATCACCCTTATATTTTGAAAAAAAAAAATTTTCAAACAATAAAAATCAATGGGTTTCATTGTTCTTTTTGGATTTGGCTTTCAATGTAAGGACAAAAACAGTTCTTCTTCTTTGTTCCACAGAAGAAAGAAAGTCATACAGGTTTGGAACGACACGAGGGTGAGTAAATGATGACAGTATTTTCATTTTTTAGGTGAACTATCCCTTTAAACAAGTTTTCTTTATGTTGTTGTATTGCTAAAGGTGCTCGTATCAGTCTGCATTTGGCTTCCATCACATGTCCCTTCATTCTCTCCAAAGCGCATAATATCCTTTTTACGATTCAGCAAACTTTTCCCGGGGGATTCTCACTCGAGACGTTATGGAAAAGATGTGATGTTGTGAACAGACTCTGGGCATTGTGACAGATTTGACATATTACAGATAACAAAATAAGAAAAACAATATCAGCTCGTGATTTAGTACCGCAGGCTTAGAGATTCATTCGACACCACACAGGCCTCGTGCGTGAAACGTTGCGCCTGCGTTCCCCTCAGGACACAGGTTTAGCTCTGGTTTTGTGTGCGGGGGCCTCAGCCCGCTCCCTCAGCGTGGCTAAACCGTGGCTGAGCCCCTGCGAGCCCCTCACTGGGGACGGATCGCCCAAATGCCACCTCTCCTGGCTCAGGGTGCAGGTGAGGTGTAATCTTGCCACTGAAGCACTTCCTCTGCCAGAAACAGGTATTTCCTGTAAGACATAGAGATGGGGATTCAGGAAAGAATGTCAAATCTGGTTTTCTCTGGTTTTGTCTTCATCTCTCCCTCCCTGATCCTCACATTTCATGGGTATCCAGCGAGTTTCGAGAAGACCAGTTTAGTCTATTGTGGTGCATAACAAGAGGAAGAGGGGATGAAGAGGAGCAACTTGAACTTTAGAAAGAGGAAAAAGTTTGGAGGACATTTCTGGATTATGTTCATGAGACACAAGCTGCTCGCAGTCTGAACATGGCACTATGTCAATGCATGTCTATTTCCATAAAGTTTATTTTTACACCCTGCAAGGCTCAGCACAGTAAGACACCAGCACCATCGACAACTAAATGGATGTAGGCAGGAATCTTAAGGCAGGACGCATCCTGATTCCAAATAATTCTGACAGCTAGCATTGTGAAAAAGCCATTCCTCTGCGCAATAGCATTTGAAGCAATCCACTTTGCACGAGACATGATAATGAATCATCGTCGAAAGGTTGCCCAACGTTGCCTAAACGTAGCTAACGGTGTTGAAAAGTATGGCGTGCCGTTAGCACTAACAGACAGGCTTTTCTTATCTCATGCTTACTGTAGCGGTAAGTTGAACATCTGATGGCTCTCTGTGATGCAGCGTGGCGGACAGGTGAGATGCGTGAGCGAGCGACACTTTGGAGACGCGTGTTCACACCATGTCACCGTTCTCCATCTGCAAGCCTTCAGAAAAATTTCCCTTTAGTGTGTCTCTGCCAAGCTCACACACTCACAAGAGCTGCCGCACATTCTGCTTTCATTTATCAGCCACTGCTCACTAGTATTGTTTCTCACTTACACGGCGAGACAAATATCAGTGTTAAGTTTAGAATTCACTGGAGCAACATCAAACAGCCGTTATCTAACTTTGAATATTTGTCTGCTCCGTTTCAATGGATCTTTTTTTAATATTTCATTTAATTGCATTTTTAAATGAAGCAATATGGAAATATGAAATTAAATCGTAATGAATCCCGTTATGCTGATGGTTGCGCAAGAGATCTACTGTTACAGTCACATCTATATCAGCTTTATGACCATATTCTCACTTAAACCTTCAATGTGTGCGCTTTTCGAACAGGTTCACCCTCTCGCCATGCCACATCCTCTGACTAAACCTTCAGGGCATGTTGGCTAAACTGATACCATCACCATCAGACTTATCCCTTTAAAAGCAGGACACTCTTGGTGGGCTTTTTGGAGGAGCTTAGCAGAAACAGACGGTCTCCCACAGCAGAGTGGGTTGAGGTCCAGGGAGCACCATGAGTTTTTTTGCGTCGTATTCCCATCTCTTTGGAAACCAGAAAGCAGTAGAGTGCCATCTTTCCCCCCTACAGAGCTTCCAGAGAATCTCGCCACAATCTTCCCCTCGAACACTTTGTTTGTCTAACCCCTTCAGTGTCCCTAACAGAAATAGCCCACAGAGTCCTCGTTCCTCCCGCCATACACATATGTAATCTCTCTCGCTCTCAGTGTACTTTTTTTCCCTCATGTATCTCATTCTGTTTATCTGACCCTAGCAGAACTTTTCATGAATTTATCCCCTTATGATGAGTTAAGAAAAAAAAAGGTATGTTAATGACTGCACAGCTCTTTTACAGCACATATTTCCCTTACACGAGTAGTGAAGATTAAATGGTTGGATGGTTGTAACACATGGGGAGTTGTAACACTGGACATGAGCATCATTCAATTTCACTTCTGGGTTTATAGTTTGGTTTCTGATCTTAATACAAGTTAAATGACTGAACTGCCATCATCTTAATCAGAAGATATACACTCTTGTTTAATTTGATATAGTATATCATAGTTACTCCAAACATTTACATAAATGTAAAAAAAAAAAAAACACTGATTTGTCCTTTTTACTTCTGTAGACTAAACAAAATTTATAATGTTTTACATTTGTGCATAAGTTGACATTTGACACAACTGCTCACTCAACTGTAGTTTTTTGATAGCCTGTGTTGTATGCATTTTCTCTTGTGGTTTACAGCTTATTTGCATTATTATAATTTATATATAGTTTTGGTAAAGAGACAGTTCACACCAAAAAATAAAATCTTCATCATTTTCTAATGTCATTGCAAACCTGTGTGACTTACTGTCAAACTCACAAAAATAAAGGTTCTTTATTGGCATCTATGATTCCATGAAGAACTTTAAATGTTATGTTTTAATGTTGTAAAAAAATTGGTTAACATATATATATTGTTTTCCACTGAAGCAAAAGTCATACAGGTTTGGAATGGCATGAGGCTGAGTAAATGGTAATTTTTGGGTGAAATATTACTTTAAAGAAAAAAGTGTTAAAACCATCCACAAACATAGTCCTCTTCTTATCATGAAGGCTGAATGCTATATGGGCATCATTGTTGCAATATTTGAGTTTTTCAACCACCTTTTCAGTAGCATCACCTCTCCTGATCTCCACCCACACTGCACGTTCTCCTTTTAGGGATACGGTTCTGTCATGGAATTTGTGTGCAAACACAGCCCTTCCTCACCCAACACCCACCCCTTCCCCCTCACTTGTAAATTAAATCCACATAACAGAGATCGATGGCTGCCTCCTAATCATGTTAGACGTATTGTTTTAAAATACCAGCGCTCAGCTGGTGAATCCTGGTGCTCTTCTGTTTGTCCCTGTTTAAGAGATCAGACCTCTTTAGCTCCCATCTTCCTCTCTCACTCTCTTTCAACCCCTCTTTTTCTGCTCACCCCTTTCTCTCAATCTGTTTGTTTTCAAAGCCCAGGGAATTGGCCCAAATCCTAGGTATCACATATCTGACCATATTTCAAGCCGAAATTAAGCATGTTAAAACCCTTTTCCCTTTAAAGGTCAGACATTAGTGCTGGTAAAAATTGATCTGTGGGTTTTATGAATTTAGCCCCTGTGTTGGAGCCGCTTTTGTAATGGGAAGATTCAGTGGGGGAAGCTTAACACGGCATTGTTTTGCTTTGACAACGCAGCCACGAGAGCCTCTGCAGCTGTTCCCCCTGCTTACAATGGCAGATTAATTAACACAATCATGTGCTGCTGGCTTCAGCTCAACACACAGGTCTGCTCTGGGACAGATAGGTAAATCCTATACATGCCTTTCCAGACAGAGCATATTCTTGATGGGCTTCGCGACTAGATATATATTTGCAATGTGACTGGTCAGCCTATCGAGGCGAGAAACAGCAGAAACGAAGGACTACAAACGAGAAGGATAGGCCTTGGCTGATTGAACCAAAGCATTGCTGGGAAGTGTTGTCTGTTTCAGAGCAGCACTTCCTCTATCCACCCCCCTCCCTCTCTCTCTTCGTCCCTCCCTCGAGCTGCCAGGGCCATTAGCCGGGTTTCCTAATTAAGATTCCGCCGGCCGATCCGTCTCTCTTTCTTAGTTAGTTCCCTGACATTTTAAACTGTCTATTATTCCACCCGGCTTTCAGGTGCAATGCTGTGTAAATGGCAAGTCAAAAAATTATGTATCTCTCATACAGTTATCCATCAAGGACTATTAGAGGGAGCGGTCTGGGCGCTTAAATCATTACCGAATGCTGTGATCTTTCCCGATTGATCTTATCGCTCACATCCACTGTCATTCCGTTACCACACTTCATCCGTCCATTTCTCCCCCCTCCCTTCCTCCCTTTTCAGCACTCTCTCTCTCTCTCTCTCTCTGCACCACGCCCGTGTTTGCTTTTCAACATGACCACAGAGTGTCGATATCTCAACCTTGCACCCACTTCTCTGTTGATATGATGATCACTTAACAGTCAAGAGCAAAGGATGATGGGAAATAAGGGCGTCATCAGAGGCAGCGACGGCAGAAGCCGAGCAATTATGTTTCCTTCAGTCCAAATGCTCTGCCATTAATGAAATCCCTTATCACCCTGGAGAGGAGCAGGATGCTGGGACAGGTGCGGGAGATGCGCGTCGCTCATTTATCTTGTTTCCCGGAATGAAGGGGAGAAGCGAAATACACAGACGGGGAGGCAACAAGTGCGCGGCGAGTTCAGGCGCTGTAAATAATGTGTTTCTCAGTTACATATTTTAAACTTTGATTGGCAGCTCTGGCTAATTCTATTTTGAGTTGTATAAATATAGGGCCTCATCAAAAAAGCCTTGGCACGCAAGCTTTCAGTGTCTAAGATTTGTTTGCGAAGACCTGCTTGTGAATGGGTGGGAGTGAGAGAGAGAAAGAGAGAGAGAGAGATGAGGGGATGTCAATCGAGTGTCTGACATCCTGCAGTGCCTGTGAGCTGTGGATAGCATTTGAAGCATTTGCCCCAACAACAAGGTGTCTGCCCTTTACCAAAGCGGGGAGATCCATGTTAGTGCCTTCTGGTGCCTTCGGAAGGGGGGGCGGAGAATGGGGGGGGGGGGGGGGGGGGGCAGTGGATGGGGTGGCTCTAATGACGTTAATGCTGTGTGAGATTCTGGCTCCTGTTAAAGGAAGCAATCTGATTGGAAACAGTTCTGGGAGTCTGGGAGGTTGGCCCTGGCTCGTTTCATTTAATGACCCATTTCCTCAGCTCGTGCCACAAGCAGTTAACAAAAGTCAAGGTGCCTAGAGGTTCCGCTGCTGGGGGAGCACGCCAGACAGCGGCAGAAGGTGCAGTGGGGGGGATTTTCAGGTCGAGAGTGTTCTTTTAGGTTTTTTTTTTTGTTTTTTTGCATCGGATAGTCTTTATGCGAGAAAATGTCTTTGAGGTTTTATGTCAACCTGATGTACAATGATTTATGGAAAGGTTAACCTTGTAGTTAGCGCTTAAAACACTTTCACGCTAATAGCGGTAGCAGACCAGAGATGCCGCAGTGACTTTCGTGACCTTCTAGTGGAGTCGTTGCGGCCCCAGGAGCAAGTCCTAATGGAGCTAGTCAACTCTGAAAGCCAAACTTGAGCTCACTCACACATATCAAGCTAATGATCAATTATTAATATTCACAATCTCTAGCCCCAATATCCCCATATGGGTGTAGAAGACAAGCAATTATGTCATGCTTCTCGCTCTTCGGACCAAGCTATGTGCAGCTATTTATAAATATATAAAAGATAGATCTTATTACGCTGAGTTATTGCCCTCTTATTTCAGATGTACAGATTCAGATTAATTTGTAATTAGTCTTGAGATTTTGAGCCTCTGTAGATAAAGGATTCCAAAGTCTATGCTTCATTCCAGAAACACGGATCTTTAAAAAAAAAGAAAGAAAGAAAAGCAAATGTTGTAGCTGGACTAAAATAGCATAAGCCTAAATGATTGTGAGCTCAGACAAATACAGACACGTATGTCTGAATGCCCTGGCAACAGCGAGCTTGCCAGTAAATGAGTTTTGAAATAAACTGTTATTGTTTAGTTGTAAACATCGAATCCTTGTAATGGAATCTAGGGTCGTGCTTAAGTGACAGCGTGTTGGTGGTATTGTACAAACACAGTCTTTTAAAGATGCGAGTGTGGATCGGGAAAAAAAAGGAGAAAGAAAGAAAGAAAAAACAACTCAAGAATAGGGCAGCAAGGCATCTGAAGCCCCTTTCTCTGTAACATTGTGATTTAATTTTCAATATCCTGTCATAGATATTCGTCATTTTCATCGGGCTTAGGTTCACATTAATTTGCTCCAAATGTCAGATATCTCTCCTCAGATAAAACAGACAGTGAAATAAAGACATAAGGCTCCTTCTTTTCTGTGGCCCGTGCAATCGGCAGAATAGCTTTAGTCATATAAGAGGGTGAAGTCTATTAATATTTGAGTCACCAGTGCAGCAGTGTTCTGAAATGGAAAAAATTGTTAGCTCCCCAATGGTGATTTTTGCTCTCTGTCAATGACCTTCATAACAAATGAACATTTGGTCTGTGGAGGAGATAGGAGCAGGCTTTCTCACTGACATGTGTGAGGGGTGACGCACTGTCAACTGGAAGGACTGGAGTTTTAGAAAGAGTCAACAGTGGAAGGATGACGAAGAGAAGAGAAGGGAAAGAGAGGAGCAAAATTAAAAGCCATACATAATGTGTGGATTGTGTGGAAGCTTGTCGGTCATATTAACATACTGTAGTATTTTAAAGTCTTAGTTTAATTTGCGAATGTTTCAAAGTCAAAAGTATTTTTAAAATATTATTTTATACATAATCAATTTGTGAAATCATTTTATAACTTCAACTAAACTTATCTTGTCGTATAAATGTCAGCTTATTGTTTAAAGAGACTTCTTGACCTTGATACAGAGCCATGAGGATCTGCATGAGTCCACCTTGATTCAACTTTCTTCTTCTTTTTTTTCTGAATATGTCTTGGTTTGACTCAGAGCCGATCAGCCCTATACTCACACTACGCAAGTTGTGTAGGGCCCCGCAAATTACTCAAGGCCCTGTCTCCCCCTCATTTCAAAGCGCGTCAATCAAAGTTTTCAAAACATCGATGAGAAAATTTAGCGGAACTATCCTACTGGTCACGAAAAGAGAGAAAAAAAAACACCATGAAAATGAATTGCGGGAACAGCTATCAGGTAGACTTGTGTTCTCTCCTCTCCAAGTTTAATGTCAGCAAAGAACCGTAAAGTTAAGTTGATGTGCATCTCTCTCTAGTCTAACCCAGCTGGGCAGTGCATATTTTGTGTCTTGCTCGCTAATCCCGGCCTCTTCCAGGGCAGTGTTCTGTGACTTTGTGCCTGAAAATACAACTATTTATTACGTTTGATAAACGACAAAGGGCAACAGTGTTTGTTTATAAACTGCAGTGAATTCTTGATATAAGAATGTACATTTTGTAGTGGGAGCACTGGGGTGTCAGGTGTGACTGTGTGGCAATGGCAAATGGTAGTAGGGCCCCTTAACAGAATTGTGCTAGGGGTCGTCAGGATTGACTCTGGTTTGACTGACAAAATGTTTTCCTTTTTTTTTCAAAATACATTTAAATATTGGCAGTAAAAAAATAATTCTTCATTATGATATCAGGACAGTTGTATCAACCTGACATTTTGAATTTATGCCCCCCAAAATACTAAATTCAGCTTGAACTCAGAAATTATAAAAATGTCTATAATAGATGTTTATTCAAGTGATGAAAAAAAAGAAAATCACGTCATTGACCCTGTTAATATCAGTTTTGCTACACAGACTCTGTGTTCCAACATCTCTCATCCTGCCTGGATGTTTGTAGATATTTTTTTCTTCTAAAATTACTCTTTCAGACTTCATTCAGACATCTCACTCAGATTAATGTGGGTTAAATAAAATATATCCAATGCTATTTTTGATGGATGATGTAACCTTGAGGGGAAGGGACAGTTTTAAAGCTTCTCTGCCCAGCTCTCAGCATTTTGAAATGTATTCTGATGGAGTTGCTCAGTCATGAGACTCTCCTGTGTTTAGGGCGGCATGATAAATCTTTTTATTTCATTTTCCAAGACACTGGACAAGTGCATATAAGAGTAAAAGCGGGGATGTCCTTGACCGCGCAATTTATAGTCCATGTGGCTGAGGCGAAAAAGCCACGTTTTACAGTTCCTGTCAAGATGCAGGTTTTTGGTTAAAGTGATACGTGAAGATGGGAAGAACCGTTAATGTTGTCCTGCGTGTAATTCATCATCTTCACATTATAGTGTCAGTCTTTGTGGATGTCTAGTTTGGTAATGTTGTTATTGATCAGACCATCCATATGGTAATTTCCCTAATATCGTCAAGTACATCGGTATTGTTTTAATTCTCATTAATGAAAGCGATAGAGGAATGGCTTTTCAAAGCGCATGGCTTTAGAGGGATGCTAATGGATTTAGAAGGTGCTGTAAAGGGATGTGTAAGTCAGCTTTATGATTGCCTGGTGTACTTGTTGTTGATTTGGTCGGGTGGAAAAATGAATAGGAAATCAATGTCAGGCGAGGAGGGTTTTTTTTCTACACTGAAAGACTTTTAAAGGTACAGTGCCGTGCTTAAGTAATGCACGAAAGGCTGATTAGCTCCACAACAGTCTCTTTCTTTCTTTCTGCTTAAAAGTTGGTTATCACCATCATATATATCACCAAAATAGTAACTTGTTATTAAAGGGATAGTTTTAAATTCTGTCATTACTCTCTCTTTAAAAAAACATTCTCCATGTTTTTGAAAAGTCAGTTGGGTCCAAACTTTTTTAAATATCATCTTTAGCATAAGAGTGAGTAAATGATGACAGTTAAATAATGACCCTTCAACGCATCATTTCTGTATTGTACTGTCCACTGTCTCACTGTTTAACACAGTAGCCCTGAACAGACAGCATCCACCCAGGCTTCACTAATGATAAAGTTGCCCATTTTGCCAAAAAAAAAAGAAAAAAAGTGGGCGTCCAATGAATATTTACCATGGTTAAGAGCAGCCAGCCTTACTGAAGAGGGGCTTGTAATAAGATGCCCACCCTCAGGGCTTCATATGATGGCAGAACGTCTCCTCTCATGCGTCAGGCCAGCAGTGGTCACGGCAGTCCCTCTCCTATCCCCTGCATGCTGTGATCACCTTGCAGAATAATAAAGTTAGTGAGACCTCACTGCCTCCTCATCAGCACGGGTTTCACTTTCTTTTCAGTGCGTATTTATTAATTTATTTATCTTAATTTTCTTTTCTTTCGTTCTTTTTTTCCCCCCTCGTTTTTTTAATTTGCTGCTCTTTGAAGCCTGAAAGCAACTCGAGAGGAGCAAACAAAGATGGGTGAGTGCCAGGCGGAAACTTATGGCACCATTCCTGTTCCCTCAGCTCGACAGAGGCATAGCCTTTAAAGAGGGAGAGGCGCACCTTCTGTCACTGATGGTGGGAGGGAAAGAGAGAGAGAGAGAGAGAGAGAGAGAGAGAGAGAGAGAGAGAGAGAGAGAGAGAGAGAGAGAGAGAGAGAGAGAGAGAGAGGGGTTTCTTCAGTCAAGAGTGCTGTCAATGTGGCTCATTTGCACAATTCTGCCACTTTCACCTCTCTGACCTCCTGAGACTCTATCGTGTTGTTATGTTGGTGCATGATGCACGGTGTTTGTGAAGGGCACGTCTTGACGAACCCGAGATGCGTTCATCAGATTTCAGTTGTGAAGGAGCCGCACGTGACTTGGCCGAGATCCTAGATTCATGTCGAATTTCTCGTGCTTTATGTCGCCCATTAAACTATTGAACTATTGATGTTATTGGTGGAGAGGATTTAGTCAAGCGTGTTAAGTCGAGGAAGATTTCTAACTTCTTACAGTCGGAGGGAGAATACTTAAAGCTTAATTTCACCTGACCCTTCCGCCAGCAGGCATAACAAATGTGCTCTAAAAAGAGAGAAAGAGAGGGAGAGATAGAGAGAGAGAGAGAGAGAAATGCGGCATTCTGTTCACAAAGCAGAAAAAGGACAATCTTTCCACCTCCTCTTGTAATCCTACTTTCACTCAGGCTGCCGCTAATAAATATAAATGTTTGTGATTAGCATCACGGCGGCACAGGTGCATGTTTGTTGCGAGGAGAGGCATGTTCATTAATTTTCAGCGATGAAAAGTGCACTGCGCCATAAACACAGAGTCCAAAAACGCATGGGCTGATAAATGAACGCACAGATTGTTAATGTACCATTGTATGGCTGAGCCTCCACAAGCTTAAAAAAAACACAGGGCCCTCTTGCCAAATTAGTGCTAGCTGGAGGTAATGTGCTAGCGGCCCCCTTTTTCATGGGCCAGATTACAGAGAATGGAGCTTTAAAACTGTTTTGTGTGACTGAGTGTGTGTGATTATACTTACACATAGGATATAAGGACTATAGAGACAACATAGCCTCCCCCCACATTTGCCTTCCCATCTGATCTTTTGCCACCATGTGGGCAGTAATTAGTTTTTTTTTTTTACTGAAATTTACTGTGGAGTTTGGCTCTTGACTGTGTGTATGGATGATTAGATAGATAACCTGTTCTCTGGTTTGGCATTTCTTAAACAAACACCTAAAGGTAATGTGAAAATGCTACTGGTACTTTATATATATATATATATATATATATATATATATATATATATATATATATATATAAAGAGAATTACAAGAAGTTTAACATCATTTATGGAGTACATGAAAACATGAAGAGCAAGGCTGTTCACGTTTAACTACAACTGTAAAAAAAAAAAACAAAGTGAGAAAATGCTGCTTTTCTTCAGACCAAGAAAAAAAAAACTGAATCTGTTGAAAATGGGTTGTTTTTCAGTCACAGCAAAAATGTTTTATTAGGGGACCGCTGAACACCTGCCTTAAAATGTCGTTTCAACATCTCCCGAATGCCATTTTGCTTAATTGACTTGGAAATGGCCCAAATGTATTGCTGAATGCAGTCTAATTAATATTAATAATAAATGCCATTATTAACATCAAAGAACATCTGGTGCCCCTGTTTACCCACATGCCTTATATGTAGCACATTTTGCGGCTGTTTCATCTCACAAACAGAAAGGGGGTAAACACTTTTTGAATTTAGTGTTTATTTATTTATTTATTTAAATTCTAGTTTGCCTCCGTGAATTTATTACCTCATTGACACGCAGGTCAGCGCGTACCGCCTGCAAGCGAGAGGGCTTGCTCTCAGATCCAGTGAATCTTACAAACGTTTGGACAGTTTCCCCCCCCCCCCCCCCTTCCCCATGGGCAGGACTTGGTTGCGGTGGTACCACGGAGGGTACGGGGTCCCTGGTGGACTTCTTAAAATAAATAAATAAATAAATAAGTGCTTGTGCGAGCATCTGTGCCAAGGGGCTGCATTAGGAGTTTTAGCCACCATAAATCAGCAGGCTAAATAACTTTAATCTAAAATTTCATTAAGTAGTCCTTGTCAGGTAGTAAAAGGAGGGGATAATGCAGTGGTGTTTAATGATAATTGGTGTTTGGTTAATAAATTCTGCGAGTTCCGATTACTTTCTAGCAGTCGGCGGAATGCTAGCCTCAGCAGTGTAACTAAACCTCAAATTGATTAACTCGCCTGAACCAGACTGTTCACAAAGATGGCACCGGTCCAAATCAAAAAAGAGAGAGTGCAGTGTGCGCATCAGCCGGATGGTGTTGTGTTGCTCCAGCGTAAGGAAATCAGCTCCCCCCGGGCGCATTTTTAAAAGCCTAATGCCTTTCAAATGATGTCATCACATTTTACCTTCTCTCTCTCTCTCTCTCCCTCTCTCTCTCTGCTTTTTACTATCTAAATCCAAATGTTTTTCTCACATTTTCCTTGGGAGCTACAGAGGAAGGAAGGTCAATGACTGACTGGGGCACGTGACACATTATTCTAATGGATAGGGGAGACATCTTGTGTTTTTATGATTGTATCTTTTCATTTTTTTCCCCCTTTGTAAGTGATATGCAAGTAATCAGAACCACAGACTGATTTAGAGTGGAAGTGTGATTGTGAGAGATCCATTAAAGGTGTGTGTGTGGGGGGTGGGGGGTGTCATAGTGGGCCTTTGTTATTGCTTGTTTTTTATTTGTAGGATCAGGGTGTGGTCCATCTGGAGAGATTTGAGATGTTGTACACACACACACGCACGCACGCACGCACGCACGCACACACACACACACACACACACACACACACACACACACACACACACACACACACACACACACACACACACACACCACACACACACACACACACACACACACACACACACACACATTTCATGTCACTGTCTGAGACAAACATATTTACCAGCTTACAACAACGCACCAGCTTCCATAAATGTGTGTGTGAGTCAAAGAGACAGAGCAGACAGCAGGGTGAGCGACACACCTCCTCCCAGATGGCTTTTCCCAGTGGCCTCCTGTCCGCTTCCAGTCTATTGTTCTGGCATGTTCCAGAACGCTGGTCTGGTAAAACCCCCTGAACACCTCGCTTACATGTACAGTATGTATATGTTTACTGCCTCGTTTTGGTGCATGAAACTCAATGGACAATGAGATATGGATATTGATATGTTGTGTCAAGAGCTTGGAGATGCTTTTTATTATTGGTTACGGCAGCAAAAAGCTCATAAGCGAATCCAGTGGTCGATGAAATATTTATGTAGATGGAGATGATTGATACTAGCGTAGTCTCAATAAGCAAGTTAATCATAAATTACAGATGTAACTTCATTATCCCGATGTCTAATTAGTCAGACTGTAAACATCTATAAAGGAATGCTGTAGCATTCCATAATGTTTTGCCTAGGCCCTGAACTAAAGAGTTATTGTTTTCAGGCTTAACTGGATAATATATGAAGGCCGTGGCTCGCTTGTGACAACCGTTTTAAAGCTGTGTCTCTTACAGATTTTTCTTTTGCATAAAAAAAGGGCTGAGAAATGGAAAATCAATATGCAGAAAATAGTTATAGGTGGTGGGTTATCGAGAATCTCTCTGTTCCAGACACCCTGGGCCGAGAGATGATGCGTAATATATGGGGTGACCTTCAAATGTCATAAATGTGTTGTGCAATAAACTGTCAATATTTGTGGTTATTTGGTGCAGGATGACTTTTACAGTAATTGGAACAGCCGTATTAAAAGCTGGGGAGCAGTCAGCTGATTAAAGACTGCCCTGCTGCTGCTGTGTGTGTGTGTGTGTGTGTGTGTGTGTGTGTGTGTGTGTGTGTGTGTGTGTGTGTGTGTGTGTGGTGTGTGTGTGTGTGTGTGTGTGTGTGTGTGTGTGTGTGTGTGTGTGTGTGTGTGTGTGTGTGTGTGTGTGTGGTGTGTGTGTGTGTGTGTCTGTGAAATGAGAGAGAGAGACAGATAATAAAGAACAGAGTTACCTGTAAAAGCTTTGTATGCTCATGTGTCTGTCTGATGTTACAGTATGTAGGTAAGGATGAGAGTGACATGACTGATTGTTTACGTTAGAATTTGGATCAGAAGGAACACTTAATATTGTGTGAGTAATAATTTGCACTCAAATACCACATTTATACTTACATATACAATACATGGAGTCTATATGAGTGTGTGTGGTTGTGGGACAATAACATCCTATCTTTTCGCTAAAAGCCTGTAAAATTTGCCAATAGGAGTAATATTTGTAAGAGTCTGGGTACCAGGCTAAAGTGGGTCAGAGTCGGTGTTTGTGTTTATTTCGTTGTGAGTATATGTTTGGGTCAGAAAATGGGGGCACGCATCACAATGTAACACGTGTAGGCAAAACGGAGGCAGCAAATTACAGGAATGTGATCAGTCACAAGAGAGAAGGAGATGCTGACTTCACTCTTTCTTTTTAACTTCTCAAATCTCATTTGATTCTTAAAAGAGGGTAGAGAAATGAGGAGAAGAAAGCGCAGACAGAAAGAAAGATTACGCGTACAAAAGCTTTTGATTGAGGCAAATGGTTGCTAAAGTGGGTTGCGCCATTCAGACGACGTCTCTCCCTACACACACATCATATCATGTGTAGGCGCAGAAATAAGAAAGCATTTACAAACCTTTTTTATTTTAACTGTGGCTGGTCACACGCTCACAAACCTTCTTGAGCTAAAGTAAAGGCACAGAGCCAAATGCCTTTACAGGGTTAATTGTGTTTTTAAGGTCAGAATGTGTGCACATGAGTTACCGCCCCCACCCCCCCACCCCAACCCCTCTCATTCATAACACATAATTTTATATTTTTAACAGAAACAAATTTCTTTTCTTTTTTAACGGAAATTGTGAAGGGTTAGATTGTCCATATGAGTGCCAGAGCTCATTATTTATAACATGTGCAATGGTTTTAACAGAAAGTCTTAGCTTCTTTTTTATCTCAATTTGTGGAGTTATGTATTTTATTTTTATTTTGTATATAGGCCTACTTATTGTAGCAATGATACTAACTAGGTACTAACCCAGAACCTACCCCTAATCCTTAACTTAACACATCTAGTTCCTTACACTAGTATTTTTGTGGGTAAGTACATTGAAAGTGCACACATTGTAAAATAAAGTACAACCAATAAAATGAAATACAATGAATGTGAAATAAAATAAAAAGTGGAAAATCTATAGTGACAACTGTAACTTGTCAAATGACTTGAACTGGTTCAAGTTGTATTACATTTTTTTATTGATTATTTTATTAATTATCGTTTTATTATTATTATTATTATTTTTGTAAATTAATTGGGGGGGGGGGGGGGGGGGTAGAGTAAATAATAATAATAATAATAATAATAGTAATAAAATAAATGTTTAAAAAGTAAAAATAAATGCACATGGTGGGAAAATGTCTAGAAGGCAACTGTAACTTCTCAAAGAACCTGACCTGGTCTTGTATCACATTTACTTAACTGGAGTGTCAAATGCTTCACACAATATGAGATCCCCCTGTAACTCACCATGGTGTAACACTGCTGACATCTCACATATAAGCATAGTGACTAATTATCTCCAAGTGTGGACTTGTTGACACTCTTAGACATTATTGGTGTGACAATTGCTCAATCAGAGAGGCCCTTCGTTATCACTGTTTCCCATCAAGCTCCCCGCCGACGTCACCTGTCAAAACCAGGGTGCCACGGTGAAACGAAGACCCTGTTGCTGACATGGCTGTTTCCTCTTTTTCCCCCATTGTATTGTTCCTTTTTAACGCAATCTGCCATATGCTTCCCACTACAGATGATGAGAGGTTGGATAAAACGTTGGGACGTGAGTGTACTTGGGTGGGGGTCGGGGTGATATCTCTAAAGAAAGCTTCTGAACTGTCAGCATTCTGTCAGGTTGCGGAGGGTGGGGAGGGGGGAAAGAGGTGCATATGAACTCATTGATGTGTGTGACTTTGTGTGGCGTTAGCAGATTTGGGTGGCAAAACCTGAAAGGATGAAGAACAACAGAAGAAACAAGACGGGAAAAACCTCTCTGGCACGTTGCCGGTTTGAAGTGAAACAGAACAGTCGTTGACTTCTGTCTTCCTCTGTTTCTCTGTTTATTAGATGTCGGGGATGAGATGGCGAAACCTGTGAGTGCTGTCCAGCCCCCCACTACCCAGCACCGGGACAGGAGTGTGGGATCAAGCATAAAGGACTGCCCGTACTGTGGAAAAACCTTCCGCACCTCCCATCATCTGAAGGTCCACCTAAGAATACACACAGGTGAACGAGAAGTCTAAAGTCCATGAAGCAAATTTACTGCATTTTAGGCTTTTACATTCATTTCACATGAATAGAGTGACATACATGTAAAACCTTTGTCCTGGCGTAAAATAATGCACATTTTAAACAGCCCATTTAGAGGAATTTAAAACCTGAGCCCATAAATGAACTTCAGGTATGTGAGGGAGGACACCCCAGCCCAGCAGAGTAATGATGTGAGCAGTGCTGGTCCAGTGGCTGTCAGGAGACCCTGCTGCTGTTCCACCCAAGAGCAAGGCTGAGGCTCACTAGCAGGCACAGCCGGCCTAGTTAACGTGCAGGATAACCAGGATAAGCACTCAGAGGTCACCTTAGATTCAGCACACTGCTGTAGAGAGTACAAAAATGACAGCCTTTTAATATGTAAATAATACATAATAATAATAATAATTAGAAGAAACAACAATGATAATAACAATAATAAACTTTTTAAAAAAGGTAATTTTATTTAAAAAAATAATACTTCTAAAACACATATTATAAATATTATTATTGAGTAAATTTTCTAATTTCTTCATTTTCTCTGTTAATTTAAATTGTAAATTGTTAATAGAGTACCTGTCAAAACTTTGGAAACTTTATAAGGTAAGTCTCTAATTTTTACCAATGCTGCATTTATTTAATCTAAAATATAGTAAAACAGTAATATTGCAAACTATTATTAGAGATTAAAATAACAGTTTTTTTATTTGGAATATATTTTAAAATTTCATTCATTTTAAGCATCAAAATGTAATTTTTTATGAATTACTTAGTTTTGTGTTTGCTATTTTATAGATTGTAATCTGTTGTGTTTTTATTTGAGTATAATGATCTCTACAGCACTTTGGTCAACACTGTGTTATTTTTAAATGTGCTTTATAAATAAATAATGAAATGAATGCTAATTTGACACTCGGGTAACATTTCGTATTGTTATTATCAATGTTGAAATCAGTTGTGCTGCTTAACATTTCTGTGGAAATGGTGATACATTTTTAATTTTTCAGGATGAATAGAAAGTTCATTGAACATCATTTATTTGCATTCATTACATGTATTTATTACATTTATGAAAGCATTTATTAAATAGAAATGGTTTGTAACATTATAAATGTCTTACACACAAAAAGGTTAAGCAGGAAAGACTGGATTATGGTGAAAATCCAGCTTTGCCATCACAGGAATAAATGACATTTTTACATGTATATTCAAACTGTATATTCAAATAGAAAACAATTATTTTAAAATGTAATACTATTTCACAATATTCTTGTTATTACTGTATTTTGGATTAAATTAATGCAGCATTGGTAAGCATGAGAGATATCTTATTATAGTTATTTCTATAATAAGAAATATTCTATAATTAAGGAATTAGTTATTTCTTTCAAAACCTAAAACCATTTTAACGTTTCCAAACTTCTGACATATCCCGCTTCTTTCCTAAACTGTAAACTGAAATCACTCGCAGCTCAGGGAATCGATGGTTGCTTTTTTTTTGGTATGTGCATGCAAGGACGAGCTGAGACCACCCAGATGGTATTTGTCCCACTTAATAAGAAGCACATAGCTGCGGTATTCTGGAGCCTTAAGGTTGATTATAAGGCATGCTTAACAATGGAGCTGATGTGTAACTCTCTTAGCCAGCAGTATTTTCATCTTCTGTTATACCAGAAGCTCAGGAAATAGTATTCATTTTCAATACAGTACTCATATGAAGTCTGCAGATCGCTGTCATCTGCATTTGTTATTATCTAATATGGACTGTGAGGCAGTTGGAAAGAGTGATTTCCCTTGAAATGACTCGAAGAAAGACATCTTTAAACCGTTATGCAGCATATGGCTAGATAATGCTGCACATGCAAGAGTGTCAAACATACATGTAATGACAGGCAGTCACAGTAAAGTGTTTAAATTTTCTTTAAACAGAGGGGTTAAGGCTTTGAACAGGCTGGTTATGTCCTCCTAGCAGGAGAGCCGTGGATGGAGTGGGGAAATATGTTTCTGGCTGAGGGAGGTTGAGTTATGCCTGCTCAGAGCAGGGGGTAAGGGTCCCCAGTAGGGCTGTATTTCAGCCGAGAGGAAACAGAGGCCCTCGTCCCAAGCCTCCGTTAACTCACTCACTCCGCTCGCCGGGACGGCCCACGTGTGTGCGGTGTGGCCAGAGCGCGTTTACACACGGACGCCTCACTTTCTGTCGATGCAGCATTTTACACGAGCCTTGATGTACTTGCAAGATGTGTGACTCTTTGCTGATCGGTTATAGGTTTGTCATAAAGATTCCTGGCTGACAGACGTCTGAGATACGGCGCAGGTCTCGGGTTGCTCTGCTCGAATAATTTACAGGAACAACAGGCCCTTCCAATCAGGCTGAAACTACGGCATTGACATTAAACAAATATCCTGCCTTGATTTAAAGCAATCAGACATGCGGATGACACAAAGCGGGCCTCAATCCTGATTCCGTTATCCCATCACAATAGCGTTGCTTACTGAGGAGGCCAGGGCATTGTGTGACACAATGTTAGATTAATGACTCTCTAACGTCGGCTTGAAAGGAATGAAGTGAATTTAAATTTCTCCAAAAGTTAAAGAGCTAATGTTACAGTATTAATTTCCTCTCCAACAGTGAGCGGGAAAATATCCATTAGTGAAATTAAGCACAGTTTTCTAGGTAGCTAACATTGTGCAGCGTATAGTGTGGGGCCACAGCTAATGAACACTGCAGTGGGTGATATTTCATTATACAAATTAATGCTCACATTTTAATGGGAAAGTCACATAATGAATCTAGGCTTCAGTGACAGCAATTAGAGACACAGATTGTCCCCTTCTGGACAAGGCAGTATTTAGCAGTAAGCAGCTGTAGATAAAAAATAAAAAGGTCCTTGCTCCTGACAATGGCTACGCATAACTTGAGGCTATAGGAGAACCAACATGCCAGACGAAATCACCTTTGTTTAAAGAGAGACAGAGGACAGACAGGCATCGGCCGTGCGAGTTCACCTGGGTGATTGGGAGCCATTATGCATCTTGAGCAAGACTTGGATTGGACTGAGGAGAGTTTGCTCACACGGCTGGATGGAGGTTTATGGTTGTATCGAACAACATTTTGAAGGTTTACTTTGAAGAGGGAAAGAGAGCGATTAAACTCAGGTCTGTGGTCAGTTGCTACTGTTCCAAACCATAAGCATTGTAAATTACAAAGGTCACTCATCAGACTCTCTGTAGGAAATCTGATGGTTGTACCACAGAGTTTTTGCCTGGTGCATAGTTTTGTGGTTTCATTATGTTCTTCTTTTTTGTTCTCTCTGGTAATGCTTATTTGCTTACTACATGGTGAATTAGATATCTAAAAGTATTTAAGAATAATGGAAGGATTGAATTAATGGGCCATACAGTAAAGGGTCATTTAAAATGTAAATAGAAGTTGTGGGTACTACGTGGAGGGCTTGAGAACTTGAACACCTTGACATTCTTGTTTCTACATTTGGCATAGAGAAAGCATAGCCTAAGGAAGAAAAAAATAACACATCTATTTTTCCAATGCAGTCAATCTCTCTCTCTTTCTATCCCCCTGTGGAATGCAGGCTGTCTTTCACCATTATGTAAAGCCATATGGAAATTCATCTTAAAGTATGTCATATCTATTAACTATTTTAATTGCCCTTCTGTAAAGGCTGTGGGTGTTTATTCTGAACTGTTACTATGGAGTCATGACAAATCACACAAATCCATATGAAATCAGTTTGTGCTGGACTTCTTCAAGTGTTGAGACCGAACGCTCTCTGTTAGAAGTGAACTTGCGAAATGATAATGGATATGTACAGCTCACAGTAAGAGGTCTCTGTAATTTATATAAAGCCTGTCACACTATACCAGATGGCAATTTGATATGTATTTTTTCCTCTCTATTTTTATTAACACAGTCCATCAGCCATAAGAGTGAGCTTTGGAAACTTTTTGAGAGAGTTTTGCACTCTCTCATTTCAAAAGATGAAAAATAATAATCTCTTTACCTCTCTGCCTTGGCGATCCATTTTGTTTCCCTGAGGTTGTGTTGTTTGTGTGGATATCAATTAAAAGTGGATTAACGGGTACATAATGACCTTTAGCAGTAAATTGTGTGTAATGTTGCAAGGCAGGATACAGTATATTCCCCAGATGTCACACATTGCCCCTGACGTATGATGGAGCAGATGTCTTACTGAGCCCAAATGGTGCACAAAGAACATGCCACACGCACAGAGACTTACACAGGCACTTGAACACACACTCACATAAACATACAACCAGCGATAGTGTTCACGTTTCAAATATATATATATTATATATATATTGTATAATAGGCCTATCTCGATTGGTCTGAATTATAGTTTTAGCATTTCATAATTTATTAGCATAATATTTGTCCTAATATGTTTTTTATTAAAATAAATGTAGATGTTATCAGTATTTTCATGAGCAGACGCCCAAGATGGGGTGGAGAAAAGCAGATCACTCTAATTGTACTCTAATTTTGGGTACAGAATATCATTCCTTCCAGTTAAAGGAACTGAAAATGATCATTTGCATCAAGGACGTTTCCTTATTGAATCACACCAAGCCTCTGTTATCCTGCTCAGAGGATAAGCACTTATTGGGTTAAAAGCTCATCTTGTATGATGCCTTTTGAATATGCGCTTCAAACACTCTTGTGTAAAAGAACAAAAGACAGCCCTCTACCCCTTTCTCTTTTTTTTCTCCCCTTGCCCTTCACTATATGTCCCTCTGTATATGTGTTCCTTATCAATATAGTATTGAGTTTTTGTTTGCAATCCTTTATTTAGGAAGCTGTGCAGTGGGTCTGCAGATCTTCCATTCTTTTTCTGGAATGGCGCCCTCCAAATAATGATAAATTACTTGAGCACTATGCCATTTGCTAATTATATCCATGATTTACTACAGAGCCAGACTTAAATCATTCAATTCAGTCTTGCGTAACAATGCAACATTTTTTCTGGGTTAAAAAATGTTTTCCATGTGTATAATCTAAGCGTTTATAGCCCCCCCCCCCCCCCCCCCCCCCCCCCCCCCCCCCCCCCCCCCCCCCCCCCCCCCCCCCCCCCCCCCACACACACACACAATTGACAAACATGCTTTTATTTTCATTTTCCCATATCTCTCGAAACTCCCTCCCTCACTGTCTTTTTTCCACCTCGCACATCACTTCATTCCTGAAACATTACAGGGTCTCAAAAATCAAACCTTGCATTTAGTTTATTGCTTATTGATCTTATAAATCTAGTTTTCATTCCAAGCCTATTCTAATTGTTGTCAGAAAGTATTTTATATCGATATTGATTGGATCATGCAAATGCAATTTAAACTCTTTCTCTTGTTAAATGCTGCTCCCTTTTCGCTTTTAACAAGAATTCTTGTACATTTGCATGTGTTTCTAAACTGCCTGCATGCCTTCTTTTACAGTACATTTCATGCTGGTTAGCGTTTTGTAATCCACAGTATGAAGCTTTCTTATGAGGAATGCTCATGTGCACCACATATGGTGTGTTTATATCATTTAGACTATCTTCAACCTTAAATGAGGGCCTTTTATTTGGTGCATTTGGACTGAGGGGTCACAGTTGTCCTCCGGGGGGGATGAAAAGCTTCTGTGGGACTTGATTTATCCTCACAATGATAAACTGCAAATAGAGAATGTCCACAGAAAAGCTCAACCACCAAGGTAGAGACTTGACAGCAGACAAGGCCAGAAGAGAGACAGACAGTGAGAGAGCGAGAAAGACAGCAGCAACCAGCAGCATCACAAGCCTGCAGTTCCCCATGTGAACAGAGATAACATCCAGACAGTTTTGTTGTCAGTTGAAAATATGATCTCTGTAGTGGACTGAAGGCACCATATGGTGATATGTTTTTTATGGCGCTGACGTGAGTGATGGCTCACTCCTAGGAGCTGGATTGAGCTGGATCGACCCGTATTGAAACTCCTCCCTCCTCTCAAAACGGCTGATGGACTGTTTACTAAGTGATAAATGTGGTCGAACGCTGCAGAATGTGAGATTTAGAGAGGCTTGACGTAATCCCTGACATGATTCCTGTCAAATATTTACATGTTGTTTTTCATTTTGCTCTTCTTCTGACAGGTGGAACAAGCCCAGGGTTCCTGCTGAGCTTGTTGGCACCTATATTATTGTTGCTGTACTGACATCAGCTCCTGTCTGTCTTTGTTTCTTTCTATCACTCTCACTGTAGGTGAAAAGCCCTACAGGTGCCCTCATTGTGACTATGCAGGCACTCAGTCAGCTTCTCTGAAGTACCACCTGGAGCGCCATCACCGTGAGCGGCAGAATGGAAGCGGCCCCTCAGCCAACCACCCTCCGACTTCTGAACATAAGGATGACCATAGCAAGAACAGCAGCGGCAGTGGGGTCTTTGCTCGTCCTGATGTCCTTCGTGGTGTGTTCAAAGGCATGATGCCCTCCGGTCTTGACTTCAGAGGGGGTCAAATGCTCCCACACCAGTGGGCTCCACCAGGAATGCTCTCACCCAGAGACAGAGACCGTGAAAGGGAACGCGATCGCCACGGACCGGGGCCTGAGCCCACCTCAGATAACATAAAGAGTCCTGAGGGACCAGCCTCTGCAGGTGACAGTCCTGCCAGCTTCTCCGACCTGGGCCGGGCCTACCAGAGTATGGTGGGAAATGGAGTCAACTTCCAGGGCTCCCTGCAGGCTTTCATGGACAGCTTTGTCCTCAACTCCATGAAGAAGGAGAAAGAGATGAGAGAGAGTCAGCTGCATGGCCAGCATTTTAGCCAGGAGAGTGCCGAGGCCAAGAACAAAAGAGCTAGTGAGGCCAACCAGGAAGAGAATCCCACCAATGATGTCAAACCAGCTGAGGGTGGCCGCTCCCAGTATGAGCCTCTGGATTTGTCCGTTAGACCTGAAGCGGGGTCCCTCCCTGGAGCCTCCATCACCATCCAGGACAATGTCGCCTGGCATGGCTGCCTCTTCTGCTCCTTCACAACTGCCTCTGTGGAGCTGATGGCCCTCCACCTACAAGCCAACCACCTAGCTAAAGGCAAGTGTGGGCCAGGCAAAGATACTAAGGAGCATCTACTGGGAGAGCCTTCCCATGCTGGCAAATCTACTGGCTTGGCTCCTCTACCACCAGGCCTTCATCACCATGAGGGAGCCCTGTCTAGGGACAGAGAGACTGAGTCTGGGGATCTGAAGGGACAAGCAGGCTGGTCCAACCATCTGGAGCAGCCCCCGCATGGAGCCTCTATTGGAGCATTCTCCAGTGACTTCTACAAGCCCTTTGGTCATGTGTATGATGGCTCTGCTAGAGGGCCTGTTGGATTCCTGGACCAGCAGCAAATTCAGCTGAATGATATGGGTGGTCAGGGCCCTCTGGACGACCTATCCGACAAGGCATCTTGCAGCGAAATAGAGGCTTCCGAGGAACATGGTGGCCAGTCTGAAGAAGATGAAGTGAGTCGTGATAAATCGTTGCCCAACCCCACTGCTACAGAGAGGCATATGCGTTCAGATGACGAAGAGGAGCCCGGAGAAGAAGAGGAGATGGAGATGGGTGATGCTGAGGAGGAGGATCGTGGGTCCATGCAAATGCTTCCTGAATCTCCATTGTCGGGGAAGGACATCCAAAGATGCAAGCTAAATAGGGGCCCTCAAATCTCTGGGCTTTCTCCTCCTCAGCCTTCCACCCCTGAGAGGCAGTGGCAGCAACAGCAGGCAAGCCTTGGTCTTCTCTCCTCGAGCGCTGGTCCTCCTGGCCTGGTAAAGCCTGATCAGGCCCACTTGGAGCATCAGATGAACATGCTTTCTGTCCTTCGCGCCTACAGTTCAGAGAACCTTGCAGCCTTCAACGGAGGCCTTGGTGGTGGCTCCAATGGAGGAGGCAGTGGCACCAGCAGCATGAAAAGAAATGACCCCTCTGGTGAGTATGACAACATTAACCTCTTTTTTTAGTGCCATAAATCAAAGAACAATGACTTTCTAAATGACTCACTGTTATACAGTACATACACACTCTTTGGCAAGTAAACACATGATATGCACTACATTATGAGGAGCACATCATCACTACAGAATCTACTATTTCTTATTTGTGAACCAATTACAAATTGAGACATTTGTTCAATGTTTCCCTCATTGGTCAGAAACGCACCAATACAGAAACTCTCTAAAGGAGCAAGATTTGCTTTTGAGTGATTTCAACCTTATTTCAGGCAAGTTTAGAGACCATCAGGATGACAAAGTAACATATTAATCTTTATTATATTGTCATTTTACAAGAGCTCCAGTCCCACCCTCTCTCCTTCCCCCCTCTTTCTGGGAATAAGGGTGTCTGCTTTGAAGCAGTCCAGGAGCTGATGGTCCCTGTGTCATCTCTAGCACACAGAACTTAACTATCTTAGCTTTCATAAAGGCCTCTCCCAAAAGCCCATTACTTTATAGCAGCCCGGGATCTATGGCCTTGTGAAAAATGATCTGTCAGCTTTCATGATTCTGCTAAGGTTACTGGTGCTCCTTGAGACTACTGTGGTTCACACTGCCCTTTCTGCAAATTTGGTGATAAAAAGAAAAAGAGAGTAACCATGAATGAAAAAAGAGAGCAAATCTCCAAGAATTGAATTTGTAGTTTGGTTTGGGCAGCTGTAGTAGAAAGTAAGTGTGTGCCACAGACTTTAGACGTCTTTTTTAAGGGTATTTCTTACAGTTGAAAGATTGCTTTTGCTGAAGTAAAACGTATGTGTCCTCCATTTTCCTTTTAATTTCAATATATTATTCATTAAGGAGACGCTAATTTTCAGTTGAGATAGACATTCTTAGTTTGGTGGTTTACATTGGTGTTATTACTTGTACTCTGCAAACACAGAGGAGCATGGCAGACTTTTTTTCTTTCTTTTTTTTTTTTGCTCCCAGTAAAACAATCTTACTGCAAATAGCTGTAGGATTAATCAGGAGGGTAAACTAGTACTGCAAGTATTTTTTAAACAGACAGTACTGTTTTATTAAGCTGCTTCATTCTCACAAATCTTAATACTTATTGTTCCTTTAATTTGGAATGATCTAGCTGTTCATTTAAGAGGGTTTATTTGTATTGTTCTTGATTAATAGCCACACATTTATCAACACTGAATTGGATGAAACAAAGTTTGTATAGATGTCAGTATAAGTATTTTTTTAGCAGTAGTTATTTTATTTTAAGTTATACTCTAAGTTGTGTATGTATTCATTTTTTTGTTTTGTTTTTTTGTGCCATGACATTTGGATCTCACTGTAATATTGACCACAAGTGAGTCAACCACTAACACTCACGTCAGCTGAACTAGTAGACAATGTGAGTCAGTTATGTGGAGAAAAAAAAAGGCTAAATATGTAGTCACTCATAACCTTGGAAAACCATGAAAAGTCAAAGAGATTAACAAATATTTGTGCAGCTGTTTAATTAAACATACAGTGAAGTATCAAAGTAAAATAAGACCATAGTGTTTAGTTTTTAGTTTTTGCATCATCTATCAAACCAGATAATTATACAACATAAAGAGAAAAGGGAAGTCTCAAGACTGCCATGTATTTCACTTTTCCTCCTTCAAAATGGTTTACATTAACAATTAATGGTGCTTTTGACCTTTCAATTATGGAAAATATGTCTGTCATGGAGGAACCTGTTGCATTTTTAATATTTAGAGGAGGTCATTCACTTGGCTGAAAATGAATGCTAGTTTTTTGTCATTGCAGTGAATGAATCGTATTGTAATATCCTTCTTTAATCAAAGACATTTGAAAAGTGCCCTTGTGACGTCCCTCTTCTCCTGCTGCTGTGAAGAGGGATTGACCTTTAGAGATAAGGCTTTGTCTGCAGAACAAAAGTTTTTTGTTTGGCATTTTTAAAGCATGACTCCATCAGTTTGTCGCTGGTGGATGCTGATGGGCAGCGAGCGCCTCTGTATATGCTGTGACAGTGTGGGGGCATGTTTGAGTAATACATACAGTAAAAGCATTGAATGACCACGAGGAGAAGTCAACAGACAGTTTATTCATCCTTTTCTGAAGGGAATGTGTTAGTATTACTGCTGAACCTGTTCTGTGTGTGTGGTGTGTGTGTGTGTGTGGTGTGTGTGTGTGTGTGTGTGTGTGTGTGTGTGTGTGTGTGTGTGGTGTGTGTGGTGTGGGTGTGGGTGTGGGTGTGGGTGTGTGGTCTGGTTAGCCTTACATATCCGAAATCCTTGTCCTTGTGGGGACATTATTTGGTCCCCATGAGGAAAAACAGAATATAAATCATAAGTGATTTTTTTTTTAGAAAATGTTAAAATGCAGAAAGTTTTCTGTGGTGGGAAGATTTAGGGTTAGGGGGATAGAACATACAGTATAAAAAAAAGAATTATCCACTAAGGCACTCTTCTAAAATGTTATCTTATTTTTTGTTGTTATAGATACTGACTCAAAGATAAAAAAAACTGCACAAGTGCTAAAGCACTAATATGACAGTTTTTTTTCAGTTTGAACCCCAAATTGAGGTAAAATACCATACAGTTGGAACTATCTGATCTCGGGTATTTGTGCTCGGGTCTCTTGTACTAAATTGAGTGAAACACATTCTGCACGATTCCTTGGGGCTGGGCATAGATGAAGCAAAAATCCCTCTGAAAATTTAATTCAGGGCAAAATATGATTATCTGAAGTGGCTTGGCATTAGGTTTGTATGCAAATAATGCATAAATCATTAATATTTAGAAATCTCAGCTGAATATAGCATGCCTTGACATCCGGGATGGAACGAGGGAGAGTCATTTTAAAGTGACACCCTCAATATTATTATACCGCTTTTATAAGACACACAAGCACATACAGTACAGTACACTCTTTTGCATGTCAAGTATCTTACATTCATAGTATTGTAGATTAACCCTTTCCCATATATATATACACACAATGCACAATTTACTGAAATAACAACAAATACCTGAAATTACTTTTCTTTTTAATTTAAAGACTTAAATTTGAATACCTGTTTTTGTTTTTTACTGAAACTACAAATAAATCACACATTAGCAGAGAGAGTTAAGAGAGTTTATTTGCTTAGTTAATAAAAAAAAGCATTGCACATATTAATCATGAAGAATATCTGAGATTTAGCATCGAGTTCTATCAGACACCTCAGACTATGTGTAGTCTAGTGGATTAGCTTTGTATTGTTCACATTGCTTAATGGCCTTGTTCCATTGTGCAAGGCAGCCATTGTGTAAGTGTATCATATAATCAATACTAGGTCTGTTAGTGGCATATCTTCATCTATACATTGCACATGTCTCGAGCATTGTGTTCTTTGTCTGTCTTTCTTTTGCTCCTATTTGTCTTCCCCTTAATTTAACAACGCATCATCACAAGCATACTCATGTTTTAATAACCACACATCAGACCCGGTTATCTGCAGCACCTGTGCAATTTGCAATTTGTTGTTATGGCCAGAAGACAGTAAGAATGTAACCTTCAACATTTTTTAAATGTTTGCTGCTGCACTATAATAATGTAAACGTGTCTCAGGAAAAGGTGCTATCGTTTATTGTAAAGCACCACTTAGAGCAAAGAAAAAGAGGAAGAATGAGAGAAATGAGATTATTAGTGTCCTTTCCATCTGCCGCCATCACTCTCTCGAGCACACTCTCTGCCCTCACCCCTTTTTGTTTTTGTTGTTGTTTTTATTGTCGTGGTCGTCGTAGCTTGCAGTGTAAACAGTTATCTTGATTCACCCGCCCTGTCTCCATTAGCCGTCATGAAAAATGGCCACATTTAGATTTCTCACAGGAGCAGTTTTGAGCGCACGCTCGTGGTATGGAGCACAGTTACTCGGCCTGTCTAAAGTGTGTGAGATTTCATCTCTAACCCTGCTTAATAGTATGAAGTGTGTGTCTATGCGAGTGTCTGAGGCCCTAGACACCACAAAGGAGCACAGTTTTCAGATGTTTACCGCTAAGAGCTGTCCAGCCACCACCCACAATCCAGCTTTGACACACAGTCAAGAAATTCCTCGAGTGAAAATTACGTATTAGGCAGAGAAAGAGAGATGGACAGAAAAAAGAGGGAGATAGGATGTATGTATAGAGAGATCAGACTTGAAGGACTGATGAAAGAGGGGGCTGCTCACCCCAGCCATCCTAGTTCATAAGGCCATGACACCCCCTGGTGGAAAAGCAGTGAACCCTGTCCCCATTCACTCCAAACCACTCAGTTAGAATGACAGATGATTGGAGATGGAGAAAGATAGAAAGAAACAGGGAGAAATAGTGGCTGGGTTTAGAAAGACAGAATAGAGATGTATGCTTAGGAGGATTGGTTTATGTCTTTCCTTTTCTTCTTCTATGCAAATCCCTTTGGGTTTATCAGTTTACAATGTGTCCTTCTTTAATATGTCACAGCAGAATACAAACTCCGAACGAAGAAAAAGCCTTTAAACTGATGCAGTAAAGATGATGTGTGAAATTGGGAATTCCCGGTATTTTACTCCTTTCATTTTAGCGCCTGTCGCTAGAGCCTGTTTGTGTGTGTGTGTGTGTGTGGTGTGTGTGTGGGTGTGTGTGTGTGTGTTGTGTGTGTGTGTGTGTGTGTGTGTGTGTGTGTTGTGTGTGTGTGTGTGTGTGTGTGTGTGTGTGTTGTGTGTGTGTGGTGTGTGTGTGTGTCTGTGTCTGTGTCTGTGTCTGTGTCTGTGTGTGTTAGCATGTATTTTGACCAGCAGACAGGAGTGGGTAGTTAAATGTAAATGGTGTTTAGTCACCAGTGGCCAATTATCACTGTCAAGAGGGTGTAGGATCAGATTCTCTCTTGGGTGGGTCTTGACCCTAGTCTGGTGTGGGTCAGAGAGAGTGCACTACTTCCTGTCTTCCTGTCAGCCTTAAGTTCATCTCTCTCCCTCGCTAACTTTTTCTAACTTTAAATGCCTCTCTATCTCTCACTCTTTCTCTTGTTTTCAGTCTGTATCTTTTCAGTGAGTGTGGTAATAAAGCACTCAAGTGAGTGTGTGTTGTTCTCTGACCAGGTTCTATTATAATAATTAAAAACATATGGTGCCTGCAATGCCCACAGTGAACTAACAGATGTAAAGAAACAGACGCGACTTGTGACTTTTCCTTCATACCGTGGAACACGATGAAACGTCCTCACATGCTTGCACAAACATCACACGTCCACGTAAGTAACGCTTAGTTTGGAACAGACCTTTCTTGCTCAATGTAACATTCCTTTGCTCTTAATTCCCAAAAGATTTTCATCACATTATATATCAAATACCATGTAGCAGTGGTTGTCAATGGGTGACAACCAAAAATTTTTATTTATTTAGAAAAATAAACTAAATATTTCATGTTTAAAACATATTTGATTGAACAATGATTATTTTAATATAATAATAAACATATATTGTAAAATATTTAATGATGTCATAGATCATTATTAGATCATTATATATCTATTTATAATTTTGTATCATGTAATTATAAAAAAATCATAAACAATAAAAATAAATTATATTATATTATATACTGTCCATGACACACCAGTTGAGAATGTGATTATCAAATGTATTAAAATATATATATATTGCCCCCAACCCAATCATAACAGACATGATGTGACCCACCAATAGAGAACCCCTGCCATACACTGTGCGATGTTTAAATTTGTGAAATATTTTTTTTTAGAAAAACAATTTACTCGACACACAAACGCAGTACTGCATTCCACCTCAATGACATGCTCATTTACCACATAGCAATTACTACTAAGTAATTATTGCGGCCTCCTAATTTACAGACAACTAGAACTATTACAAACGCCTAGCAGGAACGAGAGGGAATATAACACAGAACAGACAAAACATCTCTTGATTTCCTTTTTTTTTTTCACTCGCTGTTTGCCCCTGATTTTCATCTCCCTTTTGGTAAAAAGAGATCTCCACATTCAAAAAGCGGCGCAGGGATGAAACTTGGTAATTGCCAGTAATGCTGTCCTCATCAGGTGGCTAATTAACAGTAATATGGCTCGTGTTAGTCTGCTAGCATCCACGCAGGCCCCGCATTTGGGCGACCGCGGAGAGGCGGGAAAACCCGTCACACTCTGATGATGCGTACGGCCCGAGGGTCAGCCGGTCCATGTTTTATATACACATAATCCCTCCCCCGGGAACGCAGAGGTCCTCCGTTATCTCCTCACCGTCAGAACCAGAGAACCTGCGATGAACCAGGATGGTACATATACGACTGATTTCGTAAAAGACTCCGAGACGAATCCTTCATCTCTGACAGATGACGTTTAACCTGTCTCCAGGAGTTTAAATGCTGTCAGCCTCCGAGCGCACTGTTGTGGTACATTTAAGAGCTGTCAAACAGTCTTATTACAGAGTAAAGGTAGACTCTTGACATGACACATCAGACTGTGTCTCTGAGCCTTGTCCCACGCTTCTCCATCTCAGAGCACACTGCCGGAGGGGAGCGCTCTCACAATGAAAGACTGCTCGCTCTCGTTCGCTATCTCCTTGAAATTCTCTGAGGTGACAGACAGTGTTGGTGCATCTCCACTCTTTCCATTGTGCGGAGTGTGATGAAGGCTCGTCGGGTAAAGGCGAGGTGCTATTTCACATGTTCAATATTACCATTTTAACTTCAACCTAGGTGAATTAGCACCTTGTCACTCAGCAACGCAAATTCTGGTTTCAAAGAGCAATTAATTGTAAAAGCTGTTGTCAAGCCCACTGGATGGTACCTGTTGCTCTCCACCAGCAGCTGTGCAATCTCTAAAAATATTTTTCCCTGCGCTAATTTACTCAGATATCAACTTTGGCGGCGCTGAAAGCTTTTGAAAGGCCTAGTAATTTCACTCTCTTTCAGTCCTGTCTCGTACCTTGCTGACGTACGGTACAGTAGGCTTCGTCGTTTCCAGCGGAGAGAAAAAGAGCAAGTGGCCGCTGAATAAAAGGATCGGGTTCCGGTATGACAACAAAGGCAGAGAAATATTCAATGCTAATGACAGCAAAACAATTATGCTATTCATAATATTAGACGGAAAGAAAGATCTTGTTAGAGGAAACCTTGGGAGAGGAAAATATGAAGTGTTCTCACTGGCGCAGTAATCACGGCATGCTTCCATTATTTTTATTCCCCCGTAGCCCACTATAGTTTGCATTTAATGACAGAAACCCTTAAGCTAATACTTAATAGATTTGCTCCTAGACCCAATGTTTTTTTTTCCCCTCCTCATATATTTGATCTTATGTCTTTGTTTTTGTTTTGTTTAGTTTCTCAGACTTTGTTCAATTCGAGGTATTCCTCATAGCTGTGCTGCTTGCGTTCCCCAGGTGCCCTTAGATGTGACGATCTGCTCTCAGAGGGATTGTACCGGCAGAACAACACTTCCTCCCTGTGTAGGGGCGCACCTCACACACACAATATAATGATCATGCTTACACACAGCGAATGACATACACTCCAAACGTAATGAGAGAATATGCCCCGACTCCGGCTGGCAGGCGCAGGAGTTAAAAAAAGAAAAAAAGCACAAGTATGTCAACTTTTATTTGCTCCTTTATTCCACATCAATGGCAAACAATGCGCTAAAGTTAATAAAACAAATACAGAAAACACAGTCTGGCTGAGGCAGAGGCAACAGGGGTGTGTTTTTGAGAGGTCGTGTAGCAATTACAGACGAATCTGTCGGAATCGGCGTACTTCCATGTTCAAGCTGCTGCGCGAAAGAAGAGCCGGTCCAATAAGCCACATTTGATTTAGACTTCAAATGAACAGGGTTGAAGCAAAGTTCCTGCAAATAGAAAGAGTGGAGGAGTGACATAAAAGAAAAGCATTGCATGAGAAATAAGCCCACATTATACCATTAGCTGTTAAAAAATGCACTTAATTCCTCTGTAGAGATGGAAATAAATCGCACGAGCTCGAGCATTGTTCCATGCAAATCCCATCGAATGGATTTAAGATGGCGTATTGTTTATTAGGGAAATATGGGGGGAGGTAGGAGAGCTGCTGTTCTAATTGCAGTAATTTAATCAGGATTAGAAAGGTTACCTGGATGAGACAGCAGCGCAAGGACACCGCTGCATGCGGAAAGTAAAAATGCCTATTTTGTGGTGTTGATGTTGTCTTTTACGTTAGCGAATTGACGCCGGAGTTTGCGCGGGCACTCTTCTGTGGATAAATAAACAGAATGTTCTATTGTTTCCCTTCCCCCCCCCCCTCTCTCTCTCTCTCTCTCCTCTCTCTCTCTCTCTCTCTCTCTCCCAAGCCTTGCTAAATAGGAAGCAAAGAGAATCCATTTTAATCAGATTAATAACTTGGTTGATCACATATAACCTAATTTTCATTCAGTGCTGCCCTTGTCCGCTGAGTCATATACGGAATGACCTTTGTGTCGCAACAGCGGCCATAAAGCACAGTAAGTGCCATTGTGCTATCAAAAAAGTTGAAGTGCTTTACATCACCACAAAAATTTCATGTGTCATTTTTTCTACAAATGCGATGCCCCTTCCACAAAAGGCCACCTTCCAATTGAGGGCCATTAGGTCGGGACTCGAGTTTCCTAGGGCCTGGGAGATGGGAACAACTTTCCTCCTGCATTCACAGTAATATGAATCGTCCTTTTAAAACAGATATGGTTACATATTAGTTTTGAAAGGTACAGTAACTGCCTCAGCTTTAGCTGTCTGCAACAGTAGGCCTTTTGTTGTCCGCAAGAACTCAATAAGTGGCCTGTGATCCCATTTTAGCTCTCTCTTGCACACTATAACACACTGCCTGCGCGCAGAATATTGCGATTCGAGCGTATTTGAGGCTGAATGATGGCTGATGACAGTTACGAGGCAAAGTCTGAAATCAAGCTCACCTTTTGCCTGCTTCTGTTTGTTCTCGAGTGGTGTTTCTGTTACTTTCAGAAGTTATTTTCTATTCCTTCATCAAGATAAATCTAAGCCTTGATTTACTGGTATGATTAGCAGTTTCAAAGGAAATCTGCTGAGATTTAATTATACAGAGAAAGAAAAAAAATGGAGAGAGAGAGATAGAGAGTGAGAAAGTCACGGACACACACACACACACACACACACACACACACACACACACACACACACACACACACACACACACACACACACACACACACACACACAGGCTTTCAGTCACACAGCTCCACGCACACAAACAGGAAATATGAATGAAATATTTATGAAGTGGGCTAACGACTGCATGCACCCATATGTTTCAGCCTAACAGCAGTTTACAGGCAGTTCTAATGTGATGAGTTTCCACTGAAGCAAAGAACACTGATTTACAAATTATATAGAACACAAAGAGGAAAGACAATCATAATAATTATTCATATTAATACATTTTATTAAACATTTTGCTCCAGCAGTTTTGAAAACAATTCTTGCATTTATCCGTGATAACCGCCATTATTCTTTTCTTTGATTAGTGAACGAAATTTCCTCCATTTATGTAACAAGTTCTTTGTTTCTTTGCACTTCCTTTTGAAAAACTTGTTTTGTTGTTTAATTATCAGTTCTGGAGTCGCACACTACTTCACTAAATTCTCGGCATGATTCATTGGGCAGCAATTCTTGTAAAATCAGGCCTAGTGTGCCTGTTTCCAGAAAATGTAAGAACTTTATGGGTTATAGGTTTTATGAAAGCCAGCATGCAAAAAAGGAGGAGGAGGAGGAGGAGGAGGGGTGGATTAATCTGAGGATTAACACCATACTTTAAGATAAATCTTTTTTAATATGAAACCTCATCCCCACTTATTCCGGCCAATCATTCTTTTTGTGCACTTTAGATTACATATTGTGCATTTCTTTTGCAAGTTTAAGAACACAGCTTTTTTTTTTTTTGACAATCTCCACTCCACAAATGCATTCTTCATGCTGTAAAATTCAGAACAATGGATGAGCACATAGCTGTGCACATTAATGCTTCTGTAAATGAAAAGACAGAGAGAGAGAGAGAGAGAGAGAGAGAGAGAGAGAGAGAGAGAGAGAGAGAGAGAGAGAGAGAGAGAGAGAGAGAGAGAGAGAGAGAGAGAGAACAATAAGTGGAGCTGGCTGCCCCCTCCCATCCATGTCATCCCTCTATCTATGTATCCTTCCCCCACATGGAAAAATAAGGGATAAAAAAACAAAACAATAAAAAGCTAACCAAATCTCTGCTCCTCATCGTTAAATCCTCGCTGATCAGAATGCGCCAGACCCAAACCGACAAACATCATAGTCTGTCTCCAGTCCCTAATTGACTGCACAAGGATTGGTCACACTTTTTAAGTAGCGTTTCGTAATGGATTTCCATGTTGGTTGCGCTTTTAACTGGCGCTGCAAATGGAAGGCAAAATGTCTCTTTATTATCAAAAACAACAGTCCTTTTTCTCTCCTCCGTCTCCTTTTTTCGTGAAAAAGATTATATTTGTATTTTCCTCCCTGTTCGTATTTTTTTTTTTTTTTTTTGCAAGGTCAACCCCAGCTGACAGTTGACAAACGATCTCAAGATGGCCACATCATCTGTCCTGTAATTTTTTGGGGGAGAAAACGATAAGATGAATGCCATGTATCATGTTTTTTTTTTTCCTCTCTTTCCCTTACTCGATTTTACGCTCAAATGTCTTATCGGCTTACGAAAAGGACTGGTAAGCAGGTGAAACAGCGATTTTCTTCATGCTTGAAAGATGTCGCCGCTCTCGCACAGGCCCGAGACCAGTTCAAATCTCTCCGATCTGGACTTATCCTGTTTCTGCATCTTGGCACGGTGCAGGGATTCAGTATTATAGACAAGCTGGTCATCAGATGGGAGTTGGGTTTATTTCTGTGTCTCTTTCCCCCCCCGTCCCTCCGTTCTCCCTCCCCTCTCGCTGGCGTCTCATCCAAGTTATGTCTCATTTTTTTCTACTGGACAGCTCCGACAGAATGCCCGAGAACTCTATGTCCTTGAGAACAGAACAACTTTTCAGTCTAATACTTTGATTGATTTCCCCCCCCCCTGTTGTTGTTGTTCTCCTGCTTTTCTCTGACCGTCTTCTTCATTTTTCTCTTCCTGAGATCATTATTCGTATTTATGCCAAATCGTTAGGGAAGGGGAGGGGGGGGGGGTATGGGGGGTTGAGATGCTTCAACTTCAACAATGACGGCCACTTTGACAAAACACAGAGTATGTTTTTAATTACCTGGATTTTTTAATGTTGTTGTCATCTCACAGAATATACTGCTCTTGTTCTGATGTTCCTATTAAGTTCTCATTTGAATGCCTGCTCTCTGCAGGAAGTCCAACACCCTCCCCTCCCCACCCCACATCACTTCCAGCAGCCCTCCACTGTTCACCATTTCTAGTTTTTCATTATGCCTAATTGCATTAAGAGACATATCATAGAGGACCGAGAGAGAGGTAGAGACGAGGTGTCATCGCTTTCTAAAACACATTTAGGTAACACCTCATCAGGGGCTCTGCCTGCCTGCGGTTGACAGGTGCGTGAATGTTAGCGGCAGCGGCGTTGGTGGTGCGCGGTCACTGTGCGTGCTTGACAACTGCTCTTCAAACGCATGACAGGTGCTTTTCTGAGAGCCCGATCGGCGGCACAATCGATACTCAATGAGGTTTTAGAAGGGGGTCTTTAACGCTAATGAAGCCGTTTCATGTGTGTCTTCCCTCTCTGTTTACTTCAACTTTTTCATCTGACAAAATGAAACGGATGCTCGTTAATTTGAGAAACAACATTCAGCAACTTTTATCAAAACCGGGAGAACAGCTGAGATGCTGGGAAGCAGTGGTGCAGAAGTTTTGGTGGGTTTTAGTTTTTTCCACCTTGTTCTTTTCATTTCTTTTTGTACTGCAGAAGCACAGATTGTCATTGTGAATGTGTTTTTATTTAATCTAAAACATGACGATGATGATGACCCGAATGATGATGATGATGATTAATGAGAGTGATGGCAATGATTACACACATACAGGAAGAGTGTTCAGCCATCTGCCTGATTAAAAACTCATATTTATCATAGTATCCTCTCACACGGCCTGGACAGAAACAGATGAAGCAAACAGAAAGAAGAGGGGTGGTAAAAAATAAATAAATGTGCAACATGATCATGTTTGAATTGACACCTTAAGAAGAATTATGTGCGGGGTTCATTATAAAGGTATCCAGCCTTATGCGGCATATTTGCTCTGTGTTTTGCTCTGAATGCACTATTGGATATTGCACCTTAGAGCTGACACGCGGAGACAAAGCCTAGAAGAAAAGTAATGATCACATATAAATATCAATATGAAAGTAAGAGTCAGTGCTAAAGAAGACGTATAGCTATTGATGTTTGAATAACGGTAGTGTCAGGCAATGAAGAAGAGAGAGGTGGTAAATAAGCAGCGAAAATATAATGCATTCGTTTTTCAGAAGGACAAAAAAAAGAGACAGAAACGGTTAATCGAAAACACTCCAGAGGCATAAGAATCAAGCTGAGGCCGAGATAAAAACATAACCGCTTTCTATGCCTTGTGAACAAAACCATAAATAAATATATAATCAGTTAGTATTATGCAGGTTTGCTCTGAGAGGCATTATCTGTCTGGCGTTGCCTTCTCAAGTAAAAGAACATTTGACAGTTCGAGTCCCTGATGAAAAAAAGGAGAGAGAAAGTTATGACTTCAAAAGTGTTTACTCACCATGTTTTTTAATTTGTCTGGGCATATGCAGTTTATTTGCATTTCAAATACGCATATTTGAAGCAGGTGGTTTAAATGCCAAGATGCGAATTGATGACAATCACCTCTACCATAAGCGTCAAGGGAGCTGTACTCGTGGCTGACATTAAAACTAAACGAACAGCAGCTAAACAAACACATCGAAATAGAACTCTGTTACCAGCCACCACGTAGCCTCCCCCCGCTCGCATCCTCTACACCCGCACTTGTATTTTAATATTCATGTACATTTAAATATCAGCGGCGTATATAGTGGTGTGCTTGAGCAGAGAGAGAGAGAGAGAGCGTAAATACCTCACATTTGGGTGCACATAAATCTATTCATCCGTGAACGCCGTCAAACGCCCCCCACCCCCCCTCCCTTATTGGACGTCGGTTCCATCGCTTCCATATTCATTTTTGTAATTTACAGCAAATCCAATAGCTGTCAATCACAAATTAAAAACTCCAAATTTACAACGGGGAGGAAACAGCTGCTTCTACATTTACAGCAAGACCACTCTAAAATATTAAAGACATGTCACCCAGCTCTGTGCAGCCCTACATCTGCGGCCATCTGTTTTCTATTAAAACATTACACCAAAAAACGCTGCTATTTCCATGCTTTTAGATCAGCACAGGAAAGCGAGACTGACAGTGTAAAACCTCCTGACGTGCTTAGCTTTTATCAACAGTCCTTTCAAAAGTGTCAGAATAAAAGGCTTTGAGTGGCACCCAATGTATTTGCACAAGTCACAGACGGAGCGGAGGTCACATTTTAAGGGCCAGGCTGACGGCGAACAATGCCGGGATATCTTAAACAAGCCGATCTGCTGCTTTTCTTGTTGTTTTCTCACTTGCTTGGCCCTTCCTCCTGTGAAGGAAAGAGCAGGTGTTGAAATGAAATACGTTAAACCGAGTGATTCGATGACATTTGAGGCATCGCCGTTTGCGGCGAGAGAGCGAGAAGGAGAGCTTTTGAAAAGCGACGCTGAAATATTCTGTTACGGCGGAGTGGAGAAGAATTACAGTCGGTGTCAAAGGTAAACAATTACAACATTCTGAGTCACTTTTTGGAGTCGGGGCAAAAGAAGATCATTGCTCCCTCTCTAATAGGTAATTTCCTTTGTCTTCAGAGCTGTATTTCACATGTTTCCTTCCATGGGGTGGTCCCCTAAAAAAAAAGAGAATGAAAGAAAGAAAGAAAGGAACGTGTGTTTGGCGCATGCATCAGAATTTCAGATGAGACGTTTTGTTCGCCATCTAGAACTGCCAACACAGAACAGTTTGTTGGTGGTATGTCGAAAGAAAGCCTGTTTGGCAGACAAAAAAGGGAAACTTTTCCATAAACTTCAGGAGTGCATGCAGAATGTTATTGTCTGAAGGAAATAACATGAAAGGACATTTAACTTCAGATCGAATTCACAATGATATCTGCCGTTCAAGTTGTTAGTATATCCGTGTTCTCCCTACGACAGAGATTCTTCTGTGATTAACAAGCTTGCTGTTTTTTTCTCTCACCCACCATTTAAAGGAAAAAGCCCAGAGCTCCCGCTGTTCCGAGCGACATCTCTCCCCTCGCCGTCGTCTCTTCCTTCCTCTCCTCCTCTTGTCGTCTATGGCAGGAGTCACAGGTGTGTGACAATAATTACACATACACTCAGAAAAATAATGTCATTTCTCTCCATTTAATAAGTTAGCAGTAAAATGCAGAGGGGGAGCGCACAGGGAGAGCAGGCTTAAATCTTATCTGATACCCGGGCCCCTAACTCAATCATATGGCTCTTAAGAACAGGACACGGGCAGCTGGGGCTCACTAATATGCATGCAATATGTGTGTAAAACGATACGCTTTAATTTTGAGCCCACTTTAAGAAGCAACAAAATCTGTTTATACGTGAGACATTTAAAAAGACGGAGGGAAAAAAATAAAGCTATTTAACTCCCTCGTTCCCGCCAAGCTGTGACATCTGTTTAGTCTTTTCTTCATCCCTCTGCTCCGAACGCTCAATCCCAGGAAGACGGAGTTTTTAAAAACCCACTTTTCCTGCCTGCTGTTTATGCTAAAACTCAGCGCTTTGAATCTGCGGAAACACAAGTTAAGAAAATGATGATTGCACATGTTTATCTCTTTTCCTCTTTTTAGATGAACTTTGCTACTTTCGGATTTCAGTTTTTACTCGCAGGCCATCAGAAAGACTGTTGATACTGTAATTGTGAATGAGGCCCGTTCACACCGAGGACGATAAATAAAACAATACCTTAGGTTTTAATAATAATTCTAATTGTATGAGAAAAGGGGGAAGTCCACACCACAACTATATCAATAATGACAGAGAAACGATATTGTAGAATCAATGTCAGAATCATTATTTCCACCCAATGAATGATAAAAAACATTGACTTTACAGAGCTCAAGCATTTAAAGATGTTGACGCTCATATAGTTATCATTATAGTTATCATTCTTTGTGTGAACAGGCTTTTATACTTGATTTTTCCAGCAGATGTGACCAATAATATTTTTTTTTAGCAAGACTTTTCAGTAAATAAACAGCGGTATCCTGTCTTTATTCAAAGCAGTGATGTCCAATGTACAAGAGTCACGGGGCTGGTAATGGGTTGGTATTGTCTATTAGATTAACTATTATTCTAACCTAAAATAAAAGTACAAAACCTAGTTTTAAAACCATGTTAGTTTTACATTGGCCCAGTTTATGTTTACCTTGTGAGGTTTTGATCTTCTCCACTTAATTAAAATCAAACAATAATGTCAAATATCAAATCCAACTGCAGTGCATGCATGCTTATATAAACTTAACTTTATTTTTAGTTAGTGTGGATGCTAATATAGTTCATTATAGTTATTATTCTCCGTGTGAATGGGCCTTTTTGCTTGTTTTTTTCCAGATGATGTGTCCGATATGATATTTTCTCCCATATACAATTTAAATTGATTTAACACACTTTGTATTTAGCGAGACTTTTCAGCGAATAAACAGCGGTTTCCTCCCTTTATTCGAAGCAGCGCTGTCTAATGTACAAGAGTCAAGAGGCTGGTAATTGGTTGTATGAGGCTGTTGGTGTGTATATATGTCGCCACTGGGCTCTCCCAGAAAGCAGGAAGTGTGAGGGAGAAGTGGGGCCTTTGGGGGTGAGGGATACAGGGGGAGGAGGAGGAGAAGAAGAGAGAGAGAGAGAGAGGAAGGGGGTTAAACATCAAAAAGCCTCTGACACATGCTGCCGCTGGCCCTGACCACTCCACAGATGCTTTTGTTCATTGCCTCTCTCTCTGTCTCTCTCAGTTCCCCCTCACTCTCATTCATTCCCTGTGTCTTTGGTGATACGCGCCGAGTACAGATATCAAAGTCGCACTGTCTGTTAAGACTTCAAACTGGGGGCCCCGTCCGTCAACCCCAATCATATCTGTGCCCCGCTCGCAGACTGGAGTGGAATATTTGATCTGTCCTCTTCAGGAGGATCAACAATCAGACGTGAGGGGGTGGGTTGTTAAGACTCGGACGTTTGGGGAGGGGGGTGAAAACGGCCCACTTCACTGCACTTCAGTCGGACTACAAAGAGTTGAGCCACAGACGCTAAAGGGATAAAGAGATCTTTGCTCTTCAGGATCTTGCGCCGTTGCGTTTTACCAGCGTTTGACATCTGCCGTGAGACTGCCGCTCAGGAGATAGAGGCCGTTACTGTACGTGCCATTTACAGAGTTCTTTTTGTAGTTGTTTTGGTTTGCTTGTACTTTAAGAATCCGCAGTGCAGCTTATAATGGCATCTGATGGCATTATCTCAGGCTTGTCCATCTGTCCATCCAGTTATCACTATTAATAATCCCAGACATGTGTCACATAGTATACTTAGTTCTTAAATCCCTTGTCTGTGAGATCAGACTGCATAATTACCTATCCCATTAGAGTGGGAGACTCTAGCCCCTGCATACTCACACTGACCCGGCCCAGGCAGGAACAGCTGGAGCAACTATAAAATAAATAGTTCTCTTAAATATGACATTTGTGTCATCATTTACGTCTTTCTTAACCTGTTTGACTTTCTTTCTTCTGTGTAACACAAAAGAAGATTTTTTTTGTTATTGTACAGCCGCCTTTGTCCATGCAACAAATGTCAATGTACGATAAAACATAAGACATAAAACAAAGAGACATTCTTTAAAACATCATCTTCAGGAGAAAGAATGCCATACAAGAGTAAATAATGACAGTATTTTCATTTTTGAGTCCTTTGAAAATAGTCTATGTGTGTGTTTCAAAGAGACTATCAATGAAACTTGACATGTCTCAGATTATATGACGAAATCCTTCGACATGTGCCATTATCCTTCAGAGCGATGCCAGCCTGTGATTGGCTCTCTGTCCATCAGCAGAGATGTTCCAGCTTCCTGCACGTGTGGAGGGGTTCAGTTCCTGCCCTTCCGTGCAGCGCTGCAGAGGGCACAGAGTGTGTACTAGGGACCAGCCCATCCACACTAACTCTTTTTCCATTCCTAATCACCCCATTTAAAGCCAGAGGTCAGAGGCCCGTCTGACTCACACATACGCACCTGCTGTAATCACCCCAATATCCCTTAAGAGTGCCTGTCTTTACCCACCTGTGTGTGTGTGTGTGTGTGTGTGTGTGTGTGTGTGTGTGTGTGTGTGTGTGTGTGTGTGTGTGTGTGTGTGTGTGTGTGTGTTTTGTGTGTGTGTGTGTGTGTGTGTGTGTGTGTGTGTTTTAGATGGAGATCCCGTATTAGCCTGTGTGTGGAATGGCCTCTTGGTATCAGTAATTGGTGTTGTTCTCTGTAGGTTTTCTCACACCCTCAACACCAGCTTCACATTCTACAGATGAATGACATGTGAAAAAAAAAAAAAAAAAACGGAAAAAAAATTGCTGGCCTTTGGTGTTCCATGACTTTTTTTAGAGGTTAAAATCTCATTTGTTCTTGTGATAACTATAAAATAGTTTTGATAAAGTATTGTCTAATAGATCAACTATTACCCTAACATAGCATGAAAAGAACATTATCTAGTTTTAAAAACTCAAAAGTCAGTTTTATTTTGGCCTAGTCATATTGGCATAATATTTAGCATTTATATTCTAACCATTGTGGTAAAAAAAAAAAAAAAACGTTTTAAATGATTGTACTGACTAAAAACAGCATGTAATAGTTTTGTTTTGTTTTATTTTTGGTTAAAAAAATGTTAAAGCTATGGCATAGTCTTTCTGTTGATTTATATTTTAATGTAATTTAGTTTTTGTTTATTCAATATTTTCCCTAGAAAAATTGTAAACACAAATATTAATTGAACAGGAATGATTTTAAAAGGTTGAATAGGATTTTTAATTGTAATATAAATATTTTAATATTTTTTTTTAATGCAAACCTCATAGAAAATAAAACAGCTTCTAAAGGTTGAACACCAACATTTTTTAAAAGTAAAGCACCTCCTTTAAATGACCTTTATAATATTGTTCCATCACTGTGTGTGTAAAGTGTTGATCTGATAATCTTTCCAACTTGGGACGGCAGTGGACGACAGTATAATTGCACAGTATGATTCCTATCACAAGTCCAATCTGTGTACTGACAACACAGTCTCTGATGAGCATCTATTTACTGTATATATTTCACTATATAGGCTTTGATCATGCACATGGCACCTAATTAACAGTGGGATGTAGACACACACGCAGACGCCATCACAGAAGGGGAGAGAGATAGAGAGGTGGACACATAGAAGAGAGGATATGTGCAGGTCATATCGTACTTTTTGGCTGCAGTATATTAGAGCGCAAAAAAAAGAGGAAAAAAGCAGGACCAGTTATCTTCCGATTTCTTCCCAAGCCCTGTGACGCGGCTAAGTGAGCCTCAACTGACCAGAAATGATTTGCCTCTGTCTGTTAAACACGTAATGGAGTCATTTAACTAGTCAAATTAGAAGCTGCAGAGATGCCGCATGCTTCATTACTGGGTTCCAATGGGCACCATTTTACATTTACGTCAGGAATGATTTCAGGGCAAATTAATGTTTTTATTGTCTTACACAAATACACCCCCCCCCCAAGTCATAAAAGAGCAGCTCCCCCTACAGGTCACTCAACATAACTGAGTGGAACGTGCAGAGGACAGTGTGAACTACAAGATAACTTTTTGGGTGCATTTGATATTCTTTTAATCAGCTTAATAGTGCACGTAGATGTAAGTTTTAACACTTTAAGAATTATATATAGCTGACATTAAAGCATTAATTGATCAGCGTAAAGAGTAACGTAATGGAAAGCCAGTGTGCAGAGCCGTATTTCGATGTGGGGGACAGAGCTCTGGACCTCGTTAGAGGATTTGGACATTTGTGATTACAGACGAGACCCAGGCCTCATCGGGCCTGCCCCACAGTGTTGTTTGATGCATGTGGAGTCCCGTTCAATATTTGTCTTCCTGTGTATGGAGGCAGGGTGGTGGGTGTTACCACAGAGTCATTTGTCCAGTGTGACACAATGTTTAAAATGGCTTTTGCGAGATTTTTTTTTTCTTTCCCTTTTTGATTATTTCTGACGTGTTATTTTGGGTATGGTTTTGCTATGGACTTTATATAATGAATACAAACATACCCAGACTGTTTATCTTCATCAAGAACAAAGCAGTTTTGTATACTAGAACCAGTTTCATTTTTCATAGCGTGTGCAGGTTGAGTAATAGTTTTCCTTCATCCATGTCGCAATGCTGAAAAAGCCGTAATGGAATTGTAATAAAACATCTTTTTTTTCTTCTATCCGACTCACTTGATTGCCATCTCACTCCTTTCTGTCCGTCCATCTCCAGCCATCGGAGCAATTAGATATTGACACACGTAGCGCAGTGTGATTGACACGCAGAGCAAAGGCTCTTTGTGGAGAAATAGAGGCTGGTAGAGAGAGAAAAGAAAGACAGAGAGTGCCCCTCCTCACAACCCCTGTTGTGCTTGACACTCTGTCGATATGGTTTCACCCAAACACCGTCTTTGATCCGCTCTCTAGGCTGGCAGACTTTGAGGTAAAGTGCTGCTGTTTGCTCTGTGATACACAGCTATACGCTAGTGTCATTTCTGCTGCGCTTGTTTGTGCGTGGAGACCCGCAAACAGTAACGTTTGCTCCCAGTGCTGCCGGAGTGTGATAACCCCACCATGAACCTTTCTTTCCATCGCTCCACTTTATAAGCTCTAACATTCACTCTTTCCACTCTTGCGTTTGCTCTTAAGATCTCTGCTACAAAGCTAACATGAGAGGATGATGTCCAGCATCTGATCATGGACCTTATGTCAGCTACCACTGTTTTTATGGACTGAAAATAAATGACTAGCTCTGGTCTGAGAGCCTACAGAATATTAATATTATATTGCATATTATAGTATGTCTCGTGTGCTAATTATAATTGTTATAATTGTTGTTCTTACTGTATCACAATTATACAAAGGGTAAAAATTATTCAATATCCATTGTGACATGTATGATGGATATTGTTTATTCATTTAGTTTCTTTAATTATTTAGTTCTTAATTTAGTTTGCATTTAAATTAGGGTGAGAATTAATTTAGTATAAATGTAATCTATAAAAACAGCATGCATGTAGCAATATCAGAATTATTGTTTAAGCACTTTCATTATACAAAATCTGCCCTGAAATTTTTATTTATTTATTTAGCTATTTCTCTTAACTTTAATTTCACTAAATATTATATGAGCCGTTGTATTTTTTTTTTTTTCTACACATTTCATGTAAGGGTTATATTTCATGTTACTAAAATTTGGGATATGTATACAAATAACATTATTTGTGTTATTTTATTAGCTTTAAATAAGCATTAATAATTAATAGAAGAAAATGCAACCAAATGTGCTTAATGGGATACTTATCACAGGGTAATTAATATACAATTATTATTTAAAACAATAATGATTATAATTATTATTAACTTGGTTAACAGCATTGGATGAATGAAATTAACAAAGGTTAACACTGATAGATTGTTGTATCATTTTAACTGAAAATGAGGTCAAATTGTCACAGAGGTCATAGGAAAAAATTGCCATTTCAAAAAGGACAATACATATTTATAGCTTTCTTAATTTTATGTTAAATAATAACTTAAAGTAATAGTAAAATAATAGAAATAATAGCATGTCTCACATCAAAAAACATATATTTTTGTGCCTGTAATACTTTAAAAGAATAAAAGTAAAGGGACATGAAAGCACCATATTCATGAAAAGCGCCTTAAGCATTTTTCTCCTCTTGTTCCTCTCAATTTTCCACTATTAAAACAAGACAAACAGTAGTCAAAGAACCCTCCATCTCTCTGTCTGCATTTGTGTCATTATTTCCTCCCTTTCTGTCTTTCTTTTTTTATGCTGTCTGCTATTTATTTATTGATCACCGGACTGGCTGGTTATCTTTGCATGTTGGGCAGTTATAGATGAATGCACAAAGCGTTTCAATCTGAACAAGAGATCATTGTGCATAGTGGGTCCTCCCACGTTCTTTGGTCTTGCATTGTGGAAGTGGAGGGGGGTCGAAATCAGAACAAATGCTGCCATTTCCTGTCATCCCGGGCTCTGGCCATTGAGTGGCTGCGAAAACAAACGTGGGAGTGTTACTGATAACATAAAAATATTATCCGGCTCCTGTTGCCGACCGCTACAGTACCTTTGAGAATAGCTATTAGAGCAGAGACAGTGGGTTCTGACTGTGACTATAGATCAGGTGATGATGTACAGTAAAGCGTGAGTTTATACCATGGGTCGACACATAACTGGGGCAAGGCTTTGATTTCGGACTTGATAAAGACACAAACAAACACTTGTCTTTGAGTTCTCAAGACTTCTCAGGTTCCTTGCTCTGTTTATCAGTGTGTTATCTGAAGCCCAGGAGTGTTAAATATCATAAGCTGGCAGTGACCTGTTATAACGTTTATGTATTTACCATTTATAAAAATGAGCATATTGTGGATTGTCACACTATCCCATGATATTTTACATGTAGATGCAAAACTAATGGAGAACTCAATATTTATTTGTATTATTTGTAGAAGTAGTAGTACTAACAAAAATGGTCCCACTTTATAGGTATTCTAAACTATTGGGTACTTACAAGGACAATGTACTTATTTTGTCCATTTTGTTTTGCAAAACAATTGGTGTACTACTGAGGGGGATACGGGTAAGGTTAGGGACAGGTTTGGTGGTAAGGTTAAGTTTAGGGGTGGTTAAGGAGTGAGGATCAACATTGTAATTATACATATATTTACAGAAATTAATTACATTGTACATAATTATATGAAGATATTTTTTAATATACTGTAAGTACAATGTAAAAACACGTACATAAAGACACCTAATATAAAGTGGTACCACAAAAAAAAGCCTGTAGTGAACTGTTTGTAACCCACTGTAACATGTATGTCTTAACCATTTATAAACATATTGTGGATTAATTTGTCACACTATTCCATGATATGTAATGTATTCCTAGATACAACAATAATGCAGAATTTATTATTATTGTTATTAGTAGTAGTAGTAATTATTAATACTAATACTAAAAAAAAAAAAAAAATCTAAAGCCCAGGAGTATTACATATCATAAGCTGTTAGTGACCTGTTTATTAACTTTTATGTTTAATGAAATGTAAACATGAACAAACTGTGGACTACACTATCCCTGTCACACTGTCAAACTATCCCATGACATTTAATATATTCATAGAGTAGATGCAAAAATAATGGAAAACTTATGATGATGATGATGATGATAGTCGATTTTCTAGGAGAGACAGAAAAAAAGATACAGTATAAGAGAAAAAAACAGCCCTGACAATCTACTCAAAGATCATGCGTCTTATAAAAGGCACCATACAATACAGGCATAATTATGGTACAGAATTGTAAGGCTGTCGATTTGGGGAGGCATCGTTCATTATCCGAGCTTGTGGTGTGCTGTTAAGGTGAAGTCTCTGACAGATTGTGTGGTGGAGAGCCATGTCAGCAGGAAGGGTTACAGCCTGGACACACCAACACATCCAGAAGGTTCTCCGCAGGACTCTGACGGACCGCAAATGCTGGAATAGCTTTCCAGGGTTCCAGTGGACCTCAGAGATCAAACGAAGCAGCAGGAGTGTGAGAGAACGAGAGAGAAAGAGAGAGAGAGAGAGAGAGAGAGAGAGAGAGAGAGAGAGAGAGAGAGAGAGAGAGAGAGAGAGAGAGAGAGAGAGGAGAGAGAGAGAGAGAGAGAGAGAGAGAGAGAGAGAGAGAGAGAGAGAGGAGAGCGGGGTTGTTTGGGAGGGGGGAAGAGGACGGGATCGTGAAAGACTGCGAGACTGGGAGAGAGATACAGGGGTAATGACATTTCTCTGACAGGGGTGCAGAGTGATACTCTTAGTTTTCTCTCTCATCCATTCGCTGCTGGTGGGTGGATCCGGGGCCAAACCCAACGGTTCCCACAATCCAGCTTTCTGAAAAGATTCATAATTACTCTTAAGAAGGTAATAGTGTCAAATGAATGCCTGCAGGAACAAAGGATCTTATTATGCTTTCTTGTCAGTGTGTGTGTATTTGCGTGTGTGTGTGCGTGTGAACATTCATGTGTATATCGGTCATCTATTGCTATTACGTCTGGAGGAATAGCACACAGCAGACGATGGGAAAGGGAAAGGAAACAGTGTAGTTTTACCCAGCCATCAAAGATATCTTGTGTTTATTTGGGGTCTGTGTGTGAGTCTTGCAGTTGTTTTTAACGTTTTTTTTTCCCCCTTTGTAGTCAAGTATAGTTCACAATCACTGCTAGAGTCCCTCTCTCTCTCTCTCTCTCACACACACACACACGTCTGAGAGTCGAGAGAAGTCTTCTTATTGGAAAATCTTTCAATAAATCAATGTGACTTTAAACACATTTCCCCCGTGACACCCCTGACCTGATAAGAACTCCACTAATCTCTTTTGAGGCTGTCAGTGTGCTTTGAACAAAATCTAGTTCGCATCTATCAGCAAGGTTATTTGTCAATGACTTATAATCCTAGGTAAATTTCTCTGGTTTTATATTAGAGGCGCTAAGGGTTCTCATGTCTGAAGTTTCTCAGGCTTGGGAAAAAGGAGGAGACCAAAGTGGAACAAAAAGAATGTTATGGATCTGCCTGCCAAAAACAATGAGAGCAGAGAAAAGTGAGGAAAAGCGGATAATTGTTGCGATTGTGCTGAAATTTTAAACAGAAAGGACCTTTATTCGCTTGCCGCTTCGGCTTATTTTACTTGATGTGCTTTTATTTTTATTATTATTTACATTTTTTCATGTGCACGCAAATATGATGTGGCTCTTGAGAAAACATGCAGTGTATCGTTCCAGCGAAGGCAGGGAGCGATCTGCAGCGAGCCGAGGCCTACTGGGTAATTTATGAAGTCTCAATTAGACAAGCACACAAAGTAATGATTCTCAAAAGCGCTTTGTCCAGCACATGGCGTATTAGATGCTGTCCATGCTTATTAGACCTGCCTCCCGAACTTCATAAACGGTATTCTCAGATGAATTATTAATAACACATTTGAGAGACTTACTGTTCCTTGACTGCCCACGGAAGCAGCTATTTAGGTTAAAATAGACTAAAAAGCATTTGTAATTGATAAAATTGCCATATCTAAACCGAAGAGGTCTTTAAGAGTGTGAAGTGGATTTCGAGAAGCGAAAGTATACTGTTGTTTTTCCACACTATTGTCTGGAAATAGGCATACTCTTGTTTCCATGGATAAATGCTCTCATATCTGCCAGCTCATTTTTGGTCTTTACAGAGAATGTTAGATCGTCTGTTGTTTACAGGTTGTGTCAAAAACTAAAAAGCCTTGCCTTAAGTGCTTACACTGCATGTAAATAGTTTGACATTTCATATTCAACAGCGTTTTACTTGTGCTAGTAAATAAATAAAAGATAAACAAAGGCTCTGTTTCTGGTGCGCACATAACCCTGGATCTTGATACTCTCATATTCTGTGTTTAATGATCTCAGGTGTATTTTTTCGCATTGCATGCCCATGATCATCTATCTATTAGATGCAATAATAACAGGCATTTTATGTCATTCTGATGTCACTCTTCTCTGTTTCTTCCAATGGCATCATTAGGTTGGCATGATTAGGCACGTGTGTGTGTGTGTGTGTGTGAGGGAAATGCATTACTGTTTATTAAAGACATTAGTGGTCTGTTGAAACCAACACAGTGACGCTTCTCACTATTACCCTTTGTGAGCTGTGTATATATTTGTTTAACATAAATATTGCTCTTCATTCAAGTACATATAACTAAAGCAGAGTTCAGAGTCCAAGGCATGATCACAGATGCTAGTTTAATTAAGTTAATCATTTGCACACCATAGTATCTTGCAGTCATTCATATGGTCATACTAATATGTTTAACTGTCACTATTCATACAAATCTTTATATTTTATGTAGTAGATGTATGTAGTACTTTGTCATGGCCAAAAGTATGTGGACACACCCTTCAGATTACCATGTCTGGCTGTTTCAGCTACACTCATTGCTAGCAGGTGCATACAATCCAGGATACAGCCATGCAATGTCCTCTGACAAACAGACTCCCTTTGGGGAAGAGTCAGAGTGAAAGAACTTGATTCGCTTGCACAGAGCTTAAATCCCATTCAACACCTTTGGGTTGAATTGGAGCGGTGACTGTAAGCAACTGCACCTGTCGTCAGTGGGTCTGAATGAGAGCAAACATCTAGTCTTCACACAAGAGGGAATAAACAAAGGAATAGTTTCATGCCTAAGCTTTATTATTAATGCCTAAGCTGTTGAAATAAAATGTTCCACAAGCACTTACACTACCGTTCAAATGTTTGGGGTTATCAATATTCATTCATTCATTCATTCATTCATTCATGATAATTATTCATTCATTCATAATTCATTCATTCATTCATTCATTCATTCATTCATTCATTCATTCATTCATTCATTCAGCAATGATGTGTTAAGTTGATCAAAAGTGACAGTAAAGACAATATTTGCAAAAAAAAAAAAGATTTCAAATAAATGTTGTTCTTTATATCCATCAAAGATTTGTGAAAAATAAATATTTGTTTCTACAAAAATATTAAGCAGTACAACTATTTTCAACAATAACATAAAAAAAAAAAATCTTGAACAGAAAATCAGCATATTAGAATGATTTCTGAAGGATGACACTAAGACTGGAGTAATGATGCTGAAAATACAGCTTTGCCATCACAGGAATAAATTACATTTTAAAATATATTAAAATAGAATAAATTAATTAATATCTTAGATAGATTTACTTTTTTACTGTATTTTTGATCAAGTAAATGCAGCCCTGGCGAGCATATGTTTTCTTTCAAAAACATAAAAAAATATTACCGACCCCAAACTTTTCAACGATTGTATGTATGTATTTTTTGGGCCCACTCTCTAGAATATATATGTCTTGAAAATAAACATCTTGAACATGATATGGAACATGATGGTTTAATTAAAAACACATTGACTTGAAAGCAAACACAAACACTTAAAAACTAAAAAAAGAAGGGAAAAAAGGATTGTAGTTAATTAAAACAATCCCTTGCTTGACACATTCTTATACATCCCTCTCTCTCTCACACACACACACACACACACACACACACACACACAACACACACACACACACACACACACACAAATGTAGGTTTTTCCAACACCAACCACCTCTCTTTTACAGAGGAACTGGCTTTCAGAAATCCCACAATCCCTCAACCAAACTCCCATATATTACAATCACCTGAGAGTATGAGCTCTCATCTGTGTGACAGAAAAGCTGCAAATCTTGCGGTCCTAAATCTCTCTCTGTTTAGCCCGTACTCTCGCGTCGTCGCTGTTCTCAAACCAAGCGTTCACCTCTTGGCCTCGCTGAAGAAACATCTGTGTGGTGTGTGGGGCAGAGGGGCTGTTTTGGCCAGTGTTCACGCACATATGCAGAAAAATAGAAATGTAAATAAGAGCAGATTCATAAATACTGCTGTCTTAATTGAGACCCAGTAAGAGTAAGTAGCAGATGTTAGAGCAGGAACTGTTGAATAATCAGAGACCAGTGGGGAAGCAGGCAAAATCATATTGAAAAAAAAAAGAAACACTCAGCCAGGTGCTCGTGATTTTCCTGCACTGCAATCCATGAAATGTGCGCGCACGCATGGATGTGTGTGTGTGCCACGTATGGATTAGGAACCGTTTCCTTCCTCCTTTTTTTCATCCAAAAACAACAAAAAAAGGCCTGCAAATGTGGAGAAAAATAGAAGTGACTCCGGAGGTGCCTGGAGTCACAACTGCGACGTGTGTGCGAGAATAAAGAGCTGTTAAGACAGAACTATCAGCGCTTAAGCTGCGACACACTCTCGCTCTCTCATCTCTGTCCAAACTCCGAAATGAACACAGGGAGATGCAAACCCAGTTTCTATCACATGTCACAAGCAGCAAAAGCCTGTCAGCCTACATTCCCACTTAAAACATCCAAATCTCTCTCTCTTTTCTTCTCTTACGAGAGACTGTTGCTTGATCTGAGGAGAGTATGTACTAGCTGCACGCTTGTGTGGGACCGCTCTCATGATTTCCTTTCCCCCCTGGAAAACGCGGTGTGTGGATGTCAGGTTCCCTCTGATAGCTGCTGTGTTGGGACTGCTGGGAAACCAGAGAGAAGGTGGCACTGACAGGTCCCGCCGAGCAGGATAAAAGGACTTGTTTCTGTTTCTACATTCTCTCTCTCTCGCTTTCTCTTTTCATTCTCTCTTTTACACAACATATAAAGTGACTGACAGCGTGGCAGTGTAAAGGGACCTCGTCTGGAGCTGTCTGACTGACTCAGATGCAGCGTTCGGCGGTGCGTTCCCTCGACTGAGCGGTGCAACGCCGAACGAAATTAGTAAGCGAGAGCGGTGTGGTGCGCAATGCTTGCGCGAATAATAGCGCCGCTTGCTCCAGGGACCCTCGACTCTTTTAGATTAGGGCTCACAATTAATACAACACATACACGAAAGAGACGAGAGAGAGAGAGAGAGAGAGAGAGAGAGAGAGAGAGAGAGAGAGAGAGAGAGAGAGAGAGAGAGAGAGAGAGAGAGAGAGAGAGAGAGAGAGAGAGAGAGGCCTGCTGAACACGATCCTATAGGAACATCTCAGACACTGAATGTTTATGAATGAGGCTGCGTCTGTGGTCTCTTTTGTGATGAGCTTAAGTTTTGTCACATTTTCTTGGAGCACATAAAGTGCTCTGTTTGTTTCCTGGTACTCATTGTTTTTTTGTCAACGCCATGTAGGAAGCAGTTGCAACAAAGGCAAAACTTCACATTCATGTGTATGTCTGGGCCGTGCGAAAATTTTGAATTGAAGAATTGGCTTTGAATTCATGAGTGTGGTTTGTAATTGAATAAGCCACACCCCACAGGAATCGAAATGAAACGAGAGGAAGAGGCATTTACTGAATTATTATTCAAAAACATGTAAACATAAGGAATGTAAGTATTTTTCCACCCTGTTCTAAAATTAAGTAAGATTTTTTTGTTTTACATATTTATTAAATGTTTTATTAATTATTGTATGTTGTATGCTTGTTAATAAAATATATATAATTTTTCATAAGATTGTTTTGTCTATAAGGCCTATAAATCAAGGCTTTAAAAACCTTTAAACATGTTTTCAAGACTTGTCTTGACAAACTTTACTTTTCTAATAAAATTACAATCATATGATTTAATTTCATGAAATTCATTTTAATTTGACCTCCTTTTAAGTGCAATTCTGCGGCCAATATTTTATTTAATGTTGATTATTTAATTGTATTTTTTTTATTATTATCATTATTTTTTTATTATTATTTAATGCCACACAAACCGTGCGCGGGTGTGTGTGTGTGTGTGTGTGCGTGCGTGCGTGCGTGGTGCGTGGGGGCGCGCGCGTGTGAGTTGGTTTATGTGATTTATGAGGACACAAATTGTATTATGACGTGTGTATTACACTGGTATTACAACTTATGGGTGGTTTATGAGGACATTTCAAAGTCTTCATAAATCAAATGGCTTAAAAACATAAAAACTATGTTTTATTAAAAAATATCAAAAATAAGCAATATGCTCTGAGAGTTATAAACAGGGGCATGTTGTAGGGATAGAAAATAATGTAGGATAAAAACCATTACGCCTATGGAGAGTCCTCATAATGCTGTTGCACCAACTGTGTGTGTGTTGTCGTTGGTGCGTGCGTGCGTGGTGTGTCGTGGTGTGTGTGGTGTGTGTGTGTGTGTGTGTGTGTGTGTGTGTGTGTGTTTGGCCTTGGCCTATTTATTTATATGTGCCCTGCAAAATAAAAAGCATGATTCATTCTCTACTCGTCCTGATGAACAAAAAATGACCTCATGTCTTCCTGTTGTCAAACAAAAGATTCTTTTTATAAAAAAAAACACATAAAGGGGGGACCAAACACGAAGCGAAGAATTTAAAACAACGCAACCGAAATCTCATCAGAGGGAAATGTGAAGCGTATGCATTTAAGAGAAACAGACAATGGCAACTTTTACCAGCAGCCCTGCCTCGACCTTGTTAGTGGGGCACTCTGGTAATCTGCGCTTAATGATTTTTCTCTTTTCTCCCTCGCCCTCCCTTCACCTCTCCCTCATTCTTCCTCCTTTCTCTCTTTTACATTAGACCACAGCTTGAGCCTGAACCGCAGAGTGTCACAGTCATTTAAGACGCAGCCCTAACGTTTTTTTCCTCCTCACATTCCGACGCCATTATGCTACATTGTTGCAGAATAAAGAGCCGTATTATGTTCCAGCAGTAAAGGGCACAAGTGGACTGAGTTTTTATCTGCTGAACGAATCAATCAGGATTATGTCAGTTGAAAAGAATCACAGACAGCAGTCGCCAGCGGACGAGGCCCGTGTATGTGCGCGATTAGGAGGGATACGTAAATATACGTACGGAAAAGCGTATAACGGTTGTTGAGTGAAGTGCCATTTCTGCGAGAGCTCTGTTTTATTTTACACTGTTCTCTCACAGTCAGAGGATTGTGAGGACACTAATTATCATTTCAGCAGAAATGATTACGAGATCAAATGGAGATCGAATGCCATTTCCTTCCATTAATGCGGGGGGTTTAGTGCGGCTGTCATGCATTGGCCATCGCCGGGCCTGTGGGAAAAAGACTGAGGAAAGAATTGGGAGAGGCTTAGATCAGGGCGGGACTTGGCCGACGGGAATATTCATAACAACAGTGCACAGAAACGGATAGATTGAAAAGAAAGATCGTCCGGAGTCCGGATGAAACTTCAAGATGTGTGTGGATGCTGGTTAATAACGAATGTATCTGTTCATAAAACGTGTCTTTTCATTTATTTAGCGGCGTTTGTCCGCACTCACGTGCCGGGATGGAGGTCGTGGCCTGAGGGTCGCAGCTCACAACCTGCTAGTGAATGAGCACACAAGTGAACAGCCATGAAAAGAACACATTTTGTTTGACAGTGTAGTCGGACAAATTGTTCCACTGCACCGCGTTCGTGTCCCCTGTTAGTAGCTTCGAACGAGAGAAGAGATGTGTGTTGCGGTAGTGGTAAAATTGTAGATATTGTTTAAATATCCTCCCTTGGCTTTGCTTGAAATGGATGATGGAAAATTTCAAAGTGCTGCATAGCCATTTGTATTGTATTTATGTATTGCAAAAAAAGGTAATAGATCAAGCACATTCCATTATCCCCTTATAAGATCATTAGCAAATATAATTAGATATGAAAAGAAAGTAATTTGGGTTAGAGAGGGAGAAAAGCGCTATCAGGCACAGAAGACAGATTGCAACATCAGTGTTTGGCTTTAAATTGCTCAGTGGAGGTAGTATCAGTGTGAGAATCTCTGCCCCAGAAATAGACTGAGTCAGAGAGCAAGACACATCCACATCCCAGCCCTCCGTTTTCTCCGTTTTCTTTTCTTGACGTACTGTATGTCAGAGTCTGGTTGGAGTGTGGTAGTTGCTCTTATTCTGGTTAATGTGTGCAAGACAAACAGTTTTTGTGTCATTCTCCATCTTCTGAGGCAGGTTTATTTGCTGCCTAGTCGTCCGGCGGAGTAACAAACTCGCTGTTTGTTTTACCTTCACAGTCGTCCTTTCCTCGCGGTGCATTTTAACTTGAAAAAAGCAGAGGACTTTTTCAAGTGTGCCACATGCACGAGGTCGCCTTCTTCTTTGTGCTCCTCCTTATACTTATCTAAAGGCAATCTGAACCCACACACAAGCACCAAACGTACAATTCTGTCGTTTCCTCCAGAAACATTGGGTTTCTTTTACGCTTTGAGGGGAGAGAGAAGGGGGTGGTGCGCATGGATTCTTCTAGTCTTTGTGAATCCCTACAAATGGTATTCATAAACATCCTGTATTCATTAAAACCTTCTAAAAATATGATTTGGGTGCACTTCCTTGCGTTCGGCCCGCTTATATGTGTGTTTGCGTGTGTGTGTATTCGCACGCTGACTCGTATTTACATATTTATAAATACTGGGCTGTACAATGAGGTCTACCTTTGCCAAAAACAACTCTTTTCCAGCAGCACCGGATGCCTGGGAGAGAACAAAGCCACCCTCCATGGCAGAATGTGCGGTGTGTGTTGTGTTTGTGTTCGGCAGGAGATGATGGTGAACCACATCACTTACATCTAGACTTCATTCATATCGAAAAACAGAGACTTTTAGACTACCAAAAACAGCTGAACTGAAGGTTTCCTGTAAACAGTGGATATTAGACTAAGCACTTAGTTGCGACATAATGTGGTAAAAAAATATCAGTCAGAGGCCTCGTGCAAAATAAATGTTCCCGATTCCTTTCCATAATGCATGTTCTGCCTTATCTGATTGTTTAAACATGTATTCAAAAGTTCTGAAATTCATATCCTCGCATTTTCCTCCAATTAAATGACCCCTGTTCTCTGGAAACCTAAAACGAGCAGGCCTTTGAAACACAAATATTCACTAAGTAGATTTCACGGTAAAAATAGAATACCTGAGGGAGGTCAGGGTATAAAGCGGCCCTGTGTTTTAGATGGGAGCGCTCTTCGCCTTAACTCTGTGGTCCGGGAATAATAAGAAGCAGTTAGGAAATGTCAGGACTTTGACTCAGACAGCCCCGCTTTTCCCCAAGTGTGCTGGCCCTTGTTAATTGAGCTTGCTTCCAGCCTTGTGCTGTGCTATTGTTCTGTCTGCCTTTTCATTTAGCCATTCTGTTAAGCATGACACTTGTATTAACATAAGATGGATCCTGGAGCTATGTGTCCTCTTACCATATGTCTTGTATTACTTTCCAGGGCCCTCTCTTGTCTCACAGTGAGAGTGTATTATCATTTTTGAGCAGTAGAGGGCGCCACATTTTCTTGCTTCTCTTTGACTCAGTGGTGGAAAAGTGTCATTTTCATTAGCATTTAAAGTTCTCCTGTTGATCATGTACAAATAATTTAACTTTTCTTTTTTTATTTGTATTGAAATAATGACAAAGAAAACTAATGTTTGGGCAAACACAAACAAAGACGCATGATTCAAGCTATAGACTGATGACAACATAATATGACAGGCCAGAGTATGATAAATATTTCTAGTGTGGCGAAATAATTAAGCAATCACTCCACATGCGGACAGGAAGGCTTCAAAATTGATCAGAACAGGAGGAGGAAAAAGTTGCTAGGATCGTAAAGTTGGTGTGCTAGTCTCCAGATCACAGTGGCAGTTGTTTGGGGAAAAGAAATGGCGTCCTTAAATAATAACATTCCAGGTGGCTTAGTTAATGAAGAGTGAAAATCAAATATGGGGCGGAATCTGTAACTCATTACCAGAACTTTCTTTAAGAGGAAGTCACGAAGAGCACTGGCCCCTGGGAGACTATGCGTTTTTAAAACCTGAAAACATGATTTATTATCATTATGGTTATGATTATCTTAATTTCCTCATGGACGCACAACAAAAAAATGCCAGCAGACAGCTGTAGAGCCGCGACCGCAGTATAGTCGTACAAAACACTGCCAATCACTTCAGATTTGATAAATATCAAACACTTTATCTGTAGATTAACATGAAATATCAGCAGGTTAAAGGAAATTGACATTGAGTAACAAGATCTTATTTTCAACATGAAGTTGGGCAGAAAGCTAATTCGGGGGCTTATACTGCCATCTCATGGACAAAGTGTGCACTGCACCTTTCCACCCGAACGGTTGGAATAAATCAGTGCTTTTGCTTTGCTTATCCTTGGTATTTACTTTAAGTTTATTTGATGTAGGTTACACATTATATTATTTTAATTTTATATGATGCAGATCGACTTCTGGGTGCCGACATGTTGAGATCACATGACCAGTCGAATACTACTCTATTGGTAGCCTGTATTATTGGACACTTTTATGAATACATTAATTATAGCTGACTGGGAATACGGTACACTGTAAAAAGTGAACAGTTGGATCAACCTAAAAAAAATTACTTCAATTGGTAACACCTAAAAAAATTAAGTTTTAACGTGATAATTTAAGTTGAGAAAACGTAATTTTTTTAGGTGTTACCAATTGAAGTAATTGTTTAGGTTGATCCAACTGTTCACTTTTTACAGTGCATTGCTGTAATGGCATAAGCAACTGAAAACTGTTTTTGCAATACTTATAAATCTAAGATAAACTAATTATATTTACACTGTAAAAAAAAGTGCTGCCTAAAATTTTTAAGTACAATCAACTTGGATGTTTAAGTCATTTCAACTTAAATTACATTAAACTGCCTTTATATAACTTATTTAAGTTGAAAATTGCTTAACTTATTTTGATGAGTTAAAGCAATGTAAAAACACATGTTTTGTACAGTGCAATGTTTTTGTACAGTGTACGTTCATATATAAGTTAAGTAGAGCAGTGTTTTTTGTGTTTGAAAAAAAAAGATGTGCGATTATTGAATTTTTTTTTATTTGCATAAGAATAATTTCTATCTGAGAACACAAAAGTGGTTAATTATATGTCTTAATCTATATAAGCCATTTCTGAAGCGCCTGACATCTGAGTGGAAAGTGTGTCTGTTAAAGAAGAGCACATCTGAGATGTGCGCATAATGCAAAGCGAGTGGGCGTCAGCGTTATTGCTCTTTGGCAAATCTAAATGACGATGTTTTATTCCATTATTAGCAGGGAACTGACTCCTCGTTTCATTTCCATAACATTTCTTGCGAGAGCACACTCAAATAAATGCATGTTTTAATTTCATTTTGTCATTTTCATAGAGGCACTTTAAAAGAACACGACTCGGAAATGCACTCTGTAGATTTTATTGCCAAATAATTTTCTTAGAGGCTGTAGAGGGAATTAAACAACATTTATATTATTTAGTTCAAACGGCGATAGCACATAAATAGGGGAAAAAAAGCAGTAAGCATTTTCGCCGGATTCAAACTTCAGCAGTAATTGCACAAGTGCAATGTTCACAGAGTTATTGTCTTTATATTAGAAGACTTTATATATTTATATCTTTATATTAGAGCCGGAAGAAGTCTGAAAGTGTTCAAATGATCCTCCTCCCATATCTAATATGTTATCCTACGATTCACAAGATGCGTTTTCTTTAGTGCCATTAGAGGTTAACGGAATCTGAATGGAGAGGTTAATAGTCAACACTTTTTTAACACACACACAAACACACACATTACAGTGGTCGTTCATTTCCTTCCAAATGTACCCTAAATCATATATTTTTTTGTCTCATAATAACTGCTTTGAAAATCATAAGTAAGTGATCTAAAGCAAACTGTTTTATTCATTATTGTTCAAAACATTTTTTTAGTCAAGGGAATCAAAGGAATGTAACACTCCAGTGGACCTTAAGTCAGTTTAATTCTTTATAAAACATGTTTTAGTCATTATTGATGGTCAGAGTCATTATCACAGGCTAATAATAGCTCTTTGAATTTTATGTCCTTTAAGTGTTACCAAATTCTGAGATGCCAATTTAAAATAAATGACAGCAAACATAATAATATGGTTTGATTTGACTATTTCTTTCTTCTGTTAATGATGGTCTGTCAAAAGTTGTATGCATTTGAGAGAGAGAGAGAGAGAGAAGGACACAGGCCGTGGTGTTAATCTGCGTTTGTTCTCTTAACCGTAGTTCATCTGTGGGCGGAGGAAGAGGCGTCCCGAAGGTTTGGTCCTGCTCTTACCCCTGAACATAGCCTAACTGACACAGAGATGCAGGACTAATCAGAAACTAACATCACCTCCCCCTACTGGACTGAGCGGCCAAGAGCAGGCGGCGGAAAAAGAGGACGAGGATTGTGACAATGAAGGACATTATCTTATCAAAAGCATTATTTAACGTAAAAGACTTCAAGAGAGAAAAGAAAAAAAGACTAATAAATTGGACAGCTCAGATGGTTTCCTACACGAGCGTTCTCGCTGGATGGAGGGAAGAAGATCTGTTGATGTTTAGTGAGATGGAAACAGTGAGGAAAAAAAAAACCAACAATTTTTTGCTTCCTGTGTTTTATGTGTCTTGAATCCTCCCTTGTGTAGCTGATAAATACTTTCTGTGTTTTTAATTGCTTTTTTGACTTTGACCTAGTGAGGAAACGTTGAAGTGCTTGTCCCTCAGAGCAACACATTCCTTGAACCAAGATGGTGGAGAGTTGCCAGTCTCAGAATGAGAGAGTGAGAAACCGTACAGACTCTCTCTCTCTCTCTCTCTCTCTCTCTCTCTCTCTCTCTCTCTCTCTCTCCTCTCTCTCTCTCTCTCTCTCTCTCTCTCTCTCCCCCCCCCCCCTCTCTCTCTCTCTCTGTCGGTGTTTCTCACTGCCCACTGAATCTTCACCAGTGTTATTTGTCTGAGGCTCCCTAAACCGTTCCTCTAGACGTTTGGACCAACTCACTACACGTTTGGAGACCAAGCACATCCTTGTCAAAAACTCAGCACACTCTTGGCAGACAGTGCCTGGACGTCAAAGCAGAAGAATGACAATCCAGCACATTCAGGAAACGAGAACACACTGCGTTTAAAAAGGGAAGCTACGCCTTTTTCTTTGAGAACTGGCTTTCACGATTCGTTCTCCTGGTGTGTTTGTGAGACGTTCAGAGCTGAACTCCTGAGAAAGAGGACGCTGTAGCACTCGAGACAAAAAAAAAAACCAGCCGAGGTGACGGAAGGACTAGTTTACATCGAGCGCGTCTGATGAAACGGCACGAGCCGAGGAGACTGCGAACGCGCAGCCAGCAGAAATCAAACAGAAACGCGGCCCCTAACCCTACATGCTTTGATCTCAGTCTTGCTCACTTCAAGTACTCTGGTTATGAGATTGTGTTTGTAATATACTGCCACCAATCAGTGTTGCAAAGTGTTACTGACTACTGAAATGGTTTGATGTATTCAATTATTAAAGAAAAAGAAAAGAAAAAAGAAACAAGTATTGTCTAGCCATAGATACAGTCATGCGTTGTTGCATTTACAAAGCTAGCTGTTTTAGAGTGTAGGTATTAGATTGGAGTTTTCTTCTCTAGTACTGTAATTTCTGCCTTTCACCTTTGTAAAATACCAATAACATTAAAAGAACAGGAAAAAAAGAGAAAGATTGACAATCTTCTTCTGTTGCTGCAAGCGTATAAATCCATACAGTATATATATACCCATGCCTCATGCAAGCGGATACAAACTGAGGTTTCCCCCCCCCTGAAGTATTTTGCACTGTGATAGTAAATGAAAATCCAGTCTATACAGTACGCAGATCGCTAATGGAAAATGAAGGTGCGTGTGTGCGTGCGTGTTTGTGCGTCCCTTGACGTTGTGGACTGATATTCTCTCTAATCTTTTGTGAACTCTGCTGATTTGGTCTGTGTAGTTCAAACTATTTCATCTTATGATGGTCATCTATGTTGCTTTGAGAATCAATTCAATGCACTTCATTGAAGTCATTGTGTGTGTAGACTGATCGTTCGAGTCCAGTCTCTTCAGATATATTCTTTAGTTGTCCTCTTTGCAAAAAAATAAAAACAGATCTCTCAAATTGATTTTGTTTTTATAGTTTTCAACCAAGGTTATGTCTTATTGTAAATGCTACAATTCAATAAATAAAAAATAAAATAAATAAAAAAAGTCTCACAGTGAAGCTGTTTAGTGAACTAGTTTCAGTAAACTAGTACAGGCTACGGTAAGGTAAAGGACTTATGACAGGGAGGGTCAGTGATAGGATATGTATTGACCAATCCCTATATACACTGGTTATAGATGAGCACACCCTGGTTTCCCTCCTCTGTGTAGTATAACTGACACTCTCTCTCTCTCTCTCTCTACTCTTCTCTCTCTTCTCTCTCGTCTCTCTTCTCTCTCTCTCTCTCTCTCATCTTCTCTCTCTCTCTCTCCTCTCTCTCCTCTCTCTCCCTCTCTCTCTCCTCTCTTCTTCTCTCTGCTCGATCTGGAATATATGAGCATTCCACACCTCTGAGCTGTCTTGTGGACTGTATGATTTTCATTTGGTTGCTGTATCTTCATGGCAGATGCTTTGTTTTGTAACTACTGAACTGTACTTATAATGAGAAATAAAATGTATTCAAAATATGAAACACCAGTGTGAACAACTGAGCATTTTTTGTGCTACATATTTGCAATTTTAAACTGTATTTAATATGTATGCTACATATTTGCAATTTTAAATTTTGAACTTACAAAACGTTTTGTGAGGAAAGGGTGCAATAAATGTTAAGGTACCACCTTTTTTTAAAGAAATGTATACTTTTATTCAGCAAGGACACATTAAACATTATAGTCAAACTTTAAATATTCTATTTATCAAGTATCACTGTTTACAAAAAATATAAAGCAGCACAAGAAATAAGCATACGATATTTTTCGTTAGCAGCAAATTTAGCATATTAGAATGATTTCTAAAGGATCATGTGACACTGAAGAAATTCACTGACACCATCACAGGAATAAATTGCATTTTAAAATATTTTAAAATAGATAATTGTTTGTTGTTTTTATTAATAATATAATTCACAATATTACTGTTTTGTATTTTTGATCAAATAATTGCAGTCTTGTCGAGCATAAGAAACATTTAAGAAATCTTACCAATGTATGTATTTCCATTTTGATGTTCATGTTGTATACAGTATATAATTGTGAGTGAAAAAATCTACCAGCAGATAATGACAAAATACACTGAAGCTATTTTTAGTGACTAATAATCTTCTATAATGCTGCTTTTTGAGTTAACATTTTTTAACAATATTGACATTTTTCTTGAAAGACAAAATACAATAAAGCATAGAGGACTTTTATCTGTTAAAATGATATGATTGAGATTGAACTAAATCATTTTAAACACAACTCTCTCTCAAATAGAATTGCAGAGACACACACACGGCAACATTTCAGCACACGTGTGAGCTGAGGACGTGTACGATAGACAGCAGAAATGATACATTTCTCTGTCCTCCTGTTCCTCTGCACCCCTGACTCCCATGTTAAGCATAGTACATGGTGTTCGCTGCAGGGCTACAGGCCTCTGCGCGTGTGTGTGTGTGTGTGTGTGTGTGTGTGTGTGTGTGTGTGTGTGTGTGTGTGTGTGTGTGTGTGTGTGTGTGTGTGTGTGTGTGTGTGTGTGTGTGTGTGTGTGTGTGTGTGTGTGTGTGTCTGACTCGGGAGCAGTGCGGATTATGACAGCTCGAATTACCGGCTGTGTTCCTGCTAACTGTGGCTCTCTACCCTAGGGCTATAGCCGTGTTAATTCCCCAAACCTGTGAGAGTTGGAAACTAGTGTGCCAATTGATGCTCATCCTCTTTTTTCAATTTTCTCTTTGCCTTTTCTAACTTGTTCAGTCAAGACAATACATTCTGTAGTCCATGTGAACATAGAATTCAGCTTTTGGCATAAATTAGCCTAAATTACCTTTTTTGACTTTCTAAGATCTGATCCAAGTAGAAGAGATATGTCTGCTGTTTCTCTGATGTCATTAATTGTATCAGAGAAACGCATATAAGCACAGGATATACCTCTCAAGGACGTTCCCTTTCTCCAGCCCTCTTTCAGAGATGGATTTGCCCCGTCACACACTCTCAACGTAGGCCAGTGACAAGCGATAAACTGACACCCTTTGGCACAGAGGCCTGTTGTGTCAATACCTCAGAGAGATAAGACCCTGCTCTCTAAACACATGAAAACCATTCTCACACGCACATTTACACACCGCAGACTGAGAGAACATTTTCCCATTATAGTTCCGTATTTCATGTTTTTCTTAACCTTTTCCTGTGGGTTAGCGGGGTCTCAGTGGAGGGAAATCTGATACCCTTTAGTCTGATGGGATCCATATTTGTGTTAACCTGCCGTCAAGACCCGGTGAGGGGAGGTGTCTGAGGTCAACGCCTGACTAATTTTTAAACGGATCAGCTACACTAGACCAGATGGAGAAAGGCCTGGACCTAATAAAACTCTCATCCTGAAAGAATAACCGTTTCATTTTCCTACACCCCCTCCTTGTGTCTAGCTTGTCTGGAGCTGTTGAAATGGAAGAAAGTCAAGCTATTTCTTTAAGATCGCTCGATGGATGAACAGATAGTCAAGGATTAGCTTTAATGCCTTATCTTATCAAATGTAATGATAGTCTTTAAAAATGAGTAACATTGTATTAACATTGTTCGAGTTTTTTCAAGTTTTGGGTAACACTGTTTTACAGTGTCCTTGTTACACACATGTAGTTACTGTAGTAATAACTATAAATTATGCATAATTACACGCAACTAACCCTAAATCTATCCCCAATCCTAACGCTAAAGTAAGTGCATGTAGTTTAGTACTCAGTACTTAAATGTATACTTACACTGTAATGTGAACACCTTAAAATAAAGTGTAATCGGTTATTGTTACAGTGTAGGTTTACATTTAAAGGATTAGTTCACTTTTAAAAAAACCTTTGCTGATAATTTACTCACCCCCATGTCATCCAAGATGTCCATGTCTTTCTTTCTTCAGTCGAAAAAAATTAAGGTTTTTGATGAAAACATTCCAGGATTTTTCTCCATATAATGGACTTCAACGGGACTCAAACGGTTCAAGGTCCAAATGACAGTTTCAGTGCAGCTTCAAAGTGCTTTAAACGAACCAGACGATGAATAAGGGTCTTATCTAGAGAAACGATCGGCCATTTCAAAATAAATAAAAAAAGTTTAAGTTATATAAGCACAAAAGCTCGCCTTGCTCTGTTCTGTGATGCGCGTTCATGACGTCACGTAATACGCAATTACGTTAAGAAGGGCAAGGAGACGTAAGAACCGAGTCAGTGTTTACAAGTTGAACGTGCAAACAAAGTCAAACGCTGTTTACAAAAAAAAGGAGGTTAAAAGGTAAAACAACGATGTCGGATGATTTTGAACTAAGAGGAGAGGATGAGATGGAGTTTTTCGCCCCGCCTTTTCGTCAGACGAGACCTTTTCAACGTAATTTTGTATTATGTGACGCACAAACGCGCATCACAGAACAGAGCAAGGCGAGCTTTTGTGCTTATAAAACAAACTTTTTTAGTTATTTTTGAAATGACCGATCGTTTCTCTAGATAAGACCCTTATTAATCGTCTGGTCTCGTTTAAAGCCCTTTGAAGCTGCACTGAAACTGTCATTTGGACCTTGAACCGTTTGGGTCCCATTGAAGTCCATTATATGTAGAAAAACCCTGGAATGTTTTCATCAATAACCTTAATTTCTTTTCGACTGAAGAAAGAAAGACATGGACATCTTGGATGACATGGGGGTGAGTAAATTATCAGCAAAATATTTTTTTTAAAGTGAACTGATAATTTAAGTAATGAGTAATATTAATTAACAACATGCACTTACTATTGGGTTTGGTTTAGTTAGTTGCATGTAATGATTCATAATGTACTTTTATTACTATAGTAACTAGTATGGACACTAAAGTGTTACCCTTTACAACATTATTTGGAGACTTTACCATTTGTTAATGCGGTAGACATAGTTCATGTAATTATATTCATGAATTTAACATTAGTTCATGTATTATGAATGTCTTATGAATGAATTAACATTAACCTAAATTAATAAATGCTGATAAAAGTCAATTTTCAATGTTAGTTAATGATATCTGATGCATTAATGTTGAATTTAGCATTAAAGTGTTACCCCAAAAATACTTACACCCCTGCATTTGACCATTTGAATCTTTTAGATCATACTGTTTTTCCCTCTTGTTTGATGGTCTCGGCTGGTTTAGGCTGGTTTCACAGCACTCAATTGTAGCGAATCAGCTTACAGTTGGCTTGTTTCATTTTTTTTATTCATGTATCAATTATGTATTAATTTGGAGTATGAGTATGGTAATCTTTTAGTCACCATACTAAGTTATCAAGATAATATTTATTGATAATAAATAAGGACATAGACGTTTGTGTTTGTGTGCGTACATTTAAGTATTCTAAAAGGTATTTCAGCACATTAGTGTCACTCTGTCTCTGGTGTCATATTTGTGTGAGTGTGTGTATGTAGCTGATGTGTTTAAGAAGGCTGCGCGGCTGGGTTGCTGTGTGCCAGCACTTGTAGCTGGGCAGATGGTGACCCGCGCTTGAACCTCTCTTCTCTCTCATTTGTTCAGCTGGCTTTCATTTGGCCTGCATGCAGGCTGCATACTGTAGCAAACGCAACTCTTTATCCGAACCACCAGGTGGCGCTATAAACCAACTTATAGCAACAGTTTCTTCTGATGGAGGCTGAACACTGGGATCTTTGAACACCAACACATGACAGATAATAGATTACAATCAAGAAATGGATATTACATCAGTAAATCTTGATAGAAATGATGTGAGAGCATGTGCCAGACATTTTAACAATCCAACCTTATATTTTTGTTCTGCCATTGAGTCAGTCACATGGATTATAGCCGGTTTATACAGCATATCTTGTCATTAAGGGCAACTAAATGATATCTGAGAGAGAAACGCATTGTCTGCAGAGAGAATTGCACTCTATTTCCATTTTCAATCTGCAGTCAATCCGTAATCAATCTTATCAGACGTTCTTTGACAGCCTTTTCACATTTTTACACATTTTTGCGCACTCTTCCTCTCTCATTTACACGCATGCAGACAACAGTCATCTGTCACCATTCGAGAGCTCTCTGGTCGTCTGGATACACACCATGTCATAATGCTCATCATCGTCGAGCACATACAGTCTCACACACATACACGTGCAACTTAACAAAAGTGTGTGTGCGTGTGTGTATTTGCTCAGCTCTCAGGCAGGGTCTTATGAATCGATGATCATGTGGTATAAGAGAGATAGATGGCTCGGAGCTCCGTCTTGTCTCCTCTAATTGTAAAATATTAGTTACATTAGAGTGTGTTGGGTGATTAATGGAACTTATTTGGAGGTGGCCCTTCCTGGCCCTCCACCACCACCCCCACCCCCACCCCCACACTGCCAAAGCCTTCTCCACTGACTCCTCCGAACTCAGGGAATTCTCTTACAGCAGACAAATTGGTCCTGGGGACAAAATAGAAAGGAAATGATGAGAAGAGAGAGGAAGATGGAGGTGGATGGGAAATTCACGAGAAACATATGGAAAGAGTCGGATGAGACTTGTAACAAGAAAGCGAGATATTTTATTCAATTTTACATTTACTTCCAGGTAGCTTGCATGCAAACAGTCACATAGGCTGTTGCGCCTGCATTGAGTCGTACTCATCGATATTTTCCGTGTCTGCATGGAAAAGATCAGTATTGGTGTATATAAAAGCTGATGGGAAATGTTATTGATACCTGAGCAGATGAGCACTTAGTCCTGCTGGAGGTCCAGTGACGCTCGGCCTTGCTCCCCTTTAGCCAGCATTAGAAAGCCGGATCATGTTATGGCTATAGCAGAACAACACCTGCTGACCCAGTGCTGGAGCTTCAGCCACACACACCTCCATCCTCTGTCTTTGTTCATGTCAGTATGTCTGTCTGCTTAGTGCTGAGGCCTGTGGGAAAGGGAATGTTTTGATTTGATTTTGAATGTTTTTGATTGTTTTGATGTCAATCATTGGAATGATTGATGTTTTGCTATCTTTGTGGTGATTCTTCATATAGGCATAATGATTTTTATACTGTACAATCTGCATATTCTATCCCCTTACACTAACCTACCCTTGAACCTGCCCTCAAAGAAAACTTTGTGTTTTTTACATTTTCCAAAAAAATCATTTAGTATGTTTACTAAATAATTTCCCTTGTGGGGAATGATGTGGTGATATCAGGTTTTACTACTATCCTCTCTATTATAAACATGTTGACACACACACTAGAGGCTCTTTGCAGTCTGTCAGGTGCCAGCCCACGCACGCACGCACGCACGCACGCACGCACGCACGCACGCACGCACGCACGCACGCACGCACGCACACACACACACACACACACACACACACACACACACACACACACACACACACACACGGTAGTGGCCAAAAGTGATGTCCGCAGGGAATATTTGGTTTGAATGATCATTTGTTAATTTAATGTTCATTTGTTTTAATTGTTTTTTACAAAATATGAGGAAACTATTTTATATTTTTTAATTTTTGCTTTAAATTTATATTTTAAAATATATATTTGATCTTATGAGGTAAAAATAAAACATTAAACATTGGCTCAGGTATTTATCTGACAAAATTATTTTGGTAAAAAAAAAAGATTAAAAAAATACTGCACACATAATATTTTAATGATTTTCTCTTGTTTTTGCATGTGTTTTTGCATTTCTTAGTGCGACACCCGGGCTGACCAACAAATATGTCTGCAAAATCTGGCATGTTTCATTGTTTAAATAGATTGACTTAAGTATAACTGCACAATATGCTTACTAAGATATACAGATACCTACAAAATATTTTGTATAAAGGGTGAAGATAGGCCAGACCACGCACAAACAACATATATATATATATATATATATATATATATATATATATATATATATATATATATATATATATATATATATATATATATATATATATATATTTTTTTTTTTATTAAGTAATCCAGAGGGAATTTTTTGGCTTGCGTCGAGTTTCATCCTGAAGTCCTTCATTACAGACAGACAGTATTTTTCAAGCAAGGATTATGAAAATGTGAACTTGTGGGGTTACACAAGTGGGGTTTATTTGCATATGATTAAATTTTTGTTATTGTGGTATTTTTACTCAATATATTGCTTGCGAAAGTTTATATTATTATGACAAAATATTGAATTGTTTTTTTTTTGTCATGGTGATTATACCACAAATACTGTATAGTAATCATACAGATTTAGATGTTTTTAGTTCATTTATGTATATGTATATACATTTATCTATACTTATATATTTTATAGGTTTAGCCTAAATTGTTGAAATTTTATTTTGGATATCTTTGACATTACAGCCATCATTACCTTTGCCAATTAGATTTAGCCATTAACTTAATTGAGTCAGATACAATTAAATTAGACATACACAAAGCAAAGGCCGATGTTGCGTGTTTAATTGTAATGATAATGTGTGATGAATGTAACAACAAATGAAAATGCTCTATAGTGTGAATTGTATTTACTATGATACACAACCTGTTCAGATACTGGGCATATTTTAAGATTATGGATAAGCATTAATACAGATCAGACTTACGCATGCAAACTAGCTGATATGGAAACACATTTTTTAAGGAAGACTTAAAATATGCAGTTTAAAATCGAGCCCCAATTTACATTGTAATATGAACAGTTCTGGTAAATGTACGTTTTGGTTATCTGTGTTCATGTTATGCAATGATTATGTCTATATAACATTATTGTAAAATTATTTGTATATATGCATATATGCAATGATTATGTCTATATGAAAATAATAGCTATATATATATTTTTTGTTTTGTAAAATCATAGATACAGTAACTGTCTAAAATGTTTTATTGTAAATACAATTTCTCAGAGAGATATTTTACCTTAAGCATTCTAAATAGTGTCCCATAAATGTCCTCGTTATGATTATCCCTGCTTTCCTGTACATATCAAAGTGCTGATGCATCACTCAGCCATGCGACAGTACTTTTTTATTTTAATTTTTTTTGTCCAGAATGACCAAATTCAGAGTAAAACTCGTCAAGTACGAGATGCTCTCTTTTCTCTCCCCTTCGCAAAAACACACACACATACACACACAGCATACACGCACACACTCGTAGACATTTATTATGTGTCTGCCGTGACAGCTCAGCACTAGAATGTGCAGCAATATGCTCTATAGGGATAGAGAGAAGGAGAGAAGTGAGCAGTACTGCAGATGAGTACTCATGAACTCTTCCTCCCCTGGCCCCACAGATACCCACACACAGACACACAGTCCTGCTGAGACTGCCTGACACATCGCTCTCATCACATGATGTATATACTGCCTTTTACCCATGAGCCTTTCTAACTCTTGACCAATCACGGGGCTCCATTCAGACCCTTGCCAGCACCTCTCATGCACTGTCAGTAAAGGAAGTGGTATATTATCCCAAAAATCCTTCCCTTAACTTTCTGCACACTGTTACTCAGACATGTCTGTGTGGAAAAACAAAACGAAACGCTCTGGAACACTTCAAAGAATTCCATTTGTGAAAAGAGAGAAATGAAGCCAAGTAAGGAAGATTGAAAAGAGATATAGTGGCAGGCAGACTGGGAAATGTATAGCAGAGAAACAGAGAGTATATTAAGAGGTACGCCTGCTGCATCAGTTTGTAATCTAGTTCAGCGATTAACATGGGAGCTGCTTCCCCGGTGGAGCTTTTAGAGTTTGCTTTTGATACACACACAATGCCAAATCCAAGTTCTTATGTGTTGTTGTTTTTCCCCCCAGAGAGTCAGACTACAGCATCATTTCTTCAAACTATTTCCATTAGAGCTGCATTTAGCGCTGTACAATCTCTCATAGCTTTTCTTTTCAGTTTGAGAAATATCCATTGCGGTTGACTATAGGCTCATTAGCTAAATTCAAAACTGTTCCTTTTTTTTTTTTGTATGGAAACCTCTTGATATCGAATGCATTTAAACTTTATAATGATAAAACTTAACTAAGGTAGATAATATTTCTGAGCGCAGTGCAGGTGCAAAGATGTTCAGCTTAGTGCCAGTCCATTGTAGTGGTGTCTTTGCTTCTTTGTGTTTACCGAATCAGAGCAAGTGGATCTGAAGGTGTGATGTCGGTTTTAGTGTGGAATCTTTCTCAGCAGGGTTTTGGGAGCAGGTGGGGAGAGATAGTGCGTAGCGCACTAACGTTGCGGAGGGATTTGGGTGTTTGGAAGCTCTCTTTGCTGAGTAATCTCCCAGCCTTTACAACACGCAGGTTATTACTGGCCGACAGATGGTACATCACTTTTTACTGCTCACACCTTCTGTGGCTTGCGTTCTCCCCAGACACACACTCCCTCTGTTTTTCTTTATCTTTTCCTTCTCTTCCATATAGGTGACACTCAAACACACACACAGAGACAGAAAGTTTCCACTCAGATATAAGCACAAGGATATGTATAACATGCTCCACAGAGCAGAAAACCCTGGCCCAAAACACACACATGCACTGTAATTCCTAATGCTACAGATTCATTATATTTGAAATATCGCAAAGGTTTAAAGTATCTTTTTATCTTATATGCATAGTTTTACTTACAGAAACACATCATGGGCATGTTGTTCAAAAACATTTTAAGAACAGAAATCAATATGGCACTCAGGGTGTATGATATCTTTGAGCACGTTGACTCTCCACAGTTTTGAATTGTAACATTTATACAACAGTATGTTCTAGTCATCGATTCTGATTTGTTGAGCACAATCCAACAGTACTTTGACTTTTCACTGTTTACATTGTGCTGCTTGTCTCTGTCTTTCGACAGACTGTCAGTTTGTTTATTGGTGGGTATTTTTCAGTTACTCTTTCTGCAGGTTATATCGTTATGCCAGAGGGTGGCGACGAGTGACTGTATTTATGAATTAATCATTGATCAATTCAATTTGTTCAAAACACTGATTCACTTAAGAATGATAAAAGTGACTGTTTTTATAAGTCAGTGAACGATTCATGTAACAGATTCGTTTAAAAATCCTTTGCTTCATCCAAAAAAAAAGAGACTGATTGCATTTGAATATGCCTACTTCCCTATTATATGCAGTAGTAGATGAAAAATATGTGTATGTGCAATCAATAGACAATACTCATAAAACATAGCTGAAAAGTACCTATGATTCTGAAGTGTGCATCCATGGATGCTTTACTATCCAATTTGGCCATGGGAGAGGATTTGTGAATGTCACAACTGACATTGGTAGGGCACTTTACAAAGACAATATGACGAATGTAGGATGTCGGGTTACATTTATACTACACACATTAAACATCTATAGAACAGTTTAACAGTTACAAAGTAAGTACTTATTCAAAAGACATGCCTACACAGAGAGAATGTGATTTTGGATGCAGTCAATTATTTTGAGGTAGCCATTGAATGACTACCTCAACCGATTTGTTAAAAAATGTGTTAATCGTTCAGGAGATTGTCTTTATGGGCAAGTTGTTTAATCATTCATTCAACTGATTTGTTAAAAAAAACCCACTGATTCCTTCAAGAACACTGTGGCCTGATTTATAAATATTTTTATTGCCGCTCCAAAAATTAAAGTATGTTGCATCTAAAATGTAAGTCACTCAAAATTAAGTTATTGTTTGTTGAACTGTTGTATAAAGGCAATGTGACGTGCATTCTTGTTGTTCTGAATACCTAAACATTCTTATTTGTGTGATATTGACAGAGCGGAAGTGTTTAACTCAGGTGACCTCATTCATATCTACAGTGTGAGTTGAAAGGATGTGAGTGTTTAAACCCTTAATCACACATAGAGCGGAAGTCTCTCTCTCTCCTTCAGTATTCCTATCTCGCTCGTTCTCAAGCTGGAGTTACTCACAGTGAGCATCTGAAAGTCATTAGAGGCTCTGCAGTCTGTCAGGTGCCAGCCCATACACACACACACACACACACACACACACACACACACACACACACACACACACACACACACACACACACACACACACACACACACACACACACACACACACACACACACACACACACACACACACACACACACACACACACACACACACACACACACACACACATACACACTAAACATGCAGTATTCCTCTCAAACAAAGCCACACACATGCAGAAACAGACATTCATGACATGCTCATGAGCTATTATTTTTCAAAGACATGCCACACATACACAGGGACACATGCTCGAGTGTGTAAACACACACACACAGTAAAAATGCTGAAGCCCTGCAGGTTCTTTCTGCTGCGTGGGGCAAGGGATTCGTCATGTGCTGATGAGCTGTTATAATAATATATGAGCAAATCACAAGCATTCTGCAAATTAATCATTTTTCCTCCTCAACACCCTTCTTCCCGCTCTTTCTCTGTCACACACATACACACTCTTTGTTACTGAGCGTTGGAGAGCGTGACTTCTCACAGACAGACAGAGGTGAAAGGCAGCATTCTTTCACAGATGGTAGCTCTGGCATCAGATGGAATTTATATAAGACTGATTTTGATTACATGCCAAAGCACCTTCGTGTGTGTGTGTGTGTGTGTGTGTGTGTGTGTGTGTGTGTGTGTGTGTGTGTGTGTGTGTGTGTGTGTGTGTGTGTGTGTGTGTGTGTGTGTGTGTGTGTGTGTGTGTGTGTGTGTGTGTGTGAGAGAGGGAGTGACAAGATAAGAAAAATAAGAAAAGGAGAATGAAAAGGAGAGTGTGAGAGGGCAAGAGCAGGTGGCGCCACAAGAGGGAGCATTAGACGTGTCTTCAGAGAGGATGGAGATGAGATATAGATACAGACTAGATTCAATGATGTTAAGATGTGTTATGTAGAAGAGAGAAACGAGTGAACTGAATGAATAAATCAGATTTTTTTTTTGTTCTATTTTAATTTTTGGAATGATAGACGGTGAGAAGGACAATGATGGAGTGATATTGTGGAATTTTCAGGAAGTGGGTGTTGTCATCGGTTCTCCCCCCTCCTCTCCTTCGCCCTATGATCTCCACATATGAGGCCTTCAGGGGTTAATTAGGCAGGCGTGATAATGGCACACTGCTGAAAATAATAGAACTCTTTCGCACTCTTTTTCTCTCTCTATTTTGAGACAATGTTAGAAAATGATGGAAAGGGGTAAGAGGAAAAAAAGGTGGTTGAAAATAAAAATCACCTGTCATTTCCATATGTTGTTTTGCAAAGCTTTGTATGTATAGAGGTGCAAATGTGTTCATGTGTGGTTTTTGGCCATGGAGCATTCAAAAGATTTATTGGCCATTGGTAACAAGTACATTGGAATTTTTACTCACACAGGACTCACAGTTTCGGGAAACAGAATGAAAAAAAATGTGGAAAGGACTGACACATACTGGAGAAAAGAGAGAGGGAATGGAGAAATAAAATTCCTCATACTAGTTCATGTCACTTGGCATCTCAGTTGTAGTAGATGTGAATCACTGGAGAGCTATGAAAAACGAAGAATGAGAGAAAGAAAGAGGGACCAAGAAAGAGAAAGAAAGAGATGCAATCACTGCTGACATTCATGATTATGCCACACACATACCTATATGAGGAGATACCTTGGACATTTAATGTTTTAAAGTAAAGGTAATCATAATTACTACAGATTAAAAGAGTAAGCTTAGCAATTTAAGAAATAAAAATATGTATCTTTAATTATCAAAAATGTGTATTTTTATTGTCCCTGGATATCCCCAAATGAGAGGTTTTGTCAGATTTAATGAATGTATTCGGTTGTTAAGTCTGACGTCACGCGTGACGTTTAGCCTCTTCCGGGCCCAAGCGCTCCGCTCGTCTTTCAGATCCTAGACTACATAAACCCTTTTCTTAAAGGGCTTTTTTCGCTTCAGTGCCAGTGGGTGTTACTAGGGATTAAGGGACAGCACCCACTGGCGCCAAAGTTTCTTCATTCGTTTAAGATTTGTAACTTACCTAATCAACTGCCGCCATTTTCTCTTATCTTTCTCATCACAGGGAAAGCGGTAGATGACAGTTAAATGTCACTTGTTTTTTTTAACTCCGATCTATTAAAACTACACGGGAACATGTTAAAACTCCGGCGAAAGGGGTAGGTAGGTAGAGAGGACCCGGCCTTTGGACCCGGAAACAGTATTATCGGACAGCGCTTACGTCACGACTTAACAACCGGAATGGGACAATTGTCCCACAGTATAAACACAAACACACAGGTGTGCACTCATATGTTACTCATCAACTTATATTTTTTCTTTAATTAATCCTAATAATAATCAGCACACCATATAACCCAATCCCTTAGTGTCAATATTTTGCTTTTTTAGATTGCAAGATATCAGAGACAAAATTTAACCCATTATTAACCCTTTCTCTCTCTGTGTGTTAAATATATTTAAAATTTTACTTTAATATACACCAGAGTGTTATTGTGTGTGTGTTGTGTTCTAGAGATCAAAGGTGGTAAAATAAGAAAGAGAAATGAATTTGAGGAAAATGTTATCCTGCTTTGCTTTGAGCACTCAAAAAACAAACTTGCTGTAGTGTACTAGCATGGCACACACACACTACGACACACTGTAATCTTTGTACATAAAATCTCCTTTTCTGTCCCCTATTCTTTTGTCATTTAGGAACTTGCAGCAACAAGCCAAAACTGTCCCAATTAGTTTTTAAGTAATCGGGGCAACTATTATGGGAAACATTTTGAGAGGGGACTCAATGTGTATGCTCTTTTTGATATAAGAAAAATGTGCCCTCGAAATATGATTCATTCTTGCCAATTATTTTGACCACCAAATAGGCACCCTGAAGGGGCAGTATTATCTCACTTTGAAAAAGGAAGCTGGAGGAAGCTTCCTGGATGAATACCGAGAGCTGTGACAGAGGTTACATGTCAATAGGCATTGTTTTTCTTTTTTTGTTTGTCTCTGAGGCCTGTTAATCATTTACCGGGAGTCCTGTCACAGCCACAGTGAGCACAATGCTCTCCTCCCAAAATTCCTCTGAATTTCTATATTTATTCTGTTTATCCCATATACAGAAAATGTAGATTTCCTTTTTTAAATGGGGTTGAAAATCACCCCATTCCGTAGCCAGTTGGAGCAATCTCTGACAACGTCCAGCTCCCTCTGTGTTTTCCTAAACAGCCGCCGCTTCAGGAAGAGAAAAGATAGGGGAGAAGAAAAGAGAGGAGAATAAAAATGAAAGAAGCTGACTTGGTGACACTGGTGGCATGAGAATATGCTGCCTCTCCGACTTAGCGCAATGTAAGGGAGTGTGAAATTAAAGTGCGTATGAATGAAGCGGCCGGGATTGTGCATCGCCGGCTTGCTTATCAGACAACTGGAACATCGAAAGCTCTAAAACTTGTAGCAATCCCCTTTGTACCAAGGCCTCAGCAGACATTGTAGTATTCGAAAGCCGCTGAGACTCCAAAGCCAAACACAAAGTGCTAATAAATCCTTCTTTTTTGGGGGCCACACACGCATATTCAAGCAGTCGAAGATACACACACTTACTTTGGGGATGCGTACATTTTTCACGTTGCGTTGCGGCTACACCTTTAATGCAGCCACTTTACATTCTCCACACCAACGCGGCTGCTATTTTAAACCGCCATGTTAATTTGATTTAGTGCTTTTCAAATTGAATTGAGAAAAATGGAGAGCAAATGTACTGTTATTAATGTTCTAAAGTATGTGTAGCTGAAAGTGCCTGGCTTTGCTCTAAGTGGATGGGCCCGATAAGAGAGGCAGATATGATAGGCACGTAATCTGCATTCCTCAAACAGACTTGTGTGGGCTATTAAGGGTCATTGTGTACAATGCACCGATGATCAGATCCAATCTCTTAAACAGTTGTACTTGCTCTAAGCTGAAAAGAGCACTTTCAAAGTTCTGTGGGATAATGCACAAAGAAAACGTCTTCACATGAAGAGCAGAGATTGTCTGCAAGGAAATGCTTTTGATACATACTGATGTATCAGAAGATTAAACTTCCATCTTGTGGTGGTTGTAACGGAGTACCTTATAAATACTAAACACAAGCGTTATGTGGGCCTTCTGATTAAAATTAGGCACAAAATGTTGAATTCATTTGATATTGACAGTGTACAGGATGATAATGCCGCTGATTTCTTTCCCAGGTCATGGAGGTCAGAGGCCGTTCCAGTGCCGCTACTGCCCTTACAGCGCCTCTCAGAAAGGGAACCTGAAGACCCACGTGCTGTGTGTTCACCGCATGCCCTTTGACAACAGCCAGTACCCGGACCGACGCTTCAAACGCTCTCGCATTGACTCGGATGTCTCTGGGAACTCGGAGGATGGGAATCTTCCCTCCTCCGGCCAGGTGAACACAGGAGAAGGTATTTCTGGTGATGCTCCACGTTCTCTTGAGTGACGCGGCGTAAAACTTGATCCTTTCTAAGGATTTCTAAGGCCCTTCAGAGGTTTGAAGTGATCATTTCACAACATCATGCAAGCATTCCCACTGCATCATTCTAAAAGAAACGTGAACACATTTAAAATACTTCTCAAAAAACAACTAGTATTCCATAAGTTGTGGATCATAAACTCCCAAATCGAAACACTTCAGCCTCAGTAATGTTCTGTGAAGCACAGGATAGAGATGATGAAGTAGAGAAACCTGAACCATATTTCTGATGAGTCCGAAACTAAATACATGCCTCTTATTGGAGTTGCCTGAATTGTGCATTGAAGAGACATTACTGAAGAGGGGGAAAAAATGACAACGTTAAAAAAAAGACTGTCATTAAATTCCTCAGAGTGTCTTTTGTCCCAAAAATAATGCTTTTATCAGAAAAACGATCCGCGCCAACGATTTCGCGACAGTTGGAAGGGAAAGAAAGATGGAGGGGAGCTGTTGAGCACACCCTTCAAGAACATGACACCACCAGTGGCCATTTGCCCAGCGCCGCTGACGCACAGGGATGGAGTGAGCGGACGGAGGGATGTGGATGGTGAAATGGGGGGGTTGGGGCGTTTGGTGCCAGCCTGACTGGAGCTGTCATCACAGAGGAAATCAATTCAACCCCCCCTCCCACGCTGCTTCCATTCAACCCCGACTCCCCCCCATTTCGCCTCTCCTCACTCTTTCAGAACACGTCAAGAGAAACCTTAGTCGCCTGAACAGCCGGGCCGCAGAAGGGTCAGTCGACGACTGTAGCACTTTCTATCAGCCTCGCTCATTCCCTCCCTTCCTCCTTGTATTTCTAATATGAAGTAGAAAAAAAATCAATCACGGCCAATAACATTGTATAATAATCAGTGGATAGATTTTTTTCTCTCTTCTTTTTCATTGTTGTGCAGTTTTTGGATGTAATTTGTAAGTCACTTGAAGTGACACGCGAGACACATTAAATATGCTTTGTTTCCATTCAACAGTTCTTAATTGAAAAAATAGTAATTTTATTGTTCTTGAAGAAGGTGCTGCTTCCCTTCTAACTGGTGGACTTCCGTATGTAACCAAGAAGGTGAATATATTATTTGTTCAGTGTGACTTGGAAATAATATGAAGGAACCGTATAGCGTTTTTCTGGGGTTTATTGACCCGCAGCGGGACTACCTTCTTTATAGAGCTCTTGAGAAAGCAGCACTATGAGGGCACTGTAGATATAAAGTATATAGATAATCACTTCTCTGCTACATGTCTGTAATCTAAACTTCAGGATGGTATTTATGGCTTTGTTTGTTTGTTTGTTTGTTTTTTATGTTTTGATTTCCCTAATAATCTTTACTTTTTTATGTTTGATTTTTTTTTTTAATGCCATGAATCATCATGGCCTTATTTTTTTGAGTGCATTTGTTGTCCTGAATGTTCCTCAACTAAAAGAGATTAACAATACAGGCAGTTTGGATCCTCTGAAATCAAGCCTCTTAAAGAACAAAATAAAGTGTATCAACTTTCATTGTACTTCCTTTTATTAAAGGCTAGCAGGGGTTAGAAGGTAAATAAGTATGGTAGCGGGTTAGAGATGCAAGGGTGTTGGGGGGTGGGGGGTGGATATGAATGTTTTGTGATAAACAGAAATGATCCAGACTTTAAGAAAGTCAATATCTTCCCGCTCAGCACAGGGAAGCTCAGCACTTAAACCCCAGGGCCTTACGGCTGCTCTATTCACGCCGGGAGGAGTTTAGAGGACTCACAAATACCCGCCACACTCCTCACTAAGCAGTAAATAAAAACATAAACCCTTATCAGAGCCCTAAGTCCACAACATCAAAAAAGAGAAAAAGAGGGAAAGATAGAGAAAAGTTGAAAGTGGTCTAGAAGTGGTGCACAGAGATTTCAGAAAAACTGTAGAGGTTCCAAGCAATGGTTCTTTAATTCACCATAACGCAAGAAGATACTATTTTTGGTCTGTTCTTTGTTGTTGCTCTTTTCTTCTTCTTCTTTTTATTAAGATAGTTCTCACTGCCTTAAATCGAGTTGATAAATTTAATACAGCTATTTGTATGAGCTCTAGAGGGGCAACGTTTGAAATTAAAGACATACTTTCTGACTGCATTGAGGTTTCAACGCAAACTGTGTTTTCTGGTGACTGTCAGTCGCTTGCTTTTCTTGTATGTAAGTGTGCACACTCCAACATAAGTATATTAGAATAATTAAACTTTAAAAAAGAGAAAAAAAAATAAAGGCAAAAAAATATATACATTCCATTCATAGCACTTTTTCTTAAATCTGACCTATTGGATCATGTTTGGAGCTCTGAGACAGGCAATAATTATTTTAGTGACACTGGAACTTTTTTTGTATTGTGATTGTCCATCCCATAATTTTAGGTGCTAATGTATTTACATTATACTCCCATCCCCCCAAAAAACACCATTGTTTTTTATAATCATTATTATTAGTAGTAGTAGCAGTAGTAGTGATCCAACTCCACTCCACAATAAGAATCTGTAACCATGTCATTTTCACTGGTACAGTCATTTGCATATTTTAGAGCTCTACAATATTGTGCTTCTTGGGGAAATTAAAAAAATAAAATCATGTCAGTTTTTTTTTTCTCTCTATGCTATTCTATTGTATGTGATCATGAACATTATACTGTCCAACATTCCTAATGAAGACTATTTCTATATCAGAGGATTTGCAGAAGAGGCTAGAGGATTATATTGCTACTTATATGCTTTTAACAAGTAGATGACTTGTTATTGTATTTAAGGATTATTCCTGGTCATTATTTATTGTCACACATCTGTTTGACAAAATAAGAGAAAAAAAGTATTCCGATGAAATATCAAGAAGTTGTTTTTATTTCAGCAATGGCTGTTTTCTTTCTGCTGTTTAGAAGTTTTTGAAGAAGTACAGTTTTATCCAGTGTTTTACGCAATAAAACCTCTACCTCTTAAAACAATGACTTTGTCTCAATCATTTGCGTCTTTTCCTAGTTCAGTCATTTCAACATCCTTTTTTGGAAGCAATGTTTATTGTCTTGAAAGCAGTGGTCATTAGAAATGCTTTCAGTGTGCTAGCATTCTTGTTTTTGTAATATCATTTTTTTTATATTTAACTGATTAAATGTAAGGCTTTAAATCTGGCTTGAAATGTGTGCATATGTTAAATGTACACAGGTCATTTAACAGCAAGACCTTTTGTTGAGTGTTTGCTGATAATTCTTTTGAATAGAGAAGCAAATAGACTGCATTAAAATAAAATGCATGAAAAGCAATCGCAGAAAACCACAGATCTTTGTCAAAAAGCATTTAAAACCATTTACATTCCTTCATGGCTGCTACTGTTGGCCATAACATTTACGGATAGTGAAACTAAAAAAAATAATCTGTTGATGTGTGGCACCAAAGAGAGCCGTGAACAGCACTAAATGAAATCAAATGGCTTTCATAAACCGTAATGAGCTCCACCTGTAACACTGAGACCAGCAGAGTCATCAACACAGGACACATGCAAACATATAAATGTTAAAATATAACACTGACATACAGTACATGCCTTCATGCCTTCTTCTCTCTGTATAATATAAGATATCCCAGAACTAAAAACGATGGAAAAACAAGAGGAAGCTCAACACACAGCCCTTGAATCTAAAACGTCCCCAATGCATGCTCGTTTTACTGTTAATGGAGAAATACAGTGTGTGGCATGTTTAATAGGCTTTATTTTTATTATACAACACTGAATAATTAACTCTGAGGCAGAGTGTCACATAGATTTATCTTTTAATTAAAATTGCGTGGTTCGCGCATATTTGAGTGGTAGTCCAAATAAACGCAATATCCAAATTTATGTTTTGTTTATCCTCCTGTTAATTATCGAGAGATTGTTCGCTCTATAACCCTTCATATTTTCCCTCTCCTCGCACAAAGTTGGGAGGTCTGCATCACAACTAATAAAACCTTCCAGTCATATTTTATTAATTTATAGGTCATTCTAAAAAAAAAAACAAGGAGGTGGATAGTCACAACAAAGGTGAATATTATGAATCTGGCTCTTTCAAATAAACCCAGATATCACAGTAAGTAAAGTCAAAATGTATTTAAATCACACAGGATTATGGGTCCATGATGTCAAAGACAAAGTAAACAGAAAACCAATGGTGTCATTTATTAATATGAAATTTGTTTTCATTTTCATCTTTTCTCTTCTTGTCTCTCCTTCTCTTGAAAAATAAAAACATAAACTTAATTTTACAAAGTGTTTATTAGCATTATTAATAATATCTGTATCTATTTAAGGAGCCTTATGTGTTTCTCTTTTCATGGTTTCATTTTATAGCACACTTTATCTATGTGCTTATATATAGGAGTGAGCAATATAATAAATATTTCAAAAAAAGAAAAAGAAAAAAGCACAGTATAAATAAATGTGATATACAGTAAAGACTGGTTAACTAGATTTATTTGGATCGTTTATCTTTCATTTCTTTATTTAAATAATATAGTACATTACATATAGTGATCAAGGTTCTCATCTTAACATGACCTCTTTTATCTGTATTCAACCCAGCTCTGTGAGTTTAAACAGGTGATCTGTGGTGTTATGTGTTGGTAGGGGCAGCTCTCTCATTGCTCTAATTCTCCACTGTTCCGAGATCAGCCCCTGCCGGCCCCTCCTGAGGCTGCAAGCTCTTAATTATGCCTGTTTTGTCAGGAGTTGGCAAAGGCCATCATTTGAGCCTGCGGTCGCCCAATTATATTCTTTTTTACGAATTGCAGACTAAGACGGCCATTTTCCATATCCACGCTCCCCTGTCATTATTGAGACTCTCTCAGCAGAAAAGGGGCGTGTTACCAGCCTGTTTAATTACCGCTCATGTTCATTACGGCGCCTTCATCTTATAGGTAGGCTTTCATCAGCTTGCCATAATTAGCGCCAGTAAGACCCCCAAAAAACCATTCATTCATATGGCAGCCATCACGTAATATTCATTAGCCGAATGTGGTTGCAAAGATTATACTAGAGCCAGTCCGAGATCTAACGCGAGGTGTGAGTGTGATAGGCAAACTCAAACATTGTCGACTAACTGAGATTTGGTAGTGTTCAGCTATTGCCAGGAGATCATCTTTACGGCATTTTTCGAAATAGTCAAACGACGGATTCTCAACAAACCTACGTACATTCGAGGACATCACAAAGCTTACAAAGCTCAATGCTACGATACTTACAACACGGTAACACTTTATAATAACTGCACGCTATTAATCATTAGTTAAGCATTAGTAAACAGTTAATTCATCATTTATAAAGCATTAATAGACATTAATAAGCAGTTTATAAATACAGCTATAAATGCTTTATTCTTGATTTAAAAGCATATCTATAATGTGTATAATAATTGTATTTTCATACTTTATTAATGATCAATTTATCATTTCTAAATTAAGTATTGCATTATTTATAAACCAGTTATTTAAGTGTTGTCAGTGGTTCATAAGATTACTTAGAAAGTGTAAGTAAATGATTAATAAACTATTTAAATGTACATTCATACATCTTATTATTCAGACATATAGTAATAGTTACTCATTGTGTTAATAAATGCTTTATTAATATGTATTTATACTGTAATTCAGGTTAATTCAGGTAGTTATAAAGCATTTAGTAGTGGTTAGTTAACTATTTTTGTGAGCTCATCTAAAGTGAGGACTATTCATGCATGGTAACGCATTTACAAAGGAGATTTAAAGGCTGTTAAATATTTCTATGTTCTGTATCACAGTGTTGTGTTTGTTTCATTTTTCTGTTTAGAAGATAACTGAGTCTTTAAATCTCCTTTATAAATGCTTTACAAGGCATAACTAGTCCTCACTTTAGATGACCACAAAAATAGTTAACTGACCACTAATAAATGCTTTATAACTACCTGAATTTACTCCATTTACTTACACTTTCTAAGTGGTTTACTGCTTTATTTCTTTGCATGATTGTGTTTATGGGGTGCAATATAACATGTATTCGTGGTTTTTCTTTTTTAAAAAGTCTTATTTTTCATAAATTTCACCTTTATTGTAAGCCTCTTTCTCCTCTGTCATTTGAACGACCAGTTGACTTCCTTATTCTATGAAACCACTCCCTCAGAAACAGGCAATGGGCTCAGATTGGTCCCTTGCCTTTACGCCTTTACGGGCGTGAGTTTCATGTGCTCCGGTTAATGTAAATAATGGTGCTGATACTGCCGTATCAGTTTGAGCCCGAATCAGACCCAAAAAGCGGCGATGAAGAGAGTCAAGCAGAACCTCCACAAACACGGCTGTTACAAAACGTTTCTGAATGGTACGTTCTATTCTTCTATTATTACATAAGAAGTTTGATACCCTGTTATACTTGAAAATGCTACTGCTGCTTGTTAGCTTTTTGCGTTTTTATCTTGATTAAACATTTAATACAAATGATTACATGAGTAAAACAGTTTTTTAAAGTTATTGTTTTATCGATATAATGAACAACCGTGTAGCTATTAACAAAACTTAGTTTACTCTGTGTATCGTTTTCTTTAGGTGTACATGGCTAACGTTACTATAAACAAACACTGTTGACATTGATCACGTTCATGATCATATCGAAAAATTATGTCATAAAGTAGCTATACATGGCAAATACATTTACAAAATCTATATGATTACAAATTCAGGTCCAAAACGTTTGTACGCGTATGCCATAGAAACACGACTATAAAGCCAGCGCTGGCATTTGTTTACGTGCTTGATAAAACGAAACCATTACGTCTAAAATTATACAAATACATTTAAAATTATTAAGTCTTACTTACAGGTTGTGGCCCAACAACTGCTGCATCTGGTTTTAACGTTGGAACTGCTTCAGGTTTTAGCAACAGTTTCTTGTGGAATCCAGCATTGAATTGTTGGAGATTTAGGAAGCTGTCTTCAGTGAAATGTGGCCGCACAAAGAGCTAAATTACGATTGTAATTGTCAGAAACATTATCAAACATAAATTGTAGCCATTGTTGACGAACTACAGCGTCCGTATGAAGCCCGAACACAGAAGACCTGACAGCTGGATGAAAATAACACACTTTCGACGGCATGGGTAGCTCCCACTGTAACTCTTCCTCTTCGACAGAGCCGCAGAAATATGGCCATGCCCTTTTTTGCGTATTCTGGAGGGAGGGTTGATGCATGTATGGGTTAGTGACGTCTAAAACCCAGCTGAAGTCCCAATCGAGTCGTTTTTGTAGGCATTTACACTTCCTGATTTTTAAAAGATGATATCTCTGCTTACATTGAACTTTCAGCGCTGCAACTTTGCAGATAATGTTCATGCACCAACAGCAACATCACACACTATTTAAAATGAAAAAAGTGAAATCGCAATCAACCTATTTAAATAACTGGTTTATAAATAATGCTATACTTAATTTAGAAATTATGAATTATTCATTAACAAAGAATGAAAATACAATTATTAAACACATTACAGATATGCTTATAAATAAAGAAAAAAACATGTAAAGCTGTATTTACAAACTGCTTATTAATGTCTATTAATGCTTTATAAATGATGAATTAACTGTTTACTCATGCTTAACTAATGATCAATAGCGTGCAGTTATTATAAACTGTTACCCAACACTACTATAGTCACTTGAGTCTGTCCACCACAGACATCCCCAGAGCAAAACAATGAGTTATACTAACTACCTTAACTCAATACCAGAGAAAGATCCCAGATGAGCCCCCACATTATGTTACGTCCCCTAGTGGCATGGTTTTATGAAGAAGACTTACATCAAAGAAATTATACACTCTTAAGGCTGATTTGTACTTCTGCGTCGGACCTACGCCGGAGCCTCTACGCTATACATTACGCATTGGTTTTCATTTATACTTCTGCATTGTTGTCCGCTTTGACGTGCAATTACACATGCAGAGGGAGCATGTGAAACCCGAAGGAGGGGTTCTAACAGACCAATCGCATGCAGCGCTTGCGTCCGCGTAGAATTGACGCGTTGTTACATTTTTGGAGAGGTGCACGTCAAGGTACGCCGGAGGGTACACGCGCTACGCACATCCTACGTAGCCGTAGCTACGGCGTAAGTTCAACGCAGAAGTATAAATTGGGCTTTAGGCTACGTTCAGACTGTTAGTACAAATCCGATTTTTGTGCATATCCGATTGAAATCCGATCAGAATTAGCAAATGTGAACAGCAACAAATCACATGAAATGTGATTTTTACAAATCAATTTCAAGCTACATCCATATGTGGTTTGAAATCCTATTCAAATGGGCACACAAATCGGATCTGAACAGTTGCGAAACACAGTGTGGACATCAACAATTCTTTCATTTAACGTAAAGCTGTGATTTGCAGACATAAAAACGTAGTTGTCATTTCATAAAACACAAAACAGCTTATTTACTACTATACAACTATGCAAAATAAACAAACAAACAAAAAATGGAAAAACACAGCAACTAATAAATAATTGGAGGGAACAAAAGCCCTAGCACGTAACACCATCACATAAATCAGGTGTGTTTTTGTGTCTTATTACCGCCTTGCATTACACTTCCCATAATTACTTACAATTGGCTTTTCTGTAAGTCTTTGTACAGATGGTTTTTAGTCTATATTCAGTGCATATGTGTCTCCCTGTTATATATTTGCACCTCATTTTTAGCTCCTGTGAAGATCTTTGCTTTTTCAGCGGTGAAAATATCCTCAAACAGTCTAGCAGCATTTGTTTTGGTGAGCACAGTCGGAGCATGCTCAGATTACACCAGTGAGAGAGACCACAAAACATGCTCACTCACCCCTGCTGAACTAATGGACTGGAGGAGACTAGATGAGTCTAAAACACAGAAGTTCTCCATATGTCTCTAAGGTGAAAATGTTTAATTGTATTTTGCATGCACACTGGGTATATCAGAAAACCGTATTAAGATGCGATGCATAAACAGGCATATTAAGTTCAAGCTAAAACCAAATCCAGACGTTTATCGCAACGCTCTATGTATAATGTTAAATAATTATCTGCATTTCTTGTTTTTCAGATGCCCAAAATGTCACCCCCGTGGTGCATGTGCTCTGGACCCTATAAAACGACAGCATAATTAAAGAGAACGTAACTTGCTCCCTTTCTCCAGCCTTTTTGTGCTTAGCTTAGCAGCTGGCGTGTGAAGAGTTAACTCTGCGAGGTAAAATATAAGATCTGTTTGGCCTGCAGATATCCATTAAAGGACAGAATGCTCTTTTCTATCGCAGCGCAGACGCCAGATGTTCTCCTCCATTTCTAATCATTGCAGATGTAATGGGGTAGAATGCTGCAGTTTGTGGCTTCACTGGCATGCAGTCTGTATACTGCACAGGGGAACAGCAATCTGAGATTTATAATTACACCCCATTAATAGGCAAGCATTCCACACTGGCGGTAAAAAACAAAGCTTAATAAACAGATCCGTCGAATACTGTGCCGTTTCGGGAGTGTCTGTAACACAGGCGAGCGGCAGATGAAATGCATCGCCGTTGTTAGTGGAGTGTTACGAGAGTGTCTTTAAAGGGGCAGTTGAGTTGTGACTGTGTAGATGTGTTTACTCTGTTCCTTTTTCCACATCGACCAGCTTGTGTGAAATTGCGCAGGTGTCCATCATTAAGGCTCTGTTCGGGGTGTGCGGACGGTGCTGAAGGGCTCCAATCACTTAAAGAGTCAACAGACAATTCCACCTGTCATCTGTCTGATGGGTTATTGACCAGAAAGAGGAAGAGAGAGAGAGAGAGAGAGAGAGAGAGAGAGAGAGAGAGAGAGAGAGAGAGAGAGAGAGAGAGAGAGAGAGAGAGAGAGAGAATAGGTGTAAAGATAAATCATGCCCTCTCTTGTCACAGTTTTGTTGTTCATTTATTGTTCACTGCATGTTAAATACTTATTTGTCACACAAATCAAATTATTTTAAGGTGACGCGCCCACTTTAACATTAAGCTGTGATTAGCGGGCATAAAAACGTAGTTGTAATTTCATACAAACTCAAGCTCATTCTTCTACTCCTTGTGTGCTAAGTGGTCAGGAACAATCAAAATCATAATTATGGCTACAGAATGGCTCAGGGACTTGAAAAATGTGTCCAGGGTGAGCAACACTCATCTATTCATTTTTATTGAGGTCTCAGTATGAGCAGCCTCCAAAATTGATTTATATCCCATGCTTTTAAAAGTGCAGGACCCAGACTTCTCCAAACGAGGCCTGGTGCTGTTAAGAATTTCAAATGTGCTTTTAATACTTCCTCCTTTTATTGACGTTTTGGTGCAAATCTGTCCATTTTATTTCTGCCATTTCGTCCGCCACCACAGATGTTTGTTTGAGGGTGTCAGTGCATGTGTATGTGCTTGTGTGTGGAGGCTTCAAGCATTTTTTTTTCTTTATCGGGTGTCGAGAAGCCAGTAAGTGGGAGCGGTAATGGTAAGCATTTTCTTTTTTTTCTATTTTTGGTGATTTGGGTCTGATGTCAGTGCATTGAGGAGGGTTAGACTGATCTGAGCCTTGGGTAATATATGTTAGATATCATGTTCTGTCCCCTCCTTGGCTGCCTGTCTTATTTTGATTAATGACCTGAACAAGTGAAAGAAAGTGAAAAATGACATCTGTCTTTGTGAATCTACAATTTCTGCCATTAAAAAAAATCACAATTAATGAGAAACATATGTTGAGGTAGATTGCTAGATAATACACATCAAAACATTTTCAATCTATTATTTACGTGTGCTTATTTATTTATTTAAAGTTAATTTATTTATTTAAGAAATAGAGTCTGCAGGCGGACAAGAGATGGAGAATGTGTCACCTCTAAGCAGCTGTCTGAATAAGGCAGTGTGACTGTGTGTGTGTGTGTTGTGTGTGTGTGTGTGTGTGTGTGTGTGTGTGGTGTGTGTGTGTGTGTGGTGTGTGTGTGTGTTGTGTGTGTGTGTGTGTGTAGTGTGTGTGTGTGTGCGTGTGCGTGTGTGTGCGTGTGCGTGTGGCGGGTGTGTGTGTGTGTTGCGTGTTGTGGCGTGTGGTGTGCTGTGCGTGCGTGCGTGGTGCTGTGCGTGCGTGTGTGTGTGTGTGTGTGTGTGTGTGTAGGGTTGACATTCTTCAGAACTGTGGATTTTGGGTGTGTGTGTGGGGCCAAAGTAACATCACCTGACAGCACAGCCTGCTAATTGACATTTTCATTAACACTGATTTATATACCTAGTTTCTGTCTGTGATAATGACCATTTCACAAAGAAGTAGGAAGTCTGTTGACGGGCATGAGATTGGGGAGAAACTTGCATAATTACAGCCCCTTGTTGGCCTAATACATGTATGGCTCTTACCGGTGGAATATGGTATTAGTAAGTTGTAGAGATCTAGGCTTCTTTAAGTAATTTAGTTTGCATTGGGATTCTAGGTGTCTCGCTAATCAGGAAAAAACTCTCAGTAGACAGGAAGAGACTCCCATTTGCATACAGTGCAAGACAAATCTGCTATCATATGATTAGCCAAGGTAATTAAAACAGATGTAACTTAAACACGTGCTTAAGTACTGCTAATTAATATGTAATTATGCACTCATTTAGACACAAGTTAACACATTTAACAGAAGCAGACATCTCCAGCTCCACTCATTGTCATTATCAAAAAAGAAAAAAAAGTTGTTCAATTGAGAGATAAAACAAAGATTGTGTCTAATGACGAAAGATACAGATGCTTGATTGTTTTCGCTCGAGTAATTTGTTAATGTGTGCACATCTCAGTCCCATATTTTATGATGGGTGTTTTGTTCAGGTTTGCAGGTCCCTGACAAGGTCAAATGTCAAAGGTATGACATTACACGGTTTAGAATGAACCAAATGTATTGTAAGTTTCCATTTTTCCGCTTTATTTCATATATAGATATATTATTTATTGCGGTTGGTAAAGCATCTTTCAGATCAAAGAAGACCATTATAGGAAAATGATTTCACCTTTGACCTTAAGTGGTTACATAAAATGTATAGCTAACTGTTTTCCTGTTATATGAAGACACAGATTTGTATTCCTAAAGATTTTTCCTAAATTATTGTTTTCTTCTTTCCAGATCCCCCAACAAGGTCAAGGGTCATTCACACAACACTGAATCAACATATATATATATATACATGTGTGTGTGTGTGTGTGTGGTCATGTTTTTGTGATATATGAGGACACAAATGTCTATAATGACATGGGTATTACACTGGTATTACAACTTCCACGTGATATATGAGGACATTGCCTGAGTCCTCATATTTCAAATTGCTTAAAAAACATAAAAAACAATGTTTTTTTTTTAATTTAAAAATCCAGCATGTCTCCTGTAAGGGGTAGGTTTAGGGAACAGGGGCAGTGTAGGGGGATAGAATATATAGTTTGTCCAGTATAAAAGCCATTGCGCCTATGGAATGTCCTCATATACAGCCCATTCTCACCCCAAGGCGTCATCTAACTGACGCCTTGGGAATCAGTTTGACCATGCTTCAATATTCGACGTTAAAGGTACCCTTTAGCGTCAGTTATTTGACGTGATCCCAGGGCGTCATCTAACTGACGCGTTACCCTTAGCGTCAGTTAGATGACGCCCTTCTACCCAGACCTAAACCTACCCGCGTCATCTAACTGACGCGTTACCCTAAGCGTCAGTTAGATGACGCCCTGGGATCGCGTCAACTAACTGACGCTAAAGGGTACCTTTAGCGTCGAATATTGAAGCATGGTCAAAATTGTCAGTTAGATGACGCCTTGGGGTGAGACTGCGTTGCCATATATCACAAAAACACAGCTGTGTGTGTGTGTGGTGTGTGTGTGTGTGTGTGTGTGTGTGTGTGTGTGTGTGTGTGTGTGTGTGTGTGTGTGTGTTGTTGTGTGTGTGTGTGTGTGTGTGTGTGTGTGTGTGTGTGTGTGTGTGTGTGTGTGCGTGCGTGCGTGCGTGCGTGCGTGTGTGTGTGTGTGTGTGTGTGTGTGCGTGCAGTATATATCTTTATTGATATGCATGACCTTGTAAACTTCCAATCTTCTTATTTTCATACTTTCTTAAATTCCATTTGTAAGCAATTTAGGGTGAAGCTGTTTATACAAATTATGATGGAGTATTTGGGAAACCCATCTGAACACAATTATGACGTCTGCCGTTCCATTTCCTGCCACTAATGGCGCCAAAATGACACTCTTCACGTTTAACCTTTATCTCTCTGCTCTTAGACAGTGTCTAAACTGAATAAACTGATCATGTCTCCTTCATTTCTCATCATGTAACAGTGTTACGAGACAGCGAGAGTCCTTCTGTCCTGTGAAGGAGAGATAGACTCTCTCTTTCTTAGATATGAATGGCAGTGTTAGACTGGAACCCTGTGGTGAGGTGGGGATACACAGCGGGCGTCTGTCGCTCGTAAAAGAAGAGATCACCTTGGGCAGCCGCGCCGGGCCGCTCCTCCATCGTTAACAGCAACGTGTGGCTGATCAGCAGCATTCCTGACAACTCCATTCAGCCGCCACCTGCTGGCTGTCAATCACAGGGAGGGGAGGCGTCCTAGGGCTATTGACAAAGCTGTCGGCACAGAAATGAGACGTGCCTATCAAAGCACCGACTCTACCTTTCTCTCTCACTTTCTCCTCTCTCATTCTGCCATCTGTGACATCACCTCCACGGACCAAAAGTGAAGATACAAATGCATTCGGACAACTTATATAGCGCTCTATGGCACCAGCGCTCTTGCCACTTGTGAGTGCGATGTTAGGATTTCCGTTCTGTCTGCTTCCACCATTGAGTTGAGGTATTTGTATTAACCCCTCTGATAACATAATAACATTGACTTTTTGACCCTGACTTGTCAATCACAGTGAAAGTGTTGCTCGCGAATGCTTTTAACACTGATGACCTTGTTGGCATGGTAACACATCCGTAGCAATGGAGTTTAAGACACTGAAACAAATGCTGTTCTTTCCACTCCTGTGTTGTGCATTGGTATATCGTAAACACGAATCCGGGCGCTTGCAAGACCTTGATCCACTAAACAATGAGACACTGATGACTCAATTACTGGTTTGTGCAATAACACACATCTGGTAGCTACATTGCTGTATAATTCATGCTTGTTTTTTGTTAAAACAGACATTGCACACATTTAAAGACTTTCCGATGTTACACACACACACATGGATGGATGGATGGATGGATGGAAAGAAAGAAAAGCAAAACATGCATCATTGAACATGGATGTAAAAGAGGGGTCAGTGTTTAGGATTGTTAATTTTAGCCCTATTAAAGATGAAAGATAATTAAAAACAGAATTTCTGTTAAAGACAGAAAAATAAGGCTTTTATCTTCATACACTTACACACATATAGTGTGAATTTCTAGGGAGCACATGTGAAGTACATCTTTGTCTATTGTTTAAATGATTGGAACAAACGGTAATTCATTCAACATTAGATTCTTACTAACAGAATCAATATTTCAAAGCATCATACAAGGTCTTGAAAAGCGCAAAGACTAAAGGAAAGAAACAATAAATAAGAAAGAAAAACACAACAGGCTGTCACTTTTACCACCTTTATTTGACATTATCGCGTAGATGTGAGCACCTTAATCACCCGCTGCTTTAATATGCTTTAAATAATGCACAGGCTCAAAACAGAACACCTGTTGCTCAGATGTGCTGATGCAAATATCAAGGGGATTAATTAAAAGTCAATTATATTAATTTGGCTTTTGAAGGGTGATCGTGCAAGATAAAGACTGATTCTATGAGCACAGATACTCCAGCTCCTGATTTTTAATGCGGTTTTATCAGAGTCCATTAAAAGAGCTTGTGCACGAGTGCCATGTTGTTTAGATGCCATTCTATGTAAATTTAATGAGCATTTGAGTTTCATCTTTTTAATGCGCATAATATCTGTCTAATGCATAATTGAAAAAATGCTAATAACTAAAATGTTTGTTTCCCCGGCCCTATTTTGTGTGTGTGTGTGTGTGTGTGTGTGTGTGTGTGTGTGTGTGTGTGTGTGTGTGTGTGTGTGTGTGTGTGTGGTGTGTGTGTGTGTGTGTGTAGTTGTGCTGTGAATCTTGTTTGCCTGATACACAATGGTGTTGATTATATTCTATAGGTGGGTTGGGAATTTTACACACTGAAATAATGTACTATACAACTAAATTCAATCTCACTGTATATCATTCAAATACAGCACATATGTATCAAATAAATATAAATAATAAAACAAATCAGAATTTTAAGTTTAGCAAGACGACTGTGACAGTGTTTAAGTATATAATGTTGCTCTTTTTTTAAAAACAGCCTCAGTGCAGTGCATTTGAATAGCATTTTGCGTTCAATCCCACACCGACATATGGAAAGCAGTCCATCATGCCAACCCAATCCTCTGTGGTCCTGGAAGCCTTCTCTTCTCCTTCTTTCTCTCTTTCTCCACCCACACTCTGACCTGTCCCTGCCTTCTAATGCAAAGGACTTTTCTTGCTTCCGAGAACTGGATCTGAATATCAAAATAATGGCACAAATATATTCATTAGATCAAATTCATTTAGGCACTAAACCTCTTCCCAGAATATTAGTATTTTCTAATATTCAGTGTTGAATTCGTTGTTGCCTCTAACCATGAGAAAGGTGCAGAGAAGTGCTGGAAAAATTTGGGCAGAGTTTATTGAATATCTTTGTCAATGCAGTCTTGACTGATTTTTTTTTTTTTTAAAACAGAAAAAGGGGATTCAAAAGTACTGGTCTAATAAACAACTGAAAATAGGAGTAATGATGACAATGATAAACTATCATAAAATTTGACAAGGAAATTACTTAAGCAACAATGGACAGCATGTGTCTTTTCTCTCAGAATTTCTCTCAGAATAAATGTTCACTTTATTATACATTTTAATGAGCTAGAATATCACAGCATTTTGTTTTAAATGCAAAACTAAGACTCATTTAATAATACTATTTATATTCAGCAAGGATGCTTTCAATTGATTGTGAAGACGTTGTTACAAAAATATATGAATTTCAAATCAATTATTTTCTTTTCAACTTCCTGAAAAAAAAATCACAGATTCCATAAAAATATCAAGCAGCACAACTGTTTTCAACTTTGATAATAATAAAACGTGTTTATTGAGCACCAAACCAGCATATTAGAATGGTTTCAGACGGATCACGTGACACTAACGACTGGGTAACGATGCTGAAAATTCAGCTTTGCCATCAGAGGTATAACTTCTAAAATAGTTATAGGAAAAAGATATTGTCCAAGAGCATGTTTAGTACTAAAAAAATGTGTGCAAAATGCAAAACAAAAGAAAAAGTGACTTTATTTACAGGGCTACATATTTTAAAACACCAATGCATGCATATTTCACAATATTACTGTATTTATTTACCAAATACATGCGATCTGGTGAATATAAGAGACTTCTATCAAAAACATTGAACAATCTTACTGACCCCAATCTTTTGAATGGTAATATATATCTTTTTTCCCACACTATTTATTCTGTCCTTTCTTTAGTCATTTACTCTAGTTCTTTTAATTGTTTTTTATTTTAATGCACTCTAATTTTACTCTGTTGATCTGCCTTGGCTGTAATTATTTATTCAGCAGTTTATGTCTAGGTTCTCGGTGAAGCAATTTGTAAACACTGTTTTAAAAGGTGATATAGTAATACACTTATAATGCTTTCCTACCATAGGCCGGACCATCACTCACCTCAGATAACACACACACACACCACACACACACACACACACACACACACACACACACACACACACACACACACACACACACACACACACACACACACACACACACACACCACACACACACACACACACACACACACACACACACACACACACACACACACACCACACACACACACACACACACACACACACAGAGGTTGACTTTAAAGGGATGTTAAAGGGAAGTTATTAAAGAAATCGTTAAAAGAGTCCAACTGACTACAGTGGCTAGATCTTAAGTTTATCGAGCTACGAGAATACTTTTTGAGCGCAAAAAACAAACAAAAATAACAACTCTATTCAAGTATTCTCTTTGGGCCTGGAGATTTCACGTAGTGTCTATCAAAAACATTGAACAATCTTACTGACCCCAATCTTTTGAATGGTAATATATATCTTTTTTCCCACACTATTTATTCTGTCCTAGAAGCCTATGGAGGAGTGATCCAGCTCTCAGATTTAATCACAAATATCTTAATTTGTGTTCCAAAGATGAACAAAGGTCTTACGGGGTTGGTACAGCATGAGGGTGAGTAATTACTGACTTAATTTTCATTTTTGGGTGAACTATCCCTTTAAGAGAATTAAATCCTTTTCATCCTACACTTTGAACTGCAGTTCATAATTTCCATTTCTGCTTGAACGGAATGGACTATATATATATAATATATATATATATATATATGAAAAAACACACCACACAAACTCACTCTTCATCATACGTTCAAACTCCAGCTTGACCTGTTGCAAACACACTCTTCAAAACATTAATGCACGGCTGGAGTGCTGCTCTCCCCGGCAGGCTGCTTGGTGGTGCTGGTGGGTGGGATAATGGCCCGGGAGGACCGTGATTATGAGAGGGGAGGGGCCAAGAGAACACTTCCTCTTGCCGCGACATCATTTTTATTATCCACTGCCCATCAGAGGTCCTTGAGAAACATGTACTTTCAGCCCGGGCAATCATTCATCTGGGGTCCTGCTCCAAGAGACATGGAGGGAGAGAGAGAGGAACAGGGGAATATCGACTGATACCCTTCAGCGGTACAGAGAGAAGAGAAGAGCGAGACAGTGAGGGACAGAGACTAACAGACACATGGAGATAAAGAAGTGCTGACCAGCTGTGATGATGATTACAGAATGCCTGCCCTTCTCTGTTAAAATGGTATCAGCAGCCAATCATAATTAGACCCCTCTGTAACAGCAGCCAATCAAACATCAGCTTGTTGTTTCGCTTTGATTAAAACATGAAACCACACATCTTTGTGCCAAGGGGTTACGTGCACTGTGAATAAATGTTGTGTATCATAAAAAGGGGAGTAAAACATACAATGCCACAGATGTTGTCTTGTTGCTGGAACAAGAAACCCTACTCCTGACACTCTCATAAAAAAATGCACAAAAGCTGTCACGTGGGCGGTACCCTATGAACCTTAATTACCCATAAACGGTGCATATTAGTACTTTAAAAAGGTACATATAGTACCTAAATATTAGTACCCTTTTGAAAGGATACCAAGACATTTTTTGTACCTTTTTTTCTGAGAGAGAGAGTGCAGTTTGCTTATATTTATTAGAAACTTATACATCAAGGACAAATCTGATCCTGAAGAAGGACTCTGATAGGGTTGATACATGATCCTTGGATGGGTTGTGAGCACAAGACCATTTGACACAAAATCTTTAACTCTTGGTTTCAGCACTTTGCTGATTAACACAGCTCAGACCATCCTCTACCCCCCTCTGATCATCAGTTCAACTGCTACTCATCACAGTGTTCTGCACATGATTGGACAGCAACTGAATTATGGCATTATCATGTTAGCACTGGTGATTAGCCAACGTGAGAGACAGTGAAAAGATGAAAGATAAAGAGTGAGAGAAAGTGAAAGGGTAAGAGTAAGAGAGATAGAATAATGGAATGGAACTACCTTTTTGAAACTTATGGTCACATCACATGTATGGCTGTAATCTGAAATCACCCCCTACCTCATTTACTATTCCCTACATTTTCCCACTAATAACAAATGAGCGACCCCATGTTACAACACTCCCTGGTCTCCCATGTTGATTTTAATCAGACTCGCCCGTCACAAAAATAAACTGTTTCCTTTATTTCTGTGTGTAGTCATGGTGGGTAGCCTTGCCTAAACACTGTCAGAAAATGATCGCAGGCTATCTTTGGTCCCAAGACTGTCTAAGACCGTTTAACAGCCACGACCACAGAAATCACCACGATTGGCCATCTTTCATCTGGGTGAGCCTAAAATCGTACAATTAGCATTAGTTGCATTGGGTTGCGAGAACACATGCACAAACAGAAAGGTCTGACTATTTAAATTGGCTGTGTTTTGTTTGTTTCGCGTCTTGCCACATTTTGCCATTTGGTGTGGACAGACAAATAAAAATTGTGACAATTCCTGGGATGTGAGTCTTTTTTGATAACCTGCAAGCCCTGAAATACTGTTCAAGGACAGTGGACATATGCTGCTTAACGGGATAAATAAGTTTTTCACTACTTATTACATTATTTTTGTTTGTTTAATTTATGTAGTTTTTCGGTGTTTGTTTTTTTTCTAAGGACTGCACTAAATCTTATGGAAGCTTGTTTCCGCCACAGAATAAAAAATAAAAAAGGTAATTGCGACTATGTATCTCTGAATTCTGACTTTATAATTGGGAGATATAAAGTCAGAATTGCATGACATAAAGTCACAATTGCCTTAGAATTGGACTTTATAACTCACAGTTGCGAGTTTATATCTCACAATTCTGAGAAAAGATGTCAGAATTCCAAAATATAAAGTTGCAATTGCGTGTTATAAAGTCAGAATTACGAGATATAAATTTGCAATTGCGAGAAAAAATGTCAGAATTGCGAATTTATTTCTCACCATTGTGAGTTTATATGTCGCATTCTGACTTTATAACATCCAATTGTGACTTTATACCACACCATTTTGTCACAATTGTGAGATGTAAACTTGCAATTGTAAGATAAAATGTCGCAAAATATCTTTTAAAATATTTTATTCTGTGGCGGAAACAAGCTTCCATAATAAAAAAAGTGTTTGAATCTCAAAGTGAATAATAAACTGCTTATTTGAATTCTGAACTGAATCATGAATTAGCATTATAGCATAGCCTACTACTCTTACTATGGCGGCATCCGAAATTTCATACTCTCTTGAGTAGCTCTTTTGAATAAGAACGTACTTTGCAAGTGCTAAAAAGTATGTTCTATATAGTAGGCTATGACATACTACATTCGCCATGTTGTCTCTGTCATTTGACCTACCTCATGGGATAGTGAAGTGTCCATCGTATGCACACTTCAGAATCAATAGTAGTAGGTTATCTGGGTACATTTTGCCTACTCTTTAATAAGTACTGTGAATTCGGACATGTAGCCCTCATACTGTTGTCACTTGAAATTTTCCGTCTAGGTACTTAAAGCTACACTGTGTGATTTTTACCCCCATCTAGTGGTGAAACGGTATATGACCATCCAGTGAATATTAGTTTCTGTTCTTCTCAATTCCGATTTCGGTTTAACTCCTACGGTGGCCAATAAGATCCAAGATTAACATGGCTTCCAGTACGACCTCGTCCACATTCGACACGGTGCCATCGAGTGTTAAAACGCGAAAGGCGAAGCTTGAATTAACGGCCTATGTCCCTCGTTGGCTAATGTACTTTCAAGATGGAGGGGCAACATGGCGAGCTACATTAGAATCCATTACCCATATGTATTTTCAATGGCATATTATACACTCACGAGAATACTTTATTACTTGAACGAAGTAAATATACATTAATGAGCACATCTATTTTTGAAAGAACTAAGTAATAATTTAGCTAAGAATAAACTAAAAAAGTTACACAGTGTAGCTTTAAGGGGTTTAGCCTATTTCTTTCTATGGCAGAAGTGTAGTGAGTGTAGAAGTGTAGTGTGCTGTTGTGAATTTAATTCTGAAATGAATCATGAAAGTTTGAATCACAAAATGAGTCACTCGTAATTCAAACTGCTTTTCTGAAGTGAATCGTGAACCGCTTCTGTGAATTCTGTGGCCTATTTCTCAAGCTTTTTTATCAAGCTTTTTAGGTGGCTTTCCAGTTATGTTAAAGTTTTGTTTGAGAAGATGGATTGTTTTTAGCTGTGCTCTTCACCATGGTAACCATGGCTAACCTGCTCTGGAGCAGATTTTATTCTGTGTAAGAGATTGCAACCCAAAACTGGACCAATCAGCTGTGAGTAAAGTGACATATACATGATGCAAAAAAGGGTGACCCCTTGTATATCTTGCTCCAAATTAAAGCTGCTCACACTGAAAGCATTTTTTAGATGAAATTGCCTGGTTTTGCAGCTAAATATTTATTATTATTTCATATAAATTATATGTATATCCTTAATCCGTTACACAAACAATTAGATTTTGACAATTAATACTGAACTTTAAATGTTATATAATTTAAAGTTTTAGAATATATAAAGCTTTTAAAATTGCTAAAATTACGTGTCTTTAAATTTGATTTGTGCTATGATTGGTTGACGAACACTCTAATGTGTGCAATTATCTTCAGGGAAATGCACAGCTAAAGTAGTTGCAGGCAGGTCTTGACCGCATTACAGTTCCATATCACTTCGACAAATGATTTCAGTTATTTCCAAGGTCTTTACAGCCTACAGAACCAAAACCCACAACGACACTGACCGCAGGCAAATAATTACAGTAAACAATACGATAAAAAAAGTTATTTCCAAGTTTTTTTGCCACAAAATTATGTTTTATTATGTATTATGCATGTATTAGTAATTATGGAAAAGCATAATAACTTCCTTGTGCTCTTTCTCCCACTCAAACACAAACGGACACACACTCGTGTGCTGTCAGCGCTGCTCTGACGATTTTATCTGTAAAATAGTTTGGTAACTTTAAAAGCTACATGACATTTCTCACTAGCGAGGTGCAGATAAATGTAGTTTCGCTATCAGTAGTCACTGGTGTTGAACACTGTTGAGAGATGCACCGACTGAGGTAATTCACACATGCTTAATCTCTCTCTCTCTCTCTCTCTCTCTCTCTCTCTCTCTCTCTCTCTCTCTCTCTCTCTCTCTCTCTCTCTCTCTCTCTCTCTCTCTCTCTCTCTCTCTCTCTCTCTCTCTCTCTAATAACTGTAATAAATGCAATAGACTGCTATCAGTGGCTGAATCCTCCATTCTTAGCTCTAAAATGACGTTTTGGAATTAGCAACGGATGCTTGGGATTAGATGTGTAAGAAATTAGTTCCACACACAAGAGTGTTTCAAGGACAAAAACCTGACAAACATCAGATACATCATTTGAACAATGTTTCGGGGTGTGCAGTAGTATAAGCGGAATAAAACTATAAGCGTCATGACCGCATTACAACCTCAGATGTACATTATTTTTCTAATAATTCAATGGCACGTCATCAATTATTCCTTACTTAATTCACATGCGTTAATACAGTCAGATATTTTTAAACTTTTGTGGCAGTAGTTGTGTTTTTCCCTGCCTTGTAAATGCATTTAAAGTATATTTTTTGTTACACTTTAATTTGATAGTCCACTTTTAGACATTCTACTATCTATTGGGAACTTTTCAACTACATGTCAATTAACTCTCATTAGAGTATCAGGCTGTAGTAGACTGTCAGTAGACTGTTCGGTTATGGTTAGGTGTTAGGGTTTGGGTTAGGATAATAAGTTAACTTGTAGTTGCCAAGTTACTTATACTTAGTAGAATGTCTAAAGTGGACTATCGAAATAAAGTGTTACCATATTTTGTATCTATAAACTTCCTAATCTTCAGCAGAGAGGCAAATTGTGCTGACTCTCTTGTATCAAGTGAATCAAATTGACACTCTCAATATTTTGTGCGATTGGCTGTTAGCTGCAGATATCACTCATAAATTCTGGTTTAAACTCTGAATTGACAGAGAAAGTTTATAGTGATCGTTGTGAACCTCCTGGACCTGTTCTAAACTCTAAACCTGCTCTGAAAGTGAGAGTTTTTTCCACTCTTAGGAGTTGAAACTTTTAATGACCTTTGGAGTTAAAGATGATCTGATGTTCGAAGTGAACGATGAAGTGAACGTTTTGCCCAAACTCAAGTGCATCATGGTTGTAAATGAAATAACCAAGTGGTTAAGTGATTGCTTGTGTTTACTTAATTTCTAAACCAAATTTTAAGCCCTTTTTAAAGTATTTCTGCCACAATACCATGGTCACAGTTAGCGTTACTACATCAAATCCATGGTCAATCTTTGTGATTTGTGGAATGAAAAACCTTCTATAAATTGTTTCGTTCATGACACAATGTTTCTCCTTGTTTCCATGTAAGTGCTGTTTGATTTGATATCAATGGTTTATAACCAATAATTCTGCACCGAATTTGAACTTCTCACTAGATCTCACAGCGATGTTACTAATATTGCAGCAAATTCAAACGCTTTCTCGCTTTATGTTCACATGTGAACGAGATCGGAGTTATGCAACAGAAATGGCAGCTCTAATCAGTTGGGCAACGTGGTGGTAGCACCAGTGCGACCTCTAACAAAATATAAACTGGCAAGATGAAAGGTCGTAAAATGTCTGGAGCTCTGGAAATCCTTGATATTAGCACAATTCTGCAACAGAAGCTAACCCCTAAACCAAACCCCTCACCTTAAAAGGCAGCTTTTGGAACCAATTGTAAAGATCGTTCGGCACTACCTCTACCTTTCAGCATGCCCATTACTCCGAATGAATGCGTGAATATTTGCTACGCACTTTCCTCTCAATAACAAAATAAACACACAACAAATATGTCACTGGCGAGAAAGCAGCAGTTAAGAAAGCATCTGATCATAGTGATTTGGATAAGTTTGCACAAGTTCTGCAATTCACCAGCATCATACCGACAGATGAGGTAATTCAAATTACACTGTTATGATAGTTTGATTAAGTATATCTCAATATAACATTATTTCTTGGAAATAACATTATTTCCATCAAGAGGTGCATACATTTTTGGTCAAGATCTGTATTGACAATGCTAGAGTCGAGCACTCTGTAAAGTCTACTCCAGCACATCCCTAATACTTTCAATGAATGATTATTCGTGCTCCCTCCCAACCATTTTTTCACAATTTGAGTCTGATGAATATTGACATCGTCATTCTGGAAAATGGCCATGATGTGTCTTCCTCCAAGGTTTTTTTTTTTTTTAAGAAAATAAAAGCTACATAGTACATCAGTTAGGGTTAGAAGAACTGTTGCCAAACATAACATGCTAGAAACATAATAATCACTGCAATAATGATCCAATCATAGACTGGCTGGGTATATATACAAATATACACAAATTAAGAGTTCATTGCCATGTTTTACTAGTTTGTTCCCTTAATTTAGTAAATTCTGGCCACATTGTACTAATTTGTTCCCTCGTTTTGATTTAACAAGGGACCAATTATTACAACAGGCCACGATTTTGTAAAACGAATCGGTTACCTAACGTAACCTCGGTTCTCTCTAGATGAGGGAACGAGTATTGCGTAAGCTAGCTTACGCTACGGGAAAGATTCCATCTTTCTGAGAAATTGAAGCCAAAAATTATCCTATAATTTTGTATCCATTGTCAACGCAGTTCAGCTGCAGCAGACCATGAGAAGGCTAGCTAGCCGCTCATTGGTTCGCTCACGGAGAACTGCTTAAGCCTATGAGGGAGCGCGGATGAACCCGCGACCAATGAGAGTCTGACTCGCTCTCCCTACGTCACCGCCCCCGAAGCGGGCGTGGACGAGGCTATAAATACCCCGAATAGGCTGAATAAATCTGGTTTTTTCAATTCTGAAGCGAACATCGCCAGTAGCACAAGCACGGCCAGGAACGCAATACTCGTTCCCTCATCTAGAGAGAACCGAGGTTACGTTAGGTAACCGATTCGTTCTCTTACGAGAGGTTCTCTCGTATTGCGTAAGCTAGCTTACGCTACGGGAACCCATTGTCAACGCCGTGCGTGCTAAGCATCCACTATTAGTCCCGCGGGGCATCCCGGGAAACACCGAAAGTGGGAATGAATATATGTATCTGTGACAAACGGCCAGCGGAGCGGGCCGGATTATTGTGTAGTACATAAGCACATAAAAGAGAGGGACAGAGCGAACTCGGTCTGTGTGAATTAACCCCCTATAGTGCAGCTCAACCAGAAGAGCTGAAACATACTAGACTGCTAGTAGTTTAGCCTGCAAGGCGGGTACTTCCAGATTGTAAAATCTGACAAAGGTGGAGGGGGAAGCCCATCCCGCTGCCACGCAAATGTCGTGAATGGAAATCCCACTGGACCATGCCCACGATGAGGCCATGCCTCTAGTGGAATGAGCCCTGATGCCCAGAGGGCATGGCAGGTCTTTCGATGCGTATGCTGCTGCAATGGCATCAACAATCCATCTGGATAGGGACTGTTTCGAGGCGGCCAACCCCCTGGTGCGCCCGCCGAACGAAACAAAAAGCTGCTCGGATCGTCTGATCGGAGCTGTGCGAGTGACATATAATCTCAGAGCCCTGACCGGGCATAGGAGATTAGAATCTGATTCGCTATCGGAAGCAGGCAGAGCCGATAGGGATATAACTTGTGCCCTGAACGGGGTGCCAATCGCCTTGGGAACATAGCCATGCCTAGGTTTGAGAACGACTAATGAGTCATTAGGTCCAAACTCAAGACAGGACGCGCTGGTCGACAGCGCGTGCAGGTCTCCCACCCGTTTTACTGACGCGAGCGCGAGTAAAAAACGGTCTTTAGCGACAGGTACTTTAGGTCCACGGTGCTTAGCGGTTCGAATGGGGGAGCTTTCATAGCATCAAGAACTATGGAAAGGTCCCAAATCGGCACCGAAGGGGGGCGCGGGGGATTCATCCTTCTAGCTCCCCTGAGGAAGCGGACTACCAGCCCGTCTTTGCCCAGTGACTGGCCGCGTCGGGGTTCAGCAAACGCCGCGACGGCTGCCACATATACCTTGAGAGTGGACGGGGATCTGCCCTTGTCCAGCATCTCTTGGAGAAAATTTAGTAAGGAGGGAACCTCGCATAACCGCGGGTCCAGACCCCTATCTGTGCACCACTTCGAGAACACAGACCATTTTGACGCATAGAGCCTTCTGGTAGAAGCCGCTCTAGCCTGTATGATCGTGTTTAACACTCCCTCTGGCAAAGCAACGGGTAGTTGTTGATCACCCACGCGTGAAGCGCCCAGCGCTCTGGGTGGGGATGCCAGATCGAGCCGCGAGCTTGGGAGAGGAGATCTGCTCTGACTGGAATGGGCCACGGCGCTGTCTGTGACAGCTGCGTGAGCTCCGGAAACCAAGTCTGACCCTCCCAGTGCGGGGCTATGAGGAGCACCGAGTGCTGCGCTTCTCTGATTCTCTGAAGCACCTGTGGTAACAGAGAGACCGGAGGGAAGGCATAAAGCGGGCGGCTGGGCCAGGTTTGGGCTAGCGCGTCCTCGCTCCTTGAGAAAAATATTGGGCAGTGGGTGTTCTCCGCCGAGGCAAAGAGGTCCACCTCTGCTCTGCCGAATAGACGCCACAGTTTCTGGACTGTAAGAGGATGCAGGGACCATTCCCCGGGGGGAATGGGGTTCCTGGACAGGCTGTCTGGACCGTCGTTCAGATGTCCCGGCACGTGCGTCGCCCTGAGCGGGAGCAGGTGACACTGAGACCAAACTAAGATGCGTTCTGTCAGCTGGAAAAGATTCCTGGATCTGACTCCGCCCTGACGGTTTATATAAGAGACCACGGCTATATTGTCCGAACGGATCAGCACGTGGTGGCCCTGAATGCGCGGGAGAAAGCGCATGAGCGCGTTCTCGACCGCCAACCTCTCCAAACAGTTTATGTGTAGGAGGCTCTCTTGAGCTGACCAGGGGCCGAAGGCCGGTGAGCCCTCGCAGACCGCTCCCCAACCCGTGTTGGAGGCGTCTGTCGAGATGACTTTTCGGCGTGAAACTGTCCCCATGGAAACGCCCCGCTGAAACCATTCTACCACTGACCATGGCTGCAGAGCTGTGATACAGGTCTGCGTTACTTTTATCAGCTGGTGGCCCGTGGTCCACGCTCGGTGAGACACACGGCTCCTCAACCAAAGCTGAAGCGGGCGCATGCGCAGTAACCCCAGCTGGAGCACCGCGGAGGCTGAGGCCATACAGCCCAACGCTCTCTGAAATGTTTTCAAAGGCGTGAGTCTGTTCATCTGAAAAGATGCGGCGAAACGCTGCACACGGTGCGCGCGCTGCGTTGACAGACGCGCCGTCATCGTGACCGAGTCCAGCTCTATACCCAAGAAGGAGATAGTCTGACTGGGTTGTAGTACGCTCTTTGTCCAGTTGACAGAGAGGCCCAAAACTTTCAGATGGTCGAGGAGAACTGTACGATGAGACAGTAACTCTCTCTGAGATTGTGCCAAAATCAGCCAGTCGTCCAAGTAGTTCAGTATTCGCAGCCCCTGACTCCGCAGGGGGGCGAGCGCCGTATCCATGCACTTCGTGAACGTACGGGGTGCTAGGGATAGGCCGAACGGTAGGGCGGTGTATTGATAAACCTGGCCTTCGAGGCGAAACGTAAGAATGGCCTGTGAAGGGGATTTATCTGGATCTGAAAGTATGCATCTTTCAGATCTAGTGATATGAACCAGTCCCCCTGGCGCACGTGCGCGAGGAGTTTTCTGATAGTGAGCATTTTGAACGGTCTCTTCACGAGAACTTTGTTCAGCGATCTGAGGTCTAATATTGGTCTGAGACCGCCGTCTTTCTTGGAGACAAGAAAATAACGGCCGTAAAACCCCGACTCGCTCATAGCCAGAGGCACCCTCTCTATAGCCTTTTTGCACAACAGAATTGCTATCTCTGAACGGAGCAGCGCGTCACTGCTTCTGGGTTCACAGTAGTTTTCTAGCCGCGCTCGGAAGCGAGGAGGGCGGCGGCAAAACTGTAAGCGATAGCCTAGCTTTATTGTGTTTAACACCCACTGCTTCCCACGCTTTGAAGCGTGACGCTAGGGGGTGAATGGCTACATGGTCCCCGTCGCTGCACTTCGCGGGCTGCGTGAGCGCGCTGATAGTGTTTACAACAGCGGGACGTACACTCGGAGGGGAGTTTATGGGCCCTGTAACAGAGTGAACAGAAGTAAGACGCGCACAGGGCTTGTGGGCGCGCTTATACACTCTGAGACTCGCGCGGGCTTTGCCCGCTTTATGAGAGTGGACTCTGTGTGAGACAGGGGAACTGGAGTGTCTTTGTGTATGAGTGAACACAGTGTTGTGGGCACATTCTCTACACAAGTTTATGGACCGTGTAACAGAGGTGGGACGCGCGCACGGGTTCGTGGGCGCGCTTATGTACTCTGAAACTCGAGCGGGTTGGGACCGCTTTATGAGAGTGGACCCTGTGTGAGACACGGGAACAGGAGTGTCTTTGTGTATGAGTGAACACAGTGTTGTGGGCACATTTTCTACACAAGAGGCTTTTTCTCTCTTTTGAGATTTCTCTGGGACGCCGTAAACACGGCGTTTTGTGTATGAGTGAACACAGTGTTGTGGGCACATTTTCTACACAAGAGGCTTTTACGCTCTTTTTGAGATTTCTCTGGTACGCCGTAAAGACGGCGTTTTGTGTATGAGTGAACACAGTGTTGTGGGCACATTTTCTACACAAGAGGCTTTTACGCTCTTTTTGAGATTTCTCTGGGACGCCGTAAACACGGCGTTTGTGCTCATGCAAGCGGGAAGGGATACCGGCTTGGTAATGGCGGGGTACACTGCTGTAGTAGCCGCGTGAGCGGGGACTAACAGAGGGCGAAACTTTTACGGCGATCCGGCCGCGGCGGGAGAGCGCCGTCTTTTTCTCAACCACGCTAGGCAGACTTCGAGTAATCAGTTTTCAGCGCGGTCCTCTGCCGAGGCCCCCGGGGGGCGGCGGTCTGTGGCGGCTGTCAGAGCGAGCGAGGGCGGCCGCCCTGGTGTCGCTGAGAAGTCTGACTGTGTTTAGCTAGGCGCTAGGGTGGGGCTCGTGCAGGAGGCTGGTCACGTGAGCGGCCTGCAGAGGAGCTAGCGCGACGAGGCAGAACAAAATTCGCAGGAAATCCTCAATCCGCGACTGAAGGGGGATTTTTCCCCCCGCTCTCGTCCCATTCACGAAGTACCTCACTCTGTAGTAGACATGGGGTGCAGAAGCTGCTTGGCCGGCGGCTGAAAGCGTGAAGTCGGACTGCAGGCTTTAGCGGGTAGCACAGGTGATGAGCGCCATCTCGCGGAGGGCGGCATAGACGTGCGGCGACCAGGTCCTCTACAGGGAAAATGGAGATAAAGCCCTTCTCTGCGGCTCCGTCCACAACGCGACGCGGGGTGGAAGAGTCAGAGCGAGTTCTAGCAGAGAGCGGGGCGTTCCAGGACTTCGTGAGTTCTGCGTGCAGATCAGGCAGAAAGGGCGCAGCCCGTTTAGCGGCGGGAGTCGAGCGCTGGTGGAAGTAGCTGCGCGGGTCCCGGTTGATTCTCGGGCCGAGGAGGCGTGAGAATCGGGCCAATCCTCACCTCTGAAGCGAGAAGCGAACATGTCTCCTTGGTGTCCGCGGCGTCAACGGAGGCAACAGAGCGGCCACTCGGCGGCAGCTGTATGTCCGGAAGCGGCGGAGATGGAGAGCGGGAGCGAGAGGCTCCGGCGGGGTGAACGCTTCCGGCTGGGGGTCCGGCGGCCTCTGAGAGCGGCGTTTCTTTCTCCGCGGCGAAGTCAGAGGCGGCACGGAAGCATCTTAGTGGCCGAAGTCGAGCCCGCGGGGTCAACAATGGCATAGTTTCGCAGAGCTCGCAGCCGCCACAGCGGGGGCGAGATCGGCGTGCTCCAATCCGAGGCAGAGAGCGCAGAAGAGGTGGCGGTCCCCAGCCTCGAGGGGAGCGCGGCAAAAGCCGCCAGAAAATTTACGAGACATCTTGAAAAAGACGCTCGCTCTTTTAGATACAACAATATATAGGAAGCATTTTTGTATAAAGGATACAATCCGTCGGATGGCGCTAGCTCACAGGACGGCTGAAGGTGGCGAAGACGGCCGGCTTCCTCAGTCTCCCACACGCTCGCTAGAAGGTGCCTTTTCAAACGACGGCGGCTTCTCTCTCAGGATCAGCAGATGCAGGTGCGTCGCTGAAGGATGAAAAAATCAGATTTATTCAGCCTATTCGGGGTATTTATAGCCTCGTCCACGCCCGCTTCGGGGCGGTGACGTAGGGAGAGCGAGTCAGACTCTCATTGGTCGCGGGTTCATCCGCGCTCCCTCATAGGCTTAAGCAGTTCTCCGTGAGCGAACCAATGAGCGGCTAGCTAGCCTTCTCATGGTCTGCTGCAGCTGAACTGCGTTGACAATGGATACAAAATTATAGGATAATTTTTGGCTTCAATTTCTCAGAAAGATGGAATCTTTCCCGTAGCGTAAGCTAGCTTACGCAATACGAGAGAACCTCTCGTAAGAGAACAAGGTAATACATTATTATAATGTGCGCACAATTTACTTACAATTTACTGCTAATGTATTAGTAGTCTCTGTCATGTGTGGGGCTCCATTGACTGTTCCAGCAAAAACATCCCGAGTCCTTCACATAAAAATCAGTCTACAGGTTTCATAGACAACCTTAAAAGTCAGGAAGGTCTTGTTTTTAAGTTTAGTTACAAACTGTTTGGCAAATAAAAAAGTAATATACATACATTTTTTTGCATATAGCCCCTTTTTCATTCAACAGGGTTGACAGTAAACAAGTGTTACGTTTTATAGTGAATCCTATATTTTGTAAATCCTAATCCTGACTTTGCTCAACACAAAGACTTAAAGTGCATTATTACACTGTACCAGGAAAATAAAGTAGATAATACATTTTAACATTACAGTTTTATAATTTGTCAAAAAATGGAAAGACCAGGGTGCGTTTCCCGTACAACTATGTAACTCGCTGCTTCACTACCATAGTACGATGCATCGTTGGAGAAATCAACTAGCTAGTCGCGACTGTTTCCCGAAACGTATTGTCGCAAAGTATCGTTCAACCACGTTGGTTGACGTCTCGCACGTGGTGGAGTAATATAACTACTTTTAATGAAACGGTTTGAGATCCAATTAACGCTCGATTTGTTTATATAAATTACAGACATGTCATCTGAGGACTATTTCTAAATTTTCTCAGTTATTTTGCTTGATTACCAGACTCAATATTTAGCTCGTTCTTACATAGTAGAGCACGTTCGCACATGCGCAGTCTTCAAACACGGTACTTCAAATCTTTTGACAAACTAAAAGACGTAAATTACATTTGTATATATTCTAAATAAAAGATATAGATTGTACTGAATGTCAGCTTGCTTATTTGGCTCAAGATAATAATTTATTAAGCCCACATGTTATAAAAATTAGAAACTATGCTTCTGTTCCAACCACACAACTTTGCGATGCTGTTTGCGAATGTTCGTTGGAACGATGGTTTGGGAAACACAGACTCGTTGAACTATGCCAACAACGACGGAACTTGCGACCATAGTTGGCTAACGATGCTTTCGGGAAATGCACCCCTGAGCGTGAATTCATATCTCATTGTATCAGGGTCTAAGGTAATTTAGGGGCTGTTTACACCTGGCCACTTCATGCGTTTTCTGTGATCGGATAGCTATCCGATCGTGAAAAGACCAGGTGTAAATGCCCACCGAAACGCATTCGAGACGGATTTGAATCCGATCGCTCAAACCACATCAGGAGGTGGTCTGGGCCGCATTCCAGACGAAACTGGACAAGTGTAAATGCATCTGGTTGTTGAAACCACATATGTAAATTTTACTCCTCCCAAAAATGATAAAAAATAAACGTGTGAGAGCGTGTTATAGGCTATATGTCATGTAATAGTCAGATATGACGACGCTACTGCAACACGCATAAACGCAGATGAGCAGCTGAGCGTCTATTCATCAAGTCAACGTGCAAACTATCGCAAATCAAAGTGAAAGTAAGTCGCAGACGCTTAACACACAATCATCTTCATTAAAAGTAAAGAAACGAAATGATCTTACCAGGGCTGTTGCCGCTCTCTCTTATTGCTGTCTTTGATATTGAAATTAGCCGATGAACAATAAAATGCAGCTCATAACTGTTGCTTTCGGTGACGTGCACTCCTTTAAATCTGCATATTGCGCGGGAATTGAAGATCGGATTTATATCCGTTTCGCAAAAACACATTTATGTGACCAGGTGTAAATGGAATCGTTTTGATAAATCGGATATCTATCCGATCTGAGAAAACGCATGAAGTGGCCAGGTGTAAACAGCCCCTTAATGTCTACTATTAGTATCGCATCTTAAACCTGAATCCCTTTCACCATTATCCGTTATAGAAGGTTAATTAAAGAGGGTACAGAAAGCATACTGTAAATATTATCCCTAATTAATATAAAAACAGCACAGCGTGAAAGACTATCTGTGTTTCTTGAGCCTGATTTGAGTCAGTGCAGGACCATCTAATGATGTAAACTCTTAGTGTGTGGAGTTTAAATGTGTCCTGTTTCACTTGCAGCCCGGCTGGAGGTCAGTGTGATCGTTAATCTGATCCTGATCCTAGACCTGCCTGTCTCTTTCACACCAAGACAGCTTATTGTCATGATGATGGCCATGACAACCCTTAACCTCCCTCCCACCCCCTCTCTCTCTCTCCTGCACGCATTCTCTCTCTCCCGATTGTCTCATCACTCTGAAAGGAGACTCGTCTCTCATGCAGGTACCTGATGGCCGACAGGCCTCAGCTTCCTGTGGGTCTGATAATCAACGTGCTGTCAAGACTGTCAATATCCAGCAGACGAAGTGGGGACCGGGGCCGACACACATATACATAGGCTACAGATGCACGCACACACAAATATGCACGCATGCATGCGGATACCTGCTCAAGGACTCTCAATCACAAGCTAAAGAGCCCATATAGTGACACATTTTCGTATATATCTACTATAAAGCACACATACACGGATTCGCACACATACCTGGCGTAAATCAACTGTGGCTGTCAGGCTGTGCTTTTAGTAAATGATAGATTCGACTATTTGCCTGGATCTCTCTTTATGATCGCTGCAGGCTTTATTAATTAGGCCTAATCCTGATGAATGCTGGGCCTGTCATCTCTTCACACTGACAGGAGACAGGGTTCACATGGCATTGCTCGAAGCTCGGTGACAGGGAGAGATGGCACAGTTTTAAACAGGAAGCTGACCCACGTCACCACAGCCCTCACCCACTCACACTGGGAAATCATCATAATACATCACTCATTAGCTCATGTCACAGGCGATGAGAAGATAGATTAAAGCCAATGTGCAAGAGGAAAACGGAGCTATGGTCACCGCATACAGAACAACATTTTATTATAGTATTTTTAATTAATTTATAAAACGGATAGTTCTGGTCCTTGATTATGATTGGCTGAGCTGCGTTATAAGCCGTTGTCAAATTCTCTATAAACACACATCTGCAACTTCATTACGTCTGTATGTACTGTACTGCGCCACGGCATCTGTGTGCATCTGTGTTTGTTGCTTTGTTTATTTTATGATACTTACGTATGAGTAACCATTTTATAAAATCAATAAGATATGTAAATCATTGTAAACCAAAGCTTCACTTGGTTTGTTGCTTTATTCAACTGTATTATTTGTCCTCTTAAATATGATGCTGTACCCTGTAACTGTTTATCTTTTTTATAATGTCTAGGGCTCAACAATAAACGTTTTCACTGGCCCCAACAAAAATACACATTTGATATTTTTATGGATTTAACTTATCCTATTATATGAAGTTATTATAAATGTACAGGGTACAGCAGAGGTGCCCAACCCTGTGCTTGAAGATCTACCTTTCTGCAGGGTTCAGATATAACCCTGATCCAACAAACCTGTCTGTAATTATCAAGTTCTCCTGAAAATCTTAGTCGGTTAGATGGTTCAGTTGTTCTTGATCAGGGTAAAAGCTGAACTTTGCAGGATCTCCAGGAACAGGATTTGGCACCACTGGGTTACTCTATTGATTTCAATACCTTGCAAAGGTCAACAAAAATGCTTCTTTATAGTACATTATATATTGTATATATTTTATGAAGCTGTGGCCTAGCAGTTATCATATTTGCCGACATAGAGCTGTGTGATCATGTGGGCAATGCAAGTTTGAGTCTGCCTTGTGTCATTTATTGATTATCAATTTTTTCCTTATTTTCCTCTTTACACATTTCCTCTTTTTACTGTCATTGATGTGCATACTTTGTAGAATGATCTAACTGATAAAAAAAACCTACATATTTAAGATGATGTAATTCAGTGTTTGTAGACTCTTTCTGATGATTCTCTCTTTGACAAGTGGTTGTGGAAGTGTCTTTGACAACCACATTGAATGGAAGACATGCATTTGCCTGCATCCACTTCCTCTTCTCTACTCTTCCTTGAGCTATATGACTTGTAAGAGTCATGTCCACCAGCAAAAACTATTACCTAATTCTTCCTGTTTTTCTTCTATAGGGTATGCTCTCCCCAACAAAAGGTACTGTGTAACTAATTAGGTCTAATTTTTCATTGTTGCTGTTACGTAAACAAAGGTCATGATGAAAAGGTGTGTGTGTGTGTGTGTGTGTGTGTGTGTGTTTTGTGTGTGTGTGTGTGTGTGTGTGTGTGTGTGTGAGCGCGCGCGCGTGCGTGCGTGCGTGCGTGCGTGCGTGCAGACTGACCCATGAATCAGTTAAGGAAACAGTCTGACATCGACTGTAATGAGAATAAATGAAATGATTGGACCTCATCAAGAAACACACACACACACACACACACACACACACACACACACACACACACACACACACACACACACACACACACACACACACACACACACACACACACACACACACACACACACACACAACACACACACACACACACACACACACACACACACACACACACACACACACACACACACACACACACACACACACACACACACACACACACACACACACACACACACACACACACACACACACACACCTCTTCATCATGGCCCTTTGTTTCCGTAACAGCAACAATGAAAAATTAGACCTAATTAGTTACACAGTACCTTTTGTTGGGGACTTTATGTGAAACGTTATCCTGTAGAATTACATATTTATGTAAATTCCCCTACAAATAACAGCAGAAATAATGGGCTATCAGGCAGGTTTTACAACGCCAGCAGGACATCTGACACGTGACAGGTGACCTGCACACTCCATGATATAATGAGGGTTTTCATCACTCTTTCTCTCTCTCTGTTTCTCTCGCTTTAGAGCGATAGTGTTTCAGGCGGTCATGTTGGTAGAGAGGAACCTCACATCAGTTGAGGACGTCCTCCCTTTAACAACTGTTTGTAGTGAGCTAAGTGCTGTGCAGGGTGTCACCTTCTGATCAAATCTGCAGACTGCAGCACAGGCAACATGGCAAACACAGGACTGGCACATCTCAGGTCGCTGGGAGATGTTCTGGTTATCTTAGGTACAGCCGTTTGACTCAAGGTCGCAAAACTAGGCCAACATCTTGGTACATTGTACTTTGATCAATCATAATATGAAAATGGCTGTTCATAGATTAAACATTGTAATGATCTTATTTACAGGATAATAATTTATTTAATGTAATCGCAGTAAATCTCATTTCAGTGTTAGTTGATAAAAGCTCCAAATCAGCAACATTCAACAACAAAACATTATATTGCATTATTGTAGCATATCAGTAAATGAATAGACAAAAAGTCATTTTATTTTTATTTTTGTTTCATTTACACTGAACAACAGCCTATCACTGACTTACAGTCCACATAAATCCATGTTGCAATTGAGTTGTCAATATGTCTGAGGCAGAATATGGCTGAATTACACCACTTTAACACCAGTGTTAGCTCTATTTGCATTTGAGCCGAGTCTGTGCTTGTCAGCTCCAGTCTACAAATTGTAGGCCAGTGTCACAGAATAATATTCATTCATTCATTCATTCATTCATTCATTCATTCATTCATTCATTCATTCATTCATTCATTCATTCAACAAACAATAAATTGTACCAAATTAATACTTTAATTTGTAGAAGCCGCTTCAGAGTCAAACTCTCAGATCAGTAAGATTCTTTTCTTTTCTTTTCTTTTCTTTTCAAAATGTTAATTTTGCCAAAAGCTACAGTAAGTTTCTGAAGTATCATGTGACACTGAAGACTGGAGTAATGATGCTGAAAATTCTTCCTTGTCATCACAGGAATAATTACATTGTATAAAAATTAAAACAGTTATTTTAAAATGTCTTAATATTACTGTTTTTAACTATATTTGGTAACACTTTATTTTACGACCCGCAAACAACTGCGTAAGTACACCGAAATTAGGGTGTACGTTTCTGTAATTATAGCGTACTTCCGTGTAGGTATGAGGGAACAATAATGTTAAGTTTTGGGTAATAAAGGGGTAACAAGCAGATATACAACCTGTAAATAACTTCGTAAGTAAATCGAAATTACGGTGTACGTTTCTGTAATTATAGCGTACTTCCGTGTAGGTATAAGGGAACAATATGTTAAGTTTTGGGTAATAAAGGGGTAACAAGCAGATTGTCACGGTGTGGTTCAGGCAGAGGAACGAGGAGTCCGGAATATCGGTAAAGAACAATTTTAATATATATATATATATAAACAGGCAGAAAGTCAGGAACACGGGCGCCACACGGGCTAACAACAAACATTGACCGACAAAGACTGAATGAACCAAGGGAACTAAATACACGGAGGAATCAGACATAAGGTGAAAACAGGTTACACAGATGATAATAACGATGGACAGGTGGATAATGAGGGAGTGAGTTCAGGTGTGGAAACGAGGAGGATTCTGGGTAGTGTAGTGAAGGAGACTCAGACGGGACGGTGAAGACGGAGATCGTGACATTACTCCCCCCTCCCGGAAGGCGTGACCTCACGCCGTAGAGCAGAGGAGGGAGGGGGGAAGAGCTGGGGGCGGAGCGGGTTGGGGGAGTCGCCAGGTGGAGCTGGTGGGCTGAGGGGCCACGGAGGAGTTGAGGGAGGTAGAAGCCAAGGTGGAGGTGATGGAGCGGAGGGCTGTGGCAGAGTCCATGGGGAGGAGGTTGGAGGAAGAGACCGGGGATCCATGGGCCAGGCTGGTTTAGGGGGGCTGGAAGGTGGAAGAACTGATGGAAGACAGATGAGAGGAGGCGGGAGAGGGAGGCTGGGTGGGACCATGGTCTCGACCTCTGGCTGGACGGTCTCGGGCTCTGGCTGGACGGTCTCGGGCTCTGGCTGGACGGTCTCGGGCTCTGGCTGGACGGTCCCTCTGGCTGGACGGTCTCTGGCTGGACGGTCTCTGGCTGGACGGTCTCTGGCTGGACGGTCTCTGGCTGGACTGGGCTGGACGGGACCAGCGGTGAAGGCCTGACTGGGCTGGACGGGGCCAGCGGTGAAGGCTTGACTGGGCTGGACGGGACCAGCGGTGAAGGCTTGACTGGGCTGGACGGGACCAGCGGTGAAGGCTTGACTGGGCTGGACGGGACCAGCGGTGAAGGCTTGGCTGGGCTGGACGGGGCCAGCGGTGATAGCTTGGCTGGGCTGGATGGGACCAGCGGTGAAGGCTTGGCTGGGCTGGACGGGACCAGCGGTGAAGGCTTGGCTGGGCTGGACGGGACCAGCGGTGAAGAAGTCTCGGGTGGTGGAGTGGGACTGGTGCCGTCATCGATGGTGAAGGGAGATCCGCAGGACACCAGCACCCACTCCACATAAGCTGCGAAGCTCCCCTGGGGACCCTTCCCAGACAACAGCTCTCTGGTGGCGGTGTTGAGCCCTGCATAGAGGAAGCTGCAGAGGCTGTCGTCCGGGAAGGTCGTGGCGGGAACGAGGCGGAAGAAATCCGCCAGATGATCCTCCAAGGGACGATCTTCTTGCTCTAAGCAGAGCAATTGGACTGCAACGAAAGAATCCATTACTTTGGGGTCGGTCAATCTGTCACGGTGTGGTTCAGGCAGAGGAACGAGGAGTCCGGAATATCGGTAAAGAACAATTTTAATATATATATATATAACACAGGCAGAAAGTCAGGAACACGGGCGCCACACGGGCTAACAACAAACATTGACCGAAAAAGACTGAATGAACCAAGGGAACTAAATACACGGAGGAATCAGACATAACAAGGTGAAAACAGGTGACACAGATGATAATAACGATGGACAGGTGGATAATGAGGGAGTGAGTTCAGGTGTGGAAACGAGGAGGATTCTGGGTAGTGTAGTGAAGGAGACTCAGACGGGACAGTGAAGACGGAGATCGTGACACATACAACCTGTAAATAACTTTGTAAGTAAATCGAAATTACGGTGTACGTTTCTGTAATTATAGTGTACCTCCGTGTAGGTATAAGGGAACAATATGTTAAGTTTTGGGTAGGCTAATAAAGGGGTAACAAGCAGATATACAAGCAAATTATTTATAATGTAATTATTTTAAAACTAACAGGTACCTATTATGTTAATATATTCCAGGCAAAAATTGTACGTCTGTTGTATATAAAAGTTATCATCACATTTCTGGCAAAATATGTTCTTGTGCAATTTTACAGGGTAATTTTGACATCTGTGGGTTGAAAATGAAACGTGTATGGCTGTATGTAAGCACAGTATGATAAAAAATGAATTTATTGGCTTTTCTTACTAGATTAATTAATGTTAAATCAACCCACAGAAAATTAAACCCACCTGTCAAAATTAAATGTAAAATTGCACAAGAACATATTTAGCCAGAAATGTGATGATAACTTTTATTACAACAGACGTACAATTTTGCCTGGAATATATTAACATAATAGGTACCTGTTAAAATAATTACATTATAAATAATTTGCTTACATAGCTTGTTACCCCTTTATTACCTTATACCTACACGGAGGTACACTATATTTACAGAAACGTACACCGTAATTTCAGTTTACTTACAAAGTTATTTGCAGGTTGTATACTATCTGCTTGTTACCCTTTTATTACCCCAAACTTAACATATTGTTCCCCTATACCTACACGGAAGTACGCTATAATTACAGAAACGTACACCGTAATTTCGGTTTACTTACGTAGTTGTTTGCGGGTCGTAAAATAAAGCGTTACCCTATATTTTTGAGTATTTTCAAAAAACGAAAATAAATCTTACTTTTTTAAATAGTAACTTAATATCAAGAATTATAATTATGACTTCATTTCTTATTTTTAACTGTATCTCACAATTACTTTTGAAACTTTTTTTTTAGTGTAAAATACTTCCTTATTAAATCACCATGCCCTAAAATGAATTTTGAATTGGATAAAGGATGGACTGGGGGAGGATGGGAAGGAATTACCAGTGTTTGGTTAAATGCACAAACATGAGGCAACAGTAGGTACAGTAGCACTGTAGCAGATCAGCCAAATTAAATAGACGCCACGCTAAGGGTACAGAACTGTGCTATAACAATGCATACAATAGAAGATTATTTGCGGCTCTTTCTTTATTGGTGCTCAGCTCTCTCACTGTGTTGTTTGCTATTGGCATTCTTCAAAGCACTTCCCCACTTAATAAACCCTGCTGACGGTTTGTTTTTACTTTCTCTCTCCCTATCTCGCTTTCCTCTCTTTCTCTCTCAGTGTTAATTAAAGCAGGAGCACGCGTGTGACTCCACTTCAGACTGGGAGTGTAGCGGGCTAATTAACCTCGCCTGTCCCTCCGCGCAACTTAGCCCCACAACCACCATTATGGCTTTAATATGCCAAATTAGAAACTGATTTTGAACTGCATCTGCCCCGAAGAGAAATATTGATCCCTATTCTCTCTTTCTTCTCTTCCTCTCTCTCCTTTTCCGTCCTCCTGCCCACTGGCCCACTGCCTAAATTAGTTCTCCGATTGGTCCCTTTGATTAATGGCGGGTCCGTTTGCTTCATTACACATGACAACGCTGAATAATCAGAGCACGCCACTGCACGTACACGTACACGCAAACTACTTCTGTTTTGTCAACCTCACCCTGAAGTACATTTATAGAATTATTTAGCATATAGTTGGCCATAATTTATTTGTATGACACATTTCTCGATCAGGAGCCATTGTAGAGTGTCATATATGGATAGGAAAACAAGGTAAACTAGATGTGCAAATCAATGAGCGGAACCCTAGGGAATATCAGCTGCATAATCAAGATGCAGGACTTGACCCTGCTTGCATTCCAACCTGTCAATGTACGCCAGCGGAAAAGTGATATCGTGTTTTTAGCCAGAGAATTACTTCGGCGTACTCACTCAGATGTGCTCATATGCTGCCCTTTTCACTGTTGTGGGTTTCTCTCTCTCTCTCTCTCTCTTTCTATCCTCAAAGCGTCTGACTGCATCACTCAGTACGGGTCTTTTCTTGTTTATTCTTTTATGATATGTCTCTCTGTATAGCTCTCTGGCCTTGTGGGAAATGCTGCAGGACTTTGTTGTTGGAATGAATGATTAATGCATTTATTTATGTTGATTGTGTGTGTGCGTGTTCATAAAATGATCAATGTGATCCAAAACAACAACTGCAGAAAAAGGAGAAAAAAAGAAAAGAAAAAAAATAGTCATCCAGGTTGAATGACCGTTACAGTAAGATGAAGTTAATTTAATCTGCTGTTATTTATTATTGGGATGCCCATGCCCATGGGGCCAAGTCACAAATACATGGTGCTTTTTTAAAAAAAAAAAAAATAAAACACTCATATATAGATTTCTTAAAATGAAGAGTTTCTCTAAAGCACACACAAACAATTGTTAGTACTGTAGAAATATCAGCATATCATGTGTGGTTTAACATTTGAACATGGTACTTTGCATGTATACAAACCTTTAAAATGAGGACGAAAAAAGAAATTACATTTTTATATCAAATATAAGAAACAGTGAACAAAGAGTTAACTCGCACTGTCTCTACGATGCAACTGAGCCTCAGGAAGCATTAAGTTATTATTTTCAATAATCTTTATAACAAGTATATCCAGGCCTTTGGGGAGGGAATGAAAGATGTCAGCCTTGGCCGTATGGAGCAGAGCTCCTGTTCACCTGTGACGCTCTGCTCATGCAGCCTCTGAAAGCTATCATTAGTTTGCTTTTTTAAACCTTTTTTGTCCGTTCTCTGTGTGAGAATGTGTATGTGTGTGAGAGGGTTTTTTGCATGGTAAAGTCAGAGTAGACTTTCCTGCAACTAGTTGCAAGCGCATCCATAGCTTTAAATGTAACTGTGGAGATTGTGCTGGGGTTGTATTTTACTGCATTCACTTTTGAATAACATTTACTACACATAGGACCATTTAAAGCCATTTTTTTTATTACAGCATTTTCATAATTTCCTTCACAGTATCAAGTGCTAGAAACAAGTATGCTTTGTTCTTCACCTCTTTACTGGCATTTCAGACACCCACATTCAATAAGACAGCATCCTACTCTCGGCCCAAATTAAAACTACTTTTGGTCTAGACATTGTAGTGCTACAATTGAAAATTATAAAGATTACATACAGCGCAGACACATATATTTTGAGATAAGGGGATTGTGGGAAATCTGAGTCTACGGAATAATAAAACAAACAAAAATGTAGGAGGGGGGGGGGGCTGGTAGACACAATAAGGAAGGTTTGACGTAAATCTTAAGGCCCTGAAGGGCAGGATGCTGGAGACACGGTGTCTGCACCCTAAAGACGGGTTAATAAAGTAGAAAATGCTTAACCGATGTGAGCTCTCCCAGAGAGTCCAGGTGCGGCTGCTGTGGCATGTTCATGTTCTCCTTGTTATTTTCAATGTCTCTAAACATTAAATGTTATTTATAAACCTGCTAGCTTAATAAATCTTCTTCAGGAAATATACACACACCAAAAAAGTCAAGGAATATGACAGTGAGAAAGTGAGGGAATGAAATAGGACTAAAGATGGACAGAGTTTGGCTCCCGCTCTCCTTTCAGAGCAAGCCAGAGTTATGAGGGACTGAAATCAGACGAGGACCACCGTGACTGTGTTCAGATGCTTCCTGAATGCTGACGTACCTGACAGAAAAATCCGGAAAGCGTCTTTGTGCCAGGAGTCTCAAAGCACCTCTCATTCTTGCTTAGCTTTCATGTTGACAGGTGGCTGTGTTTAGAGTACAGTCTCTCGATTCACAGAAAATTTACATTCCCTTTGTAACATATAAACTGACCATCCACAAGAAATAGAAATCATTTGAGTGTCTCAAGTTGTTCTAGGGTGTGTGTGTTTTTGTGTATGTGACTGCCTCAAGTCCTTGGGCAACCATCAGAACAGGAAAGAATGGCGGCCAACAAAGTAAGTCTGAGAGCAAGAGCAGCATATCCTGATTATCTATTCAATCATTTGTAACCTATTTCCTGGGAACACTGGAAATGTCACCATTCAGGTCTAAATCATCTGCTTTTCTAATCAACGCCAGCGTTCCAGTGCCCTTCTGCTCTGCTTTCTTTCTCTGTTTATGTCTCGACTGTTCTCTCTTTCTTCTTCACCAGTCTCACTCTTTCTACCTCAAGTTTGATTGGAGAGACAGTTGCTTCCGTAGTGATACATGCCAGATGTTGCTACAAGCTGATTTCCAAGATTTATAGTCAGGCTCTAACAGGCATAATTAAAGTGAACTGCTTAACTGAAAGGTAAGTGGCAGTCCACAGTTTCTTTTTTGATTATATTATATTAAAAATATCGTCCTTTTATGACAATCTCTGTCCAGTAAGGCATACAGAATTACAGTAATAGATTGTGAAACAAGTGATTGTGAAAACTTGTGAAACCTACAGATGAATTTGTGTAGTACACTTCACTGGGCTCTAAGCCATAAATTAAACAATGGGTGTGTCTGCTCCCTAGGTCGTGAATCAGTATATCATATACACAAATTCGGGCACTGGTAAGGATCCTGACTCACTACACATTGGAACACTGATGACTCTATTTCCTGCCGGATCCTATTCCTGAAAATGTGAGGTTTGGGACATTAGGATGTCCACACAGACCCATGAAAAATGACTAAAGTCACTGCATTATTCAAGCCAGGCCAGTAGTTGGCGATGTCACTTTGAAAAACAAAACAAAAAAACTACATAAAATGACATCACCATTTTCACAAAATGCAGTTTATAGATTACATGGAGATGAAAATGTTATAGTTTTCAAAAACTTGCACTTTGAAAACGTTTTCAAACGTTTTTATTTTCAGGCCCCCAAAATGCTGTTGTTGTGTAAATGAATGGCCAAACTGCATAAAAAAATGCAGTTTCAGATAAACCCAATCTCATTGATGAAACCATATAATGGTTATTTTTTGGTTTGCTGTAGGGTGAGTTTGAATAAAGTAAATAAGATACAATTTGGCTTCAATAAACATTATTTTTTAACTATGTAAGTTTTCAACTCTAAAACGTGTGGTGTGTTTAGAGACTTATTGTATATGTGAAATATTTGATTCTTCATTTTCATTCGACATTTTTTTTTTCTTTTTAATTGACTTCCAATTAAGGATGATCACACATCCATGCTGAATACAATTATTTATTTATTTCAAAAATATCTTACTGACCCAAACTTTTAAACGATAGTATACTGTATGTATATTGACCTCTGAACTATGTGCCCGGTTTTCAAAACTCTGGTGACCTTATTGTAATTTTGAAGTTGTTACATACAGTACAGTACATCTATATACTTGCCCTCCTATGTCTTTCCCTGACATATCCTCTCTGTCCACTGGCCTCTTCAATCTCTCTTTCCATTCTGTTGTAGCATGTTGTTGTGTGAGGGTGTAGTCTGGACGGCTGCAATGCTGCAGATGCTAGCGGCGGGTGAGCCGCTAACACGCTAACACCTGTCTGTTGGCCCTCCTGCCAGAACGCTCTGACAGCTCTGTCTGCTTTGACTAATGATGTGATTGATGGACAAAATAAGAGAGCGCACATGAGCACACATGCACACACAGTCCAATACACACTCTCAAGTGCGGGTGGTGTGAGTGCGGCCCGCGCCTGATGCGGGATATGGTGTCAGTGAGCCCTCATCATGTGGCAGCTGAAGGTGTATTCTTCGGCACGGCTCATTAGTCAGTAATGGTAGAGTACACCCCCTCCCCACACACACACACACACACACACACACACACACACACACACACACACACACACAACACACACACACACACACACACACACACACACACACACACACACACTCCACAACAAATATAAAGGGGTGAGTGAAGGGGGAAGATGGGGCTGATTCTGGATGGGAGGTTACTTTATGGACTCAGACCCCTTAGTGGCATATCGCAGCTCCTGCTCATCTCTAACCAGTGGGCCAGGGGGGTTAAAGATGAAGGTCAGAAGAACGTCCTTTCCTTTAGTTGCATTTATTAAATGCAGTTTCTCATCTACGTCATATAAAATTATAACATTTCACTCTGTTTTGTGACTTCTGATTACATAATGTTAAAATCGACTACATTTTAAACCCTTAAAGTTAATATAATGTATGTAATCATTTAGCCATTGTTTATCGTGTAATATTTATTTTGTTTGCTGTGGAACACAAAAGGTGTTTTCTCAGGATAGTCCTATGCTGTGACTGACAATAAACCATAAAATACACCAAAAATGCAACATAAGTTAACAAAAGTAATCAATGTATTCATGCGTTGAAATCCACATCTTTAGAATCCATATGTTTTTCAGGAACAGACCCAAATTCAAGTCTTCATTCAGCGGTTTTTGAGAATTCCATTCTCAGCAGCAACCATAAACTTCAAATCCCGCACTTCCAGAATCTTTATGACGTGTTTTACAACAGTGATATCAAACGCTCATTGGCTCTCACCTGCTTTATCATGGATTACGACATGCCGTGTTTATCTTTTAAAGCTCTTTTGAAATTGTTCTAGATTAGAACATGACGTTATGATGCCATGCAAGCCTATTTTAAAGGCCTGTTTAGCCAGTGACTGACTGGGCAGTTCTCTTTCGAAAGGGAACTCGCACTGCTTCAAGCACTATGGGGAACGCCTCAGCGTGACTGAAGACTGAAACACTGTATAATCCAGTCCCTCCAGGATTTTGCGATGTCGCGATCGCAACTATTAACGCAACTTCAACAAATCCCCGTGAATTCAGTGCGCCTTGCAATTTTGACCAATCACCGCAACTTTTCTGCAACTTTGACCAATCGTCGTGGTCTCCTGCAGAGCAGATGTACGATAATTATCGTATTTGTACGATAATTTTAACTTCTGTGCGATGTACGATCAATAATGAAAAAAATCCCATAATGTACGATATTATCAGAATTAAGTGACACTTCAATCGGAGGTCATTGTAATCATAGTGTTTCTATACTCATTGATCTAGCAGTGGATCTACGTCATGATTGTGAGGAGAAAGTGAAGGTGAGAGAGCACGGAAGAGAGCGAGAGACCCTGCGTGTGTGCGAAAGCTAGCAAACCCGCTAGTTTGACTCTTGTACGATAAATTTCTTCCAAATACGATTTTTTTGAGCTTCTGGTACGATACTTAGATATTTCCAATCTGGCAACACTGGTCTCCTGCAAAGCGTCATCAAACTCACTTTGTTTTGTTCAGAAGACGCAGCAGACGTGTGCTGTGGGGCGCGGGGCGCGATCGGACTGTGTGTGGCGTGAGAGAGAGAGAGAGAGAGAGAGAGAGAGAGAGAGAGAGAGAGAGGAGAGGAGAGAGAGAGAAGAGAGAGGAGAGAGAGAGAGAGAGAGAGAGGGAGAGAGAGGAAGGAGAGAGAGGAGAGAGAGAGAGAGAGAGAGAGAGAGAGAGAGAGAGAGAGGAGAGAGGAGAGAGAGACGCGAGGCGCGTTTGGACTGTGTGTGTCATCTTTTGGACATTCATCATATCGCATTGGTTTTCATTTCTTGTCCTCGGTGTAGGAGCACTAATCTGTTTATTTTTAAGTTACACATTCTACATTGATTAAATAAGAAAATCAAATGTGTTTTTAATAGTAGTATTATTTTATACGGAAATCAAGTATTTATAATTCAGATGAGAATAAAGTTAAGGTTAATTAAAATAGCTATTGATCTGAAATATAGCAAATTTATTTTAAATTCATTCAGGTACAATTACCAAACATATCGCATGGTCTTTTTGTATTTTTATTAATTTAATTAATAAACTAATATATAAAACTATTGTCAGTGCACTACAAATAAACTGGTTCTATGCCTTTATTGATACAACTTATTTTACAAATACAAGGCTTAAGACATTTATAAAAATGCCTTCTGCATTTTTGTTTTGCCTTTCACTTTATTGTACCGAAATCATACCGAACCGTGACGTCTGTGTACCGTTCCACCCCTAATATTTATACATACAATGCATGGTAACTTAGAGGTAACGTTAATGTAGGCTAGTAGTATATCACCTATCACATGCACAAAAAAGATATATCAATAAAGGAAAGGAAAAAAAGCATAATATGAGCACTTTAAGTAAAAATCTAACTACCTTTGCTGTTTTAACCTATAAAAACAAATGCAAAGAACATCGCAACTTTCATCGCAACTTTTTAGAAAAGCGGCCGCAACATCAGGAATTTTAGGCCGCAACAATATGAAAATCGCAAAATCCTGGAGGGACTGATAACAATCTCTAGCGATAATCTCTAGCGCTACCCGGAAGTATAAAAGGGGCGCCTAGAGAACATGTCGTCCTTTTTTTTTGTCTTGTCTTCAGGGACTGTTTCGCTGAAACTGTGAGTGACAATTATGGAAAACAAGAGCTTTAGGAAGTGTGCCGACCCGTGTGAGAGGTTACTCACACTTGGTGACACTTACAACCTATGTGTGCTTTGTCTGGGTGAAGAGCATGCACGCTGGGTCCTTGAGGGGGCGGGGGTGTGCAAAATGTGAGCGTTTCTCAATGAGAATGCTTCATTTTCATCTGTCTCTCTTCTTGAGGGAAGAGGGACAGTCTTCTTTGCCCCACGGTTCGGTTCCTGCTCGCGCTGAGACCGACAGGAGACTCAGATCGTGGGGATCTCAGAGGGAGCTCGTCGATGAGTTTGAGAGAGGGGTGAATCTTTCACTCTCCTCAGTGGGTGACGAGAACGAGTCGCTGGGCGGGGATGCACTCTCTGATGCATCCTCTGGTCCAACAGCCAGTGCTCTTTTGGCTTCGAGCCCAGATGAGCAGGAGGGGGCTGAAGCGGGTGAAGATGCTGAAATAGCTGAACCTGCCCAGCCCCCCTGCCCCGCGTATGCAGAGCTGGTGGAGGAGATGGAGCGCGCCACCGCCGGGCTTTAATTGCCATGGCAGCGTGTCAGAGGGGAAGCCGCTTGTGGAAGGCTTGATGAGCGCTTTCTCTCTGGCCATACCCCACCAGCCCCAGTGAGCCTTCCATTCCTTCCCGACCTCCATGCAGAGGTTATGAAGGCATGGAAGAACCCGTACTCTTCTCGCATTCACCGCTTCCAGCATTTCAGTTACTCGAATGTGGAAGGAATACGAGAGCACAGGTATGTGTTGAGCTCCGTCCCTGCCATCTAGACCTCTTCAGACCACGTCTCGTCTAAATGGCAGGGCATATGCGATGGCGGGTGCACTGCACACAATGGCAGTGTTGCAGGGGTACCAGGCTGACCTGCTGAGGGTCCTGGACCAGGGTCAGGGTTTAGCCCCAGGCAGGGTGGCTGAGTTGCGCCGCACAACAGACCACGCTCTCCGGGCCACCAAACAGATGCTGCCGCATGGTGGCCACGGAGGGGCATCTGTGGGTGAACTTGGCAGACATCGGGGAGAAAGAAAGGCTTTTCTCTTCGATGCCTCAGTTTCGCCCACTGAGCTTTTTGGGACCTCCGTTGAGGTGGTGGTCGGAAAGTTCAGTGAGACGAAGGTTACAGTCGTACAGACGTATAGGTTACAGTCGTAACATGAGACGTTTCATATGCAGCCATAAAATTGAGCGTGCTCAGCAGCATACAGATCATACATACCACGCTGGTCCAGGTCCACACCCAGACAGCCTGGGGGTCCTGGCCCTTCTCGTTCTGAGGATCACAGACAGGGCCAGTGGGACTCAGTTGCGAGTCCAGGAGATAGAAGCAGGGTGTCAGGGAAGCAGCTCAGGCCAGACGTGAGCATCCTGGCTCAAGCAGAGGCAGATAATCGCCTCCTTCCCTGTACACACCCTATTCCTCTTTCCCCCTTCGCCTATAAACGAGCTGGACCGATGATGATAATCCATTCTGATGGTCTGGCTCTGGCCTTTTTATGTGACCAACCTAACCAACTGATTGTAGTTAGAAACAACCCCTGTAGCCTCACAGCGCTGTTGACAGCGTAGTTGGCATTAGGTGCCTCCTCCAGTTAAAACGAACGTAGATTTTTTTTTTTTTAATACATATGAATATAAATATATGTTTTATATACAGGGTTATTCTGCCTCCGTTCCCCTCCTGCAAGGATGGGTTCCCTTACGGTGTAGTGAAATTGTCAGGAAACACTGGAAATAACAGGACCCAAGCGCAGAGATGAGCGGTGAATGGTGATTTATTGACAATAGGAAGTAACAATGTGTAACAGTTGCACAGTCCAGAGACAGCCCACAACAGAGGTCAAGACAGGAGACCCGGGCACATGATTGAGCAGCCCAGTAACCAGCAGTCAGTGCAGTCTCAGGATGGGCAGGACTCAACTCGAACACACACAGACAGGAGAAACAAGACAAGAGCAAAACACTAAAACATTATATAAGTACAAGGCAGGGTAAACACTGTAGTTAAGTAACTGAAAAACTAAACTCTTACATATAAGAGAGAGAAACTAACAAAACACTAAAGTAAATCACTAAAGTAAAACTAGTCGACAACAGGAGAATGCTAGGTATTAAATAGCTAAGTGAAAACCCAGGCTAAATAATAAATCAAAGAGAAAAGCAAAGTAACAGAAACTATAAATCTGAGAGACAGAACCAAACAAAAACTAGAATAGCTCAAGTAAAACAAAGCTAAAGAAAGGCAAGTTAGTCTAAGATAACTCAAAGCAAAAGCTGCAAGGATACAAGCTACAGAGAGAGCTTAGGACAATCACACCTGGATATGACACAAGAAATGTCTAGAACATGAACACAAAACAACGATCCAGCAAAGACAAGCAACAAGGAAGCACAATATAAAGGGAGTGGAGCAAACAAGGACCAGGTGAAGACAATTAGTGAATGACAACTAGACAAGGACTAAACGAGGGGGCGTGGTAAGTTGAAACTAGGAGACAAGACAAATGGCCAACATAAACAAAGAGAAAGCCATGTGCTCAAGCACAACACAAACATGGAAACATTAAACCAGTGTTTCTCAACCTCTCCTGCAGGGACCCCCTGACAGGCCATGTTTCTGTTTTAACCCTGAAATGGCACACCTGATTCAATTCATTAGAGTAGGAATTAGTCAATTAATCAATTAGTCAACTACTCATTAAGCCTTTAATTAATTGAATCAGGTGTGCCATTTCAGGGTTAAAACAGAAACATGGCCTGTCAGGGGGTCCCTGCAGGAGAGGTTGAGAAACACTGCATTAAACAAAGATACAAGAGACAAAGCTGCCAGGGCAGAACCCTGACAGTACCCTCCCCCCAACGGACGCCTCCAGGCGTCCAACCTAGGTAAGAGAGTCCAGGGAGGCACCGACACAGCAGGGGACCAAGGGGATACCAAATGGGAGGGTAGAGGAATTGTCAGATTTGAGGGTCCACAGTGGCCAGAAAACACAGGTGACGAGATGCGGAGGGTGGGGATGGGTCCAGGGGCATATCCCGGCATGGCAGAGACAAATGTAGTAGGTGTGGTGGAAAAGCCATGAAATCCCGGTCGTGCTGAAGGTGGAGCTACTGGTATCTGAGTGGTGCAGTATCTACCAGTGCCAGCCAACGGGATAGATGAGGGAAAACATTTTGGTGTTGGCAGGGCACCACCTCTGACTTGAGAAACATGAGCATGGGTAACTTGGAGCTGGGGGGAAGCTCAGGAACTAACTCTTGACGGGGGATGAATTCAGGAGCGAAGACGGCACTGACAGGGAAGGTGAATTTCTCAGTAACTGACTCTGGAATGCCCTCGGGAACATCAAAGGCAGGCTTGGAAGGCCCCTTCTGGGCTACTGAAGTGGATTCTGGGAGGCCCTTGGGAGCTGCATAATTATATTCAGGAGCGTCCTCCGGGACTGACTCGGGAATGCCCTCAGGGGTTGCTGGAAGAGACTCAGGAACATCTTTGTGTGCTGCAGAATCAAATTCAGAAACGCCCTTGGGAGCTGCTAGAACAGATTCAGGAACTTTCCCAGGATCACCCCCAGGGGCTGCTGAAACACCCTCCAGGACTATTAGAGTTGATTCTGATGCAGACTTGGGGACAAACTCTGTTGCCTTGACCACACTGGCAAGGAAAATGGGTGGTTCTTGGGCTGAAGTGACATCTGGCTCTGGGACTGGAGAGGACTCCATGGCAGTAACAGCAGACTGCTCGGAAATGGCCTCTAAGGCAGAGACAGCAGGCTGCTCAGGATTGACCTCCATGGACATTACATGTAGAGCGGGCTGTTCTGGGACGATCTCTATGGGCGTGATATGACTGACAAGAATGACCTCGGTTGGTACAATAGGCGAATCAGAAATAGCCACCTTGGTCACGGCAGGGACAAAAGAGAGCTCTGGGATAACCTCTATGGCCTTGAAAAGTAGTGCAGACAAATCTGGGATGGTCTCTGTGTCTCGGACAGGTAGCAATAATGGCTCTGGGACAGCCACAGTGTTCTTGAGAGGACTTAAAGGGAAGCTATGCTGCTCTGGGAGAACAGTTGACTGCAAGACCGCACAAACCTTCCTCTTCAAGTATTTGCAAGTTAGCGATAATGAAGACTCAGTCTCTGGGGATATTGTAACAGATTCAGGCATTAATGGGGGTGCTGCAGTAGACTCGAGAACAAGCTCTGTGGGCCCTGCAGAAAAAATGGTGGGCTCGGGGGCTGGAGCCGACACTCGGCTGGGCTCGGGGGCTGGAGCCGACACTCGGCTGGGCTGGGGCTGGAGCCGACACTCGCTGGGCTCGGGCTGGGCTCGGGGGCTGGAGCCGACACTCGGCTGGGCTCGGGGGCTGGAGCCGACACTCGGCTTTCTTTTTCTGGAACAGACTCTGGAAGAACAGTGGGCTGTAAAACAGTACAAACATTCATTTTCCGCTTACAGAGTAGAGACAATGTAGACTCACAAGTCTCTGAGGTTGTTGCAGCAGACTCAGGCGCCTCAGGGGGTGCTGCATTAATGGGGGTGCTGCAGTAGACTCGAGAACAAGCTCTGTGGGCCCTGCAGAAAAATGGTGGGCTCGGGGGCTGGAGCCGACACTCGGCTGGGCTCGGGGGCTGGAGCCGACACTCGGCTGGGCTCGGGCTGGGCTCGGGGGCTGGAGCCGACACTCGGCTGGGCTCGGGGGCTGGAGCCGACACTCGGCTTTCTTTTTCTGGAACAGACTCTGGAAGAACAGTGGGCTGTAAAACAGTACAAACATTCATTTTCCGCTTACAGAGTAGAGACAATGTAGACTCACAAGTCTCTGAGGTTGTTGCAGCAGACTCAGGCCCTCAGGGTGCCTGCATTAGGGGGTGCTGCAGTACTCGAGAACAATCTACTGGGGGCCCTGCAGAAAAAATGGTGGCTCGTGGGGCTGGAGCCGACAAATCGGCTGGGCTCGGGGGCTGGAGCCGACACTCGGCTGGGCTCGGGGGCTGGAGCCGACACTCGGCTGGGCTCGGGGGCTGGAGCCGACACTCGGCTGGGCTCGGGGGCTGGAGCCGACACTCGCTGCTGGGCTCGGGGGCTGGGAGCCGACACTCGGCTGGGCTCGGGGGCTGGAGCCGACACTCGGCTGGGCTCGGGGGCTGGAGCCACACTCGGCTGGGCTCGGGGGCTGGAGCCGACACTCGGCTTTCTTTTTCTGGAACAGACTCTGGAAGAACAGTGGGCTGTAAAACAGTACAAACATTCCTTTTTCCGCTTACAGAGTAGAGACAATGTAGACTCACAAGTCTCTGAGGTTGTTGCAGCAGACTCATGCGCCTCAGGGGGTGCTGCGTAGTACTCGAGAACAAGCTCTGCCGCTTCTGCAGTACAAATGGTGGGCTCTGAGATGGCCCCTGTGACTATGACTGGACTGACAGACTTGACTAAACAGGAAGGAGACACTTCAACAGCTATGAGAGGAAGAGAAGTCTCAGGAACACCTACTGTGTCTGTAATAGGAAAAACTGGCATCTCTGAAAAGGCCATCTTTGGGGAGCTGTGGCACGTTTGACTGCTCTCTTTCTCCTTAACCTGCGCTTCTCAGTGGGAGTCACAAAGCCTGGGTCTTGACTCAAAGAGGGAGGACTGGTGGGAAAGTCTTTACGGAAGAGTTCTGGTTGATCTGGTGTTGGCCATTGGCTACGATGTTTGAGATATCTGATCAAGCCCCAAAAATCCAGGATATTAAGCCCCTCTATCTCCCACAGAGGCAAAGGGTCATCAAGGCCGGCATTAAAGATATCCTTAAGTGCTGCATCATTGTAATCCAGCCCCACTGTCATAGTCCAAAACATCTGGGCAAAGCCTCCCACTTCAAAGCCCTGCTGGCGCAGAGCAGTCAACGCCCGATGGCGTGCCATCCTCTCCCTAGTCGTGGCAGGAGGAAGAATCCGAATGCTCATACTGCTGGGTCCTAAGATGGCTGGATCGTTCTGTCAGGAACCACTGGAAATAACAGGACCCAAGCGCAGAGATGAGCGGTGAATGGTGATTTATTGACAATAGGAAGTAACAATGTGTAACAGTTGCACAGTCCAGAGACAGCCCACAACAGAGGTCAAGACAGGAGACCCGGGCACAGGATTGAGCAGCCCAGTAACCAGCAGTCAGTGCAGTCTCAGGATGGGCAGGACAGGACTCAACTCGAACACACACAGACACATACAGGAGAAACAAGACAAGAGCAAAACACTAAAACATTATATAAGTACAAGGCAGGGCAAACACTGTAGTTAAGTAACTGAAAAACTAAACTCTTACATATAAGAGAGAGAAACTAACAAAACACTAAAGTAAATCACTAAAGTAAAACTAGTCGACAACAGGAGAATGCTAGGTATTAAATAGCTAAGTGAAAACCCAGGCTAAATAATAAATCAAAGAGAAAAGCAAAGTAACAGAAACTATAAATCTGAGAGACAGAACCAAACAAAAACTAGAATAGCTCAAGTAAAACAAAGCTAAAGAAAGGCAAGTTAGTCTAAGATAACTCAAAGCAAAAGCTGCAAGTATACAAGCTACAGAGAGAGCTTAGGACAATCACACCTGGATATGACACAAGAAATGTCTAGAACATGAACACAAAACAACGATCCAGCAAAGACAAGCAACAAGGAAGCACAATATAAAGGGAGTGGAGCAAACAAGGACCAGGTGAAGACAATTAGTGAATGACAACCAGACAAGGACTAAACGAGGGGGCGTGGTAAGTTGAAACTAGGAGACAAGACAAATGGGCAACATAAACAAAGAGAAAGCCATGTGCTCAAGCACAACACAAACATGGAAACATTAAACAAAGATACAAGAGACAAAGCTGCCAGGGCAGAACCCTGACAGAAATTGCCCGTGTGGATTTTGAAATTGCAAATATGGAAGTGTGGGCAGTTCGTTCCCCATAGTGCTTTACGCAGAGCGAGTTCCCTTTCGAAAGGGAACGTCTCAGGCTATGACTGTAACCTATGTTCCCTGAGAATAGGGAAGCACTGGGTCTCGTCGCCATGCCTCTGGCGTGCTTGCATAGTCCCTTCAGACGAAGAAGTGGATGACTTGTTCTCTAGGCGCCCCTTTTATACTTCCGGGTAGCGCTAGAGAATGACATCATTCTCTGATGACGCCAGTCAATGTGATTGTCGTGATTATACAGTGTTTCAATCTTCAGTCACACTGAGGCGTTCCCATAGTGATTGAAGCAGTGCTTCCCTGTTCTCAGGGAACATAGGTTACAGTCGTAACATGAGACGTTTCATATGCAGCCAGTTCTGGCAGGCCAGGTAGTCAAGATGCTGCTAATGCTATTGGCCAACAACACGGTCTCATCAGTGATCTGCTCAGCTGAGCTGCATCAGCGCATCAGCTGTTTCTCTCCCCTCGCTGCTAATGAATACTCTCAAATAGGGCGCCCTATTTGAGCAGATTCAGTTCGCTCCTAACTGCTTGCTGCTTGCTCTCTGCAACCCACCACCTCCCCAGCTCCTCCTTGTGTATAATGTGGCATGTGCTATTCTGTCATCGTTGCTGCTCTGGTCATAAGGGGGAATAGTTCTGCTCTCCCAGTACTAAACTGTGAGTGTTGCCTAATGCTCCTGCTGTCCGCTGACTCTCTGCTATTTCATGGTGCTCAAGAAAGATCAGAGGACTCCCTGAACAGAGCCATACCGCCAAATTTTAATTATCAACTTGATTGAAATTATCAATACAAATTTCCTAATTTTTATTGTCATGTGTGTTCTTGACTTAATGGACCTGAAATAATGTCCTTAATACCCCAAAGACTTATTGAGAGTAAATATCACAATGGGATAGGAACATTTATGCAGTGCCTTAATTGTGAGATACCATTTTGTTTGTGTCAGTCTGTACCAAATCTAGGCTCCACCACCTTTGTGTTCAACACAGCCTGCTCTTTTTACATTTATGCTCACAATGTCCAGCAAAAAAATAAAAAAGTTAGATTGATGCGGTGTCCTGACTTTCTGTAATACAGTATCAATATCAAATGATCAGAGGTTGAATTGAAAGAGAGGTGAAGACCAACAGAATTATCAATAAGAGATGCTCAGAGGAAGAAAAATGAAAATGAAAGAAGAAAAAAAATGAAAGAAGAAAGGAAGAGCAATATTTTGATTAAGGAGTTGTCTCTCAAGAGTCTTTGGCGCACAGTGAAAATTAGATGTTTTTCATTTGAGCTTGAGATTTATGTTCTTGAAAAATGCAGAAGTGGAAGTTGAATTATGGTACATTGGCATGCTTTGCTTTCTTAATAGCTGTAATTGCTCTTTTTGCAAAGGCCTCAATGCTGTTTCCTTCCAATGTGATGAAGAATATGTCTGCCACGTGTTAATACACGATTTAACAGAAACATTCCCCTCAAAACAACCCCATATTCTTAAAAGAACCTAATTTATTTTGACAGAACAAAAATGTGGTAACTTACTGTTGGGAAAGTGGGGCATAAATCTTATCTCTAGTAATTGAGATTCACTTTAGTTACATCTCGTAGCACAGTGCTCTAAGCATAGTAACAATGGACACATGTTATTTGATTTTTGTTTAACTTTAAACGGTAACACTTTATTTGAAGGGGTGTGCATAAGACTGACATGACACTGTCATAAACATGACATAACACCTGTCATGAACATGAAGGAGTCTTTATGAATGTTTATGACTGTTGTCATTAAGTGTCATTCGGTAAATTATGACACTTTTAATGCAAAGTTGACATTGTTTAAAATGTCTTTGTTATGACAACTTGACATTACCCAAGACAAAAATGTCTTGATTATGACAACTTGACATTAACAAAGACAGAAATGTCTTTGTTATGACAACTTGACATTAACCAAGAAATCATAACCTGTCAACCTGTCACAACTTTGGCCGTCATGACACCATTATAACTGTGTCATGAATATTACCTGTCCTCAAGTAAAGTGGAACACATTGTACTAGTTATAAAGATGTCATTAAGGGTTATTACACAGCAAAATGGTTTAAGTTTGATAATTAGACATTTCTGTCTTTGTTAATGTCAAGTTGTCATAATCAAGACATTTTTGTCTTGGGTAATGTCAAGTTGTCATAACAAAGACATTTTTTGTCTTTGTTAATGTCAAGTTGTCATAACAAAGACATTTTTGTCTTTGTTAATGTCAAGTTGTCATAACAAAGACATTTTAAACAATGTCAACTTTGCATTAAAAGTGTCATAATTTACCGAATGACACTTAATGACAACAGTCATAAACATTCATAAAGACTCCTTCATGTTCATGACAGGTGTTATGTCATGTTTATGACAGTGTCATGTCAGTCTTATGCACACCCCTTCAAATAAAGTGTTACCCTTTAAACTATATGCATGAATGTAATGTTATGCTAATGTGATTGTCATATGACCAACTGTAGATAAGCTGCATAATGTATGTAGGGCCCTATGATTTTCGCATAATTCTGTCTCAAAAATGGATGTTACTGTACAATGCAGAATGTCACGGAATTTGGAAAAATTGATGAATTAAAAGGGCTATACATTATTGTGTATATATCTAGTCAGTGAAGTTTAAACCAAAAATAAGTTGTTGTTTTTTTGCACGAAGTCAGCATGTTCTGCGTGTCTGTGTGAATAAGAAGTGCAATTTAGTCTACTCCACTGTTATTGTTATTTAATTATTATTATTTACGTCTACTTAAAGCATGTGTGACCCTTGTGGTGTTTTCAGCGTCTTAAGTCTAACTATATGAGGACACTTCACATGAACTTCATCTCCAGAGCTGTTTTAATAGTTGACTTTACAGGCACTTCAACATTTAATTTGATAAAACTATTGTCAGTTACACACAAAAACTAAATCTTTACTACAAAACCCCAAAGTAAAGGTCTGGTTTAACTTGATGAACTTGATATTTATGACAGAAATATATTACTGTACTTACAGAAGTTTTTTTAAATAAATATTACATAGTTACAAAATGTTTCAATGTTTTAATTTAAAGACAGAAAACCTCTGCAGCATATCATTTGGCAAAAAAAAAAATCAAATTTAATTGGTTAGATTTAAAAATAATTAAATTAATTAAATTGAACATTACAAGCCTTTTTTTAAATAAATGCATATGTTTCCAGAGTATACAAATCATAGCTTGTCTTTGTGTGACTTTGAGTGCCTGTTTGTGTGAGGCAATCAAGATTTATATACATTACATCTGCCAAAAGGGGAGCTGGACGCACAAATTGTTTGCATTTGTCTGCGGTTCATGTTTGTGGTTTACAGTTGTGTTTATGTCTGCATCTAAATGCTCTAGAGTTCAGCGGTGAGATTCTCTACAGCACGGGGGAACAATGCCTCTCCCCAGTGGAGGTTTAAGGGATAAACCAGCTCTGACATGGCCGACCAGCCTACTGATCCAGCTCTGACAGCCTGCCTCCTCTTGGCCTGGTTCTCGCTTCTCTCCCCTAGAGTCTGGTCTAAGAGAGAGTCAACGACCAGCAGTCTGGTCAGGCACGCACGCGACTGTCAACCCTTCCACCCTCCGGCCTGCACGGCTGTCAACACTCTCCATCTCCTATTCCTCTCAGGAGAGAATGTCCCCGCCTCTGCCACAAAACAAACAGACTGAGATATCAGAAAACACAATCACAAAAAAAATCCTCAAAGAGACCTGTCACAGTCTATCTATAAAGATGTCACAAGAAGCTATTTTGAATGTAAGCCGTTTGCGTACTGCAGACAAAAAACAGAACAAAGGGAATGGGTGGAGTGGAGAAAAACACAGAAAAAGAAAGAGTTAGACAGATGGAAGAGTGTTTTGGTTTCAACAACATTTGAGCCCCATTTCTGTCCCTCTCCATAGGGGACTGGTCTCAGCGCACTGCTCCGCAGAGAACTGGACGACTGGGACTCTCCTCCCCGCTTCAGCGGACCAATCTGCCGCCTGTGCACGTCTCCATTTAACATGCATCTGGATCACACTCTGGATCCAGCTCTCATTATGTCTTTCTTCATATAACTACTAGTCTGTCTATTACAAGCCTTCGCCTGATAAAAATGTATGAGGTCACCGGAGATTCATGTGCTACTCTGAAAAGAAAGTTTGATTGTGGTCATTGATCTCATATGAAATTGAATACGCTTTAATTAGTATTCTGTAAAGTTATAGACTAACATCTTACATAATTTTATGTTATGCTTTAGGTATTTTACATCTTTGTACTGCACAAGAATACATTTCTGGGCAGTGGTGTCGTTTCATAGTTTATTGATTTCATTTTTATTCTGTTGATTCAAGACATTGTCTTAAAGATACAATATGCAGGATTTTTGCAGTAAAATATCCCAAAACCACTAGGCCAATGTTATATATTTTGTTTAGTTTATTACTTACAATATCCCAAATGTTTCCAACTATTTGTAAATTGTTGAAAATTGCGATTTTAACCAAGGAAACGGGGCGTGTGAGCAGGGGTGAGGAGTCGCCAGTCAGTGGCGTCATATCCGCATTACCCTCGGTATCCGGTTGTACTGCCATAGTAACCATGGCGACATAAGTTGACAACTGGGTTATGCCTAGCAGGACGCTCACGCTGTTGTTTTGTTTACATTGTGGACCATTGCAAGCAGACTTTGAGATAAAAAGAGGACTAAAACGAAGATCAACATCTTTCGAGATGCCGAGAGCTCCATGTCCGCGACTAAATTCAACTTGACAGAGACGCGAGTGTTGCATGTACTTTATTAGACAAGTGAGCAAATGTACATAAAACTAATCAATGTTATTTAGTTCAACATGAAGAAATGTTAGAATATGATATGTATGTTATTCTAATGTTGATCTAGCTTAGTCTCATACAGCCAACAAACAACCTAACTAACAACATTCAACACACTCAAATACCGTTTAGTGTGATAATGTAAGTGTTAGAGCAAGTGAAACAGCGCTGTGTTACCTCAAGTTTCATTTCTCTAATAAACTGACCTGTGTGAGTATTAATTCAGCACTTGCGTGTAGTTCGGTAGTATGAAATGTCCTCATTCTTTTATATCCGTGGGACTCGCGTTGCATGTGGCGCTGGTATAACATTACGTCTCTCATTAGCAATCGAGCTCTGCTTCATACCACAGTCATGTTAAAAACATCAATATATTCACTCATCCATAAATGATCCATCAGCTTGATGACAAGATCCATAATTCAGCTTAATGAGGAATATATACGTCATCAATATACACCTTTGTTATTGTAAGAGGTTAGCAGTTTAGTAGTTCTTTAGCTTGCTTTAGCATTACTGTTTTACAATGGTTTTAGACATTGCACTGCCATCTATCTGCGTGGTTCAGCATGATTGTCTTATGTAAATTACACTGATACTAGAGAGTTTTAGAGAGCAGTCTACACAGTGATTAATCCCCTTACCTGTCCAACAAAAAGATCTTGGGCATCACTACTACCATCAAATATTTTCATTCTGTGTATGCCAAATTGATGTTCACAAATGTTCACAATTTTTTATATGTAAAACTTTAATTGAACCATTTGATGTACAAGCTATGTAAGCCCCTTCTAATGCACAACATGGGTCTAAAATGACCCTTATTCATGTTCATGTTATTTCACGCATGGCTGTTTTTTTTTTTTTTGTTTAATATTTTTTATCTTTTTATTTCAGCATTTAATATTCCATGATCTATAAATTCCATGACCCATGAATATTCAAAATATCTTGTTTTCAATTACCACAAATTATTATTTTAATTTGTCCTATGTTTTGTGTTACTAGCCTACATCAAGTTTACACACATGGGTAAAAAATTACCCGTCTATGCAAGCATGATAAAACATAAACATAAAAACATAAAGACATAAAAAAAATAAAGACATTTTGTTAAAATAATCACTTTAGTATTTAGACCAACGCATTTAACACTTGAAATGTTTATTTGCCACTTTGTCACACAACATACACATATCACGGATAACCGATAACACTAAAATTTAACTGTAGTGTATCTGTAGTGCAACTGTAGTGAATTTTGGTGAATGTGACAGAATAAAAAAAAATAAAACTGACAAAATAAAATCACACGGGTTCTGCGCCATCTTATATTGCCATCTCAGTGCTTACATGCCTTACAAATGACAACTACACATTTGTGCTCCTTGCACACAGGCCTGGTGCACTGGGAACACCAACTGCTGACTTTTCTTTCTTTGGCAGCTGGGCAGATCCTGCACCTCTTCCTCTTCGATTGGCCTTCCAACATTTTAAAGTTTATTCCTTGGTTAAAATGGAGTAAATTTGTTACTAAAGTGATGTTTTAGAGGGACATTTCCATGTAAGAGTGGTTTTGATGATTAATTTAAGAAGCCTTGTACTTGTCTACTTATAACCATTTAAGTTCATGTGTATGCATTTTACACTGTAGCCAGTAGGCTTAATTTATTGTCATTTAAATGTCTACAATTTTTTTATTATTTTGGGGGAGAAACACCTACTGTATGTTTCCGGGTGTGACTGAAACAAGGGTTTGTGATGTTTCATTCTTTCACAGCACCATCCAAAGGTGCTTTGCATCTGCACTTAAACCGAGATGTCTTTGTGATCAGCAGTAATTCTGATAGCGACAGAACCTTGCTGGCTGTATTTCAATATGCAAAGTCCTTGTCAAACAAGCCAGGATTGAGAGGCTACCAATTACAGCGACAGCATGAGAGAGATGTTTATCAGCTCTCAGACTTAGTTCATCTCCATGGCCATGGAAGTGCTTTATTGATTGGCTATTGGGTAGCTAATAACATGGGTTATCTACATGCAGCAAGAGACAAGTACTGCTCTCTCTGAAGCAGCTGGATGAGGATTTGATATGGTCCTCCATCCACCTTGGCAAAAACAGAAAGGTTGCAGGGCTCAGGGGGATGGAAAAGGATTGGGTGTATGTAACCAACATTTGCTGCATCTGGCTCTGATTTTTTTATTTCAATGAAAATTAGGTTTTAGTTGCCAATGCTTTCTGTAATGAGGAGCACGATACTGTTTTCTAAATGCAGAAATTAAGGAAAGTAGGGTGTTTTAAATTTGGTTCTGTTGGAGGCTTATTCCAAGACATATTTCTTTCATTATCTGTAAATCAAGCAGTTGGGATGTAGGAGCACAGCTCAGAGCCCGTTGTATGTATGTTAGCATGTTTATGTGGAGTGTCACTCACAGGTCATGCATGCTCACTTGGGCTGAACATGGTCATGAACATGTCAAACCCACACGTGCCAGTTTCTCAGACTTATCGTTAGATTGTGTGTGCGTGTGTGTGTGTGTGTGTGTGTGTGTGTGTGTGTGTGTGTGTGTGTGTGTGTGTGTGTGTGTGTGTGTGTGTGTGTGTGTGTGTGTGTGTGTGTGTGTGTGTGTGTGTGTGTGTGTGTGTGTCCATGCATTAATCACAGTGACAGAACAACCCACGTCCTCTACCTGGCTATGGTCTCCCGAGAAATCTCTGTGACCTCTAGTACAACACACACACACACACATACACTTGTTCTTATACTTGCATTATTGACACCAACACACACACACACACACACACACACACACACACACACACACACACACACACACACACACACACACACACACACACACACACACACAAAACATCTCTTTATTAACTACTCAATCTGTTTATACGTTTGGGTGTTTCCTAATGCACAGGGAAAGACAAAAAAAAAATACGGATGAATGATAAGCCATCAGAATTATGCGTCACATCCTTAGTTGGTTGCTCTTTACAGGCAAAATGGAAGTGGGTTCAAAAAAGGGGGATTACTGAACCGAAGTCCAAGGTTTATACTCTTGGGAAGAACCACGTCTCAGCACAAGATTACATTTCAGTCCAGGCTCACGTCAAACCATGCCAGGCGGGACAGGAAATTGTGTCCCTGTCACTGGGACGCTGGAGAAAAATGTAAATACCCTTCCCCGGAAAGGACACCTCATATGCACCCTGGGGTCCCATCCATAGCCCCCCACCTCAGGGTGTCCATCTTGTGTCAAAGCTGCCTTTTTAATACCACACTTATATTGTCTTCTTTTTTTTCGATCTCTCTCTCTTTTCGACCAGCAGGCGTCCGGTTCGGTAAGCTGAAGGAATCTACTGTTGCCCTATGTGGTTTGGAAAGGCACAGCGAAATAAAAAAAGAAGAAGGAAAAGCACTGAGAGAGAAACTGAGAGAAAGAGAGATGGAGCTGTGACTGAAAGGCTGAGAGTATGAAGGCATGTGTTTAAATCCCCCAGAGAGTAAATACACAGAGCAATTACCATGTAAAAACAATGAAAACGAGAGCTGCCTGTAAAAGCAGGCCTTGTGGAGGAAATGTCACTTTCTTACTTAAAGCACGACTCTCTGTCAGTTGCATTTAAATGCACAGGTGAAGCAAAAATAAACAGCTGTCCTGAAAAGAGAAAACACCCCCTATCATGGAATTTCCTCCAAATGCCCTTAAGCTTGCTCCAGAAGCTTTAAATGTCTCCACCTTTGAGAAATAATAAACACCTGTATATAGTATCATCCTGAATCATCTTCCCCTTCATTTCCCACAAAGTTAAAAGTAATTGGTCAAGAATTGTTTTATATGTTTATTATTATTATAATAATTAATATTGACGTCATTTCATGATTTGGCTAATTAATTCCATTTCTTTTTTTCTAAATTATTTTTTAAAAACGAAATAAATCGTTAATGGAACCGCTAATGAACCAGAAGCATTAATAGGGACTGGAATTGTTAACTTTCTTATGGTTTCCATCCCTTTTGACCAGTTGTTCCCATCTAGAAAACAAGCTCATAAGGTGTTTTCCCTGTTGTGTATCTTGTGTGAGAGGTGATGGTTTATTTCTGCATTGGTATAAAAGGATTGGCAAAACCACATGTAGTTTATTTGGACGCAAACTAGCCATCCCGGTCAACACACATCCAGGTGTATCCAGACCCAAATTTTGACTGAGGTGCTTCCATGGCTGGATGAGGGGGCCATTTATCAATGCAAACGTAATAACATCCATTTAAATCTAACTAAAAATCAATATTTCATTACCAAATTGTTAGTGGGAATGAAGAGGGATGTCGGAAGTCGGGGCGGCTGCGTCGCGAGGGAGGCGTCAGTAGGTTCGATGGGAAGACGAGATGATTCATGGGACCATCAGAGGAGCGGAGGAAGGGGAGGGGTGATGGAGGACGAGCAGAGGGAGAAAACTTGGAGAGGCCCTACTCCCCTATGACCTTGGCGGAGAGGGAAAAAATATATAGAAGAAAATGAAAGCAACTGTCAACTCCCCACTGGCCAGGATCAGCCCATAAATCATAGCCAGAAATATGAGTGGGGTGGAGATGGGTGGGAGTGGGAGGGGTCATGGGCGAATCTCACACCACAGTTATCCTTATACTGTATAAAACACCGGAGGGGGGTTTAAGAATCTGGTAGGGTAATCAAATATGTTTAGGATGCTAAAGACCGTTTGTGTGTTTGTTTGGGTAGCCGAAAAAGGGTAAGAATGAGCTTGAATGGTTCTGTGTGCTGCAAGAAGGATCTTTAACCCTCTGCCCTGTTGATTGAGAACGACAGGACAGAGGGTTGTGCTGTACAAACGCAGTGAGATCTGATGCAACTGTGTACTGCTTAATCAATGGATCATTGAGGGGATTGATTCTAGCCAACAGTGTACTCAAAGTTGTATATGGACTGCATTGCTACATCTTGCATCACATTCCTGTTCGACCCCCTCAGAGTTGAAGATTTATCATTTGAAGTCTAAGCTAGCTGTCCAGTCTTGTCAATTTGCATTGCATGCTGCTGCATTAGCTTTTTAGATGAAGCTAAAGGTTGTAGTAGATGTGCAGCGTATTTTGGAGGGAAAGTATAATTTCTATCCATTTGCAGTAATTGAAAGATTTGCCAGGCTATTTTTATGTATTTTAGATGTTCAGCATAGAAACTAGCTATGCTACAATCTTGATGTCTTATAACTGATTTAGAAATCTTAACAGCAGTTAACTGTAAAAGTCAGTATGCTAACCAGTGAGTGATTTCTACCGCATGTTTTTACCCTATAAAATATCTCTTTAGGATTTTCTGTTTATATTTGCATGGACAAAATTAGGACTGACAGTGATAAATGAATTGTGTATGCCTCTTAAAATAAAACATAATTGTCAATTTTACCATAATAGCAATGCTTATTTGTAACGCAGAACAGCAGTGATTTTTATCAAGCGTTCCACATTAAATGATTTTGGCATGCTTAATCATTTTGGCAAAGAAATGAAATGTGATGAGTTGAGAAAGGTATATTAGGAAGAGAACAATTTACTTGCTATTTTTACAGCAGCATTTTTGGGATCAGTCTCAGAAAGTTCAAGAAATGTCCATGATATATTTAAACAGAAGATAGACAAAATATTCCATGCATTTAGTCAATATATATATATATCACTGTATTTGGGCCCTATAATTTATTGAAAGTGAAACATTATTTTATAAAAACAAAACTATTTTGAGTAATTAGACAACATTGACTGATTGTTTTAGGTGAGAAGGTTGCAATTGTTTTATTTAGGTTTCATTGTAAGTGCTAGTAGGAGTTTGCTATTTCATCAACCAAGCTTGCCGTCCCCCTCCTTGCACAGATGAGTGGGGTATGAGCTTTTTTTTTTTGACAGGGCTCCAGATTGTAAGCGCATCAGGTGACAATTAAGATGTAACAAAATAAATTGTTTGCTGTCACTTTCACTTACCCCCGCCGTCTCACCATCCTCCCAATGCCCCACAACAAAGCAGTGGTGTCAAATCTGCCTCCCTGATGTACCCCCAAGGTACCGGAAATGCTTTGTACACACTTGCAAACACACATGCTAACATGTACGCATATGCACACACACATTTGCATGCACACAAACACCTACCGTGAAACCCCTAGAAACCCGAGATTAGTATTTATAGGTGGACACCATCTGTAAAACTTGGCTGACTTGTTTTCTTTCTTTTCAAAAGAGACCGTGACTTTCTTCACCCTACTTATCATTCCACATTTCAAACAATCCAAAAATGGCATACGCACACTAAATAATTCATCAGCTGCTAACATTAAACAACTGTTAACACGCTCAAATAATTAGTTATGCTTGCTTGACATGTTTGCATCTTTAATAATTGATGCATTTGTCTTAATTACCAACAACAGTATTTTGGCCTTGTTATTCCTTTTCAGCCGAAAAAAGGAAAGAAGCAATTATTCCATAAATATTAATTGGATACCCTTATTAAAATCAAGACAAAAGGGAAGGGAGAGATACAACAGAGTATTTTCTTTGAGTTTAAAAAGCGTTATAAATCTTTCTCTCTCTGCTTGGACAGGTATCGTCACAGAGAGACATTTTTATTGGTGGCTCTGAATAAAATATCGTCATGTTTTATTACGTGCTTGGTATGTGATCGCATTTGGAGAAACATTAATGCTGTCGATGGGTCGAGATAATTAATGCAATTATTATGATAATGATATTAAGCAGAATTATAAATGCATTCACATTAATCAAAGTTCTTCCTCTGTGAGCCGCTGACTGTGTTCACATTAGGAGTTGAGAAGGAATTCAGAGACAAAGAAAAGCAAAAGAAATCCTCCAAACAGAGCCGAAGTGTAGTTCTCTGTAATCATGTGCATTAGAGATAGATGCGGATGTAAAGACACCTCTTTGACAGTTGTGTGTTGTTCAAAAACAGTACAAGTAGGAACAAACTTCTTGCAGCTCGGCAGCCATTTTGTTCTGTCGGCGTGACGAGCAGGCCTCTGTAAATAGTCAAATATTTAAAATGTATAACGGTGAGTTTTCTCCTTCTTAAAGAGATACTCCCCTTTTTTTGGAAATAGGCTCATTTTACAACTCCCCCAGAGTTAAACAGTTGAGTTTTACCGTTTTTGAATCCATTCAGCCGATTTTCTGATATTTAGAAGAATATCAGTAAGCAGACAGTTTCTGGTCTCATTGACTCCCATAGTATATTTTTTTCCTACTATGGAAGTCAATGAGACCAGAAACTGTCTGGTTACTGATATTCTTCTTAATATCAGAAAATCGGCTGAATGGATTCAAAAACGGTAAAACTCAACTGTTTAACTCTGGGGGAGTTGTAAAATGAGCCTATTTCCCAAAAAAGTGGAGTATCCCTTTAACAACAGTGTTTGGAGGGGTGCCAATGCTGCCTTGTGTCATGTTTAAACTTTCATGCGTGGCACCTCTACTGTATGTAGTGAATGGGGGAGGCACGCAAATGCTCACTTTTAACCCAGACATTCAAAATACAGCTGTCAGTGTGGAAGTGTCTGACTTTGGGAGGACTTTGACGCTCGAAAAGACTGCGAGAGAAGTTATTTTCCTTTTTTTGTTTGCCGGTAGATTAAAAAGGCAAATGAATGACACTGCTCAACACCCCAAATCAGCCCCCGCTATTAATATTTCACACTGATGGCAGCTGTTTATCACAACACAGCGGCATTAAAGAGGTGAAGATGCAAGCGAGAGGGAGGGGAAGGAAGGGGGAGGGGAAGGAAGAAGGAAGAGCCAGGATGTGGCATGGCCTCAAGTCTTCATTTAAAATGCTCTGCAAACAACCAAGTTTTCCACTACTGAAGCACTTATCAAAGTTTTGCTCTCACTTGGATATTAGCAGTAAACCCCTTATTACATCTCAAAACGTGAATATGTTTGTCTTATTTAAAAGCCATAGATTCCATGTCATCAAACATTTAATTCAAAGCACCTACCTCCTATTTCCAATGAATGCGGTTTTCATTATACTGTAAATTATGCATGTATGTGAGCACCAACAGGAATATCAGAATCATAATACAGATCAGAGGCAAATGAAAAACGATTTGGAGATGAAACGAGTGAATCTTAAGGTCAGGAATTAACCTCATCCTTCTTATCGGTGTATTGTGCTGGATAATAGCCATGAAACATGCAGGCTATCAGTGACACTCTCAATTGGAAATGTCCATATTAGGCAATATGCAAATGCAGTTGATGGGGTATAAATTCCAGGACAAGACAGTAAGCCCGCATGGGGCAATGATTAAAACAGGGCTGTTAAAGATGGAGAGGGGGGTGAAAAGGAAAAGGAACGAAGGTGGTTAAACTGATATTATAATGAGCGACTATAGAAGGCGATGACCATCGACTGAACCGAACCCTGTCAATGGGAAAACGAGTACATCCTTCCTTAGGACACAGTTAACCCGTGGCGCAGTACCCCAGATGAGCCAACCTCATCGATAGCTGTCAGTCTAAAACAACTCCCACCGTTAGTATGTGCTCACCACAGCACATTGGGCAACTGGATCGCATTGACTTTTCAATCTCGGATTCTTCCTCATCACCTGCATGTCTGGCATAATCGTAATACGGTCTGATTTTTAGCCATCACGACTAACGGGACGGTCACATTCTTCTCTCGGCCTGCGAGATGGGCCAAACCAGATGAACAAATAGTGATAAATAAACAAATAAACAAAATGTGTGGAACATTTGAGGGTAGCAAACTGTTTGTGGCGTGTCAGGTTTGCAAATGTCACAAAAGCAGATTTATGGGCTGCTTTCGTAGGACATTATTTGATCTTGACAGTCTTAATCATTCACGCTTTCCCCTCCATCTCCCTTCTCTTTTTCTGCTGCCCGTCATGGATTATTGAAATAGAAAAATAACAAGTGAGAAAAGGGCCCAGGAGCTGAATCAAAATGTCAGGTTTGTACTTACAGCCGTATGCGGTGAGACAGGGTCAAGGGTTTCAATTATTTGTATACGGTATGGCCGGGCTCTACACGAAAGGTTATGTCACCCCTTAGCTATTTACCCCCCGATCTGAATGGGGTTGATATTCAACTGCAGGCCCAGCACCACTGATATGGAACAGATCTAACATTTGAGTGGAATGGAGATTGTGGTCGAGATTGACAGGGAGGCTTGGGGGGAAAGGGGGAAGTATTGCCAGACTCCATGTCATTGTACTCGTATGTGAACAAGATGATTGCCTAGTAATGTGTGGCTGATCCGTGCAAGATTGCTCTATGTTTCAGATCCTCAGGGATGCTGGCGTGACAGTGTAGCCTGAGAGGCCTGTCATTTAAGGAACAATGGAATAATGTGCCGTTAGATATTACGATCAAGCTCACTGATTGCTTTTGTAGCATATTTTACAAACTTTGCAGTCGAAGAAAAGACAATAACAACCTGATGGGCCAGTTGTAGGTAAATGGTTGTATTTTGGGTTTACTTTGAGGGATAGTTCACCCAAAAATGGAAATTCTACCATTATTTACTTACCCTCGTGTTTCTACAAACCTGTATGACTTTATTTATTCTGTGGAACACAAAGGAAGGTATTTTGAAGAATGTTTCATCTATTTTTGTCCATACGTCAGTGGGACCCAAACCTTAAGCTTCAAAAGATATGGTACAGGTAGGTCTGTCAAAACATTGTTCTCATGCACACACAAACTATGGCACATCCAATATATCCAATATATCCAATAACTAACTTCATTAGTTGCACGTCACATGACAAGAAGTCTTGTTGTTTGAGGATTGTAACGCCATATTTGATGTGTCGCTAAATTACGGCTAAATCATGTTTGGATCTGAATAAAGGTGTTCATTTCAATCTGCTCTTCATTGTTTCAGAAGATCTGAAATACAGCAGGTGAGTCATTAATTGCGAAAAGTTTTCCTAGCTTAAAAGTTTGTTGGAACACCGTTGCCTTTCATTATATGGACAAAACAGTTGAAACTTTTTTTTTTTCTACAGATGAATGAAAGTCATAGCAACATGAAGGTGTATAAATGATGACAGAAGAATTTTTTGGGGATCTATTCTTTGACCATGAAGAATTTTGTCCCCTGGCAATTTCGGCATGGTGGGTCCCTGCATCATCATATGCATCAACCTCTCTCAATATACGTGGCAAGACCTGCCTTATTAGGAAGTAAGGACCTAATAAAAACATAACTTAGGAGCCATTTTGGGAGCCGATACTCTCAAACCAGACCTTTTTATACAGATTTTGTCAAACTTTATCACCTTTCAAAGACATTTTTCTTGCCTACAGCCTCTTGAACAGAAAGGGCTGGGCATTGATGTGATGAGGGCTATATCATCCCAAAAGACAATCATGGTGATCAATTAGATTTAATGCTGACCCAGGTCTGAAATGATTGCAGGTGGAGCGAGTGACATTAATGGCTTGCCACGGATCCTATCTTACCTCATGAAAGTTGCTCCGTGTAAGCGCCCAGCCCTACCACGGCCCCTCCACCCGCTGGTCCCTGTAAAAATCTCAGGGTTATTGAGAGTGATATGAAATTTCTAAATGTCATTAATTGACACCTTTTCCCCCCTGAGCTGTCAGCTGTGAGACAGAAAGGTCACAGCTCGGGGGTGAAATATTTATATATATATTTCCAAGTCCTGTGAATTATGGCTGTCATTAACGAGAGGGAATGGATGGCGGGGCCCACTGAAAGCCTCCATCGATCGAAGCTACGAACAGGGATAGCAGTCGCCTGAGATGGGACGGGGTCACCAAAGAATACGGACTAAGGTGAAGGGTCCCTTGTGAAGGCTGAAGAGTGTTGGGCTTTCTCTGAGGTAAGCTTTCATTTCGTTGAATAGCTCCATTAAACACAAAGTTACAGAAGGATTATTTTAATCGATCATCATTCAACAAAAGTGCAATACGCTCTCAGAATTTTTTTTATTACCTTTAGGTGTACAACAGCTTATCACTGGGGCAGTACCCTTAAATAGTAGTACATTTTATGGTATAGTTTACTACTTAAGGTATTAATATGCACCTTTTAGTTGTAGATATGGTACAAAGTTGTCCCTTTAAGGGTACTGCCCCAGAGTCAGGCTGTTCTTTTTTTTTTCTTTTTTTTTTTCTAAAGGTACAATTTGAATGTGATGGTAAAATATGTGTTGGATCATTTCACAAAAGAAAAAAAAAACAATGCCCTTCAAAAGTTTGGAAATGCCCAAGAAAAAAAGATACACTGTCAATACAAATTACAGTTTTTACCAGTTTTGATTCCTTTAATGACAAAAAAAACAATGGAATTAAGTAGCAATCCTTGTTGTGCCTTCACACAGAACTTTAACAACAGTAATATATAACAAATATGATACAATTACTTTTTAGTAGCTGAGGTGAAGTATTTTACTTCGGGATATTGCACATCACTGAACTGCAATAAAACTGCACATGCTGTACTATATGTACAAGTAGTGCAGTTAGGAAGGAATTAGTTCAAAGTGCAGTTAAAATATGAACATCTATGCTATGATCATCTGTTCGATGAAAATAGCTACAATATAGCCTATTGTTCTGAATTTATTAATTCAAATATAATAACAAATATGTTTTTAAAGTGTTTTAAGGGTTTATTGGGGCTGGCTGTTCATAACATAAGCTGTTAGTTCGCTTCAGATTTTGTTTAGTTTCGATTGGATTCTGATTGATTTAAGAATATTTAAAAACAAAGTACAACAAAGTACAATGGAACAAAATCTCAGATAATGCTGAGAACCTCTTGATAAAAATATATACCCGTATATACACATCCTTTACGTTTATGTAGCCTAGTTTATGTTGTGTCTTAATGCAAAGTCTGCACAAAAAAAAAAAAAGTATTTATGCTGAAATCATCTAAAACCCCACTTTCCCTTGCCTTGGGCTGCATGGCGCCTAGGGTGCTTTCAAAATTTTGGAGGGCACTGAATTACAAAGTCTGCTACTCAATAGAAAGTCAGAATATAAATGAAATAACTAAGACTTTTTAGCAGCCGAAGAATATTTAATTAGACATGAAACCAGCTGAACATGGTGATCCTGCAGCGATCATAATGCCACAGGCATGCACCCAACCAAACACTGCACAGGATGGAATGAGTCATAAAATGAACGTCCAGCATCTAAGCGACGTTGTGGCTATGCTGGGTGAACCCCAGCCTCTTATGGTCCCTTTGTTGTGTGACAGCTTTCAGGGCGAGAGGCGTTTAATTTCAGAGTGAATACCACACTACATAACCACATGGCATTTAACTTGAGAAATGGCTTTCTGCTTCAGCTGTCTGTGTTTTCATCATCAGGGCGGGCTGGTGGGGTGGAGGACGGGAGGGAGAGGAAATGGCTTTTTTTTTCAGCTTCCTGATGCCATTAGACATCAACGCACAGCGGGCGCATGCGTCTTCTTGGTATGCGTGTAGTGTAGAGTGTTGCAAAGCATGTTACAACTGCAGAAACACACTGGGGGAGGGGGAGGTGGTAGTTGAGATAGCTGAGATCTTTATCTGTGGAGAAGAAAAATGTATAAATAGGCAGCGGGGAAATGGGGAGGGGGGTCTGCTAAAGGTCTGCTTTAAGACAAACCCAGCGCTGATTCAAATTCAGTTCAAATCAAGCACGAGAGAGGACAGTCCCACTGAGGATGCACTCCATTATCATCATGAGCCACGATTTGAGAGGCCATGTTATACATCAATGCTGAACCACAAATACATGAGCCTGCCATCATTTATCTGTCATAAACTGTTTAGAAACTGTATGACAACTAATGTTCTAAGGTAGGAATGCCAGTTCACATGATAAAGAAACAGGAGCCATTCTCGAGTAATGACCTGTAAGTCTGCATGCGGCCTAAAAAGCAAGATGATTTTTGTTAGTAATGTATGTTATTTCGTAAAAGTGACAATTATGATTTAAGGGCCTTTCTTGGTCTGAAAAAAAAAAACAGTAAAGTAAAGCAGCAACGCAGAGCTCTGCTGATGTCCCGTAGGCAGATATCTAATGAGTTCATGATGTGGAGCAATAACTAATTACAGGCTTAGATTAGACATACAAAGGGGTGGTTGCCGACTGAGTCAGTCATTTTATTTATTTATTTTTTCTTTCAAAGGCCTTGCCAAATGGAGAGAAACCAATCTAAACAACATTTTATGTAAAACCCTAAATCTCATTAGAGACATGCAGAAGGAGGGGGGAAATGTTTGACAGGGGAAAATGTTGAATCACTTCCTGTACCAGTAACACAGTAACTTTCATGTGGTGGCAGCCTAATTAAGGGGAACGTTTTGGAGAGCTCAAACTGGCATTACACTACCGAGACAAACCGTAAGTCATGAGACTGAACTTGAAGAGGTCCCAAAGTCCACCTAATGCTGGGTCACTGGCAGAAAGCACCTGACATTATTCTACCTTCTACATGACAGAAATATGGGCAAAGAATATGTACCCCATCAAGGAGATTTAGGGCACTTGTTCGGTGGTGGCAGCCTTTGAGCCTCCTCCAATCAAGCCTCATGTCGAGTGAGTTTTCAAATATCTGTACAGTCACAGTCAAACAACTCATTCTGTCCTTTGACGTTAAATAAAATGATGCAGGGGCAAGCTAATAATGTATTATGATACATCAGCATGCACTGCTCCTTAGTGCTCCACCATTTCATTTTTGTTTAGATAAAAATGGCATTGAAATTGCACAATATCTATAATATCTAAATACTAGCATGGCATGACCTCATCAAGGGAAATCAAGGCCAGACTGAAAGCAGATCTTCCAGCCATCATGTAACGTTGGGGCATTTCTCTGTAGAGACTTGTCTCTAACTAACCTTGTGCATATGGGAGTGCATTTATATTTATGCATTTGGCAGACGCTTTATCCAAAGCAACTTACATTGCACTTAAGATCATGTGTTCCCTGGAAATTAAACTCATGACCTAGCAGTTGTTAACGCCATCCTCTATTATTTGAGAACACTGGAGCAATGCTATGACCTGTCACTTATAGGTACACTACAGAAATGTGTACGTTTTTGTTTGAAATGAATAAAATACCAGTGCATAAAAAAAAACCCTACAAAGTCTATAACTGAGCTGTTGGGTTTCATTTTTCTGAAAAAATTCAGGCTTGATTCAGTCATCTTTATGAATTTTTGTCATGTTTGCAAACAAAGAAAAATACATCAAATTACTATGCTATTTAGTAGCTCAGTCAACATATTTTTCAGACTTTCATTGCACTATCAGTGATCTTGGTGTGTCTAGCCAGATCTGCTATGATATTGTGATCATAGGCAACCTTGGGTCTACCTCAGATTGTCAACTAACGTAAACATATTTCCTTTGCAAGTAACTTGCAATTTCATGTTTCAACCACATGGTGCTGTAAAGCCCAGAATTCTTTATAGTAACTCAGTACATTCTGGCAGTTACAAGACACTCATTCACTTTTACCTGTTTGCAATTGCAAAATGAAAAGTAAAAGGGAATCAATGTCACTGAGGAGAAATTTATTGGCACCTGTGCTGCACAATCATTGTGTCATGAAAATGCAGTTATGCTGATGATATGTAGCATAGCTCTGATAAGAATCAAAGTATAAATCATGTTATTTTCTGCTTTGTTTAGTGAGGAGAAACATTATCAAATAACCCAGTCTATCTTGTGGAAACCAATGCAGGATGTATGTTTGGGTCAGGAGGTTTAAAGCAACCCCACACTAGGCTCATATATGTAATGTTGATTGGGCTTGGGCAAAGAAGAAAAAAAAACTCACTGAGAATTAGTGGAGTAATTCCTGCAGTGGGACCTGCCTATAAGTGCACTAATCAATTCAGGTGCCCTTGTTACGCAGGAAGATTTGAGCCGCTTGACCGCTGATGAAGAAAAGGGGAAAGCGAGACTAGTGGTTGGGTGATGTGGATGGTGGAGAGGTAGTAGAGGAAGACAGGTTTTCACCGACTGACAGTTTTAACTCTTTTCAAAGGTACAAAGTGATTAATGAGGGCTTTTTATGGTGAGCGGGAGCAGAGGTTTGGGTGAGTCACGGGCCTGAGAGTATTGACATCTCCATTATTTACTGAGTGATTGGGGCAGCCAAAGGGCCCCTGATTAGAAAACAATAATGCTGTTATTGGTGATCTAGGCCTAAGCAGACACTCAAATGCATGTCTGAGGTTTTCTAATTACTGTGGCAACTGCACGCTGGACCGTGATAAACAAAAAGCATAGAGTAGTCCAAGGGGATGCAGGGCTGTGGTCTTGTAAGAAGTGTTGGTGTGGTGGTGTGTGTGTGTGTGTGTTGTGTGTGTGTTGTGTGATGTGTGTGTGGTGTGTGGTGTGGGTGTGGTGTGTGTGGTGGTGTGTGTCTGTGTGTGTGTGTGTGTGTGTTGTGTGTGTGTGTGTGTGTGTGTGTGTGTGTGTGTGTGTGTGTGTGTGTGTGTGTGTGTGTGTGTGTGTGTGTGTGTGTGTGTGTGTGTGTGTGTGTGTGTGTAAATGCACTAAACATTTGAATGTGCATTATAATACAATGAATGGTGCTGAAATAAATAAAAATCCCCAGAGAGCATATTCAATGAATAGGTTTACTTTACACGCAGTCTCTCGGTTTAACAACTCTAAATTGTATTTTGATAGGCACTTACTATTAATCTGGCACCTGTATCAATAAATGACCACTAGCAGCTTATTTTCACTATTTATTATTTATTTATTTGACCCAAAGAGTAGTGGTGTGAGTGACAGGCCATTTCATGAAAATGTGGTGATTGTTTGTTCCCAAACTTTATTAAGTGGGGTTCAGTCCGAAAGTAAAATCAGAGAGATGGTTACATTGCAGGCGAGGCATGCATCGAAAAGCAGTAATAGTAACAGTATTAATAGCTTTTGTTGTTTGAAAGCACATTTGATGAAATAGAATAATAAAAATCAGTATGTCAATGGAAAGTCTCCATAAAACATGAAAACATCTAGGGTAACAGAATGCTGCATCATGACATTTGATTTGAATCTGTGGGGTTTGTCTCGATAGTGTAATGTCGGAAACGTCAATCGTGATTGCAATGACGTCTTCACATGATGTAGCGCATCATCTAGACTATAAATAAACACCAGAAACATGTCACAAGGTTCTAATTGTCTGAAGAGAAGACAATATAGGTTTGTATGAAGTATGGCAAGGTGACACAGCATCTTATACGTGACCCTTGATGTTCCCTTTCGAGTGGAACCCCACGCTGCATCATGACTTTTACCGCTGTGGGAACCTTAAGACCCATGTCACCATACTGAAAGCATGCCTAATCAGACCAAGTGTAAGCACAAACCCATCAGTCTAAGGATGGTTACCTACTGGGAAACTTGCTGCCGTGACCGTCCGGGCTACTGTTTCTTAGCCATCTTAGCAATGATGACCGTCCTTAGACCGGCCCACGCTCTAGGAGACTGTGTGTGACCCTGATGCACGGGCTGCCACACTGGCCCTTTGACCCTCCCTTATGGGCTTGCCCGGAAGTTCCTCTAAAAAGCCTCTGGCTCCTAGTTCCGACGAGGCAAAAACTGCCTAAACGCCACCAATTGCTTTTTGGCCACCTGGAACCTGTAAACGTCAGAATTTACTGCGTTACCGAACAGGCTTGATGGCGAAACCGGGGTGTCCAGGAGAAACAATTTCTCCTTCTCTCTGATGCCAAACAGGTTAAGCCACAGATGCATTTCCGTGACAACTATAGCAGCCATAGCATGGCCGATGGAGCGGGCCGTCTGCTTAGTGGCACGGAGGGCAAGATCTGTGGCCCATCGGAGGTCCCTGACTGATTCAGGATCTATCGCTTCGTCAGAGTCCAGGTCTTTAATCAGGTCAGTCTGGTATGCTTGAAGAACGGCCATAGTGTTTAATGAGGTCTGCAGCTGCATAGGCTTTGCCCACGAGACCAGATGTAACTCTACATGGTCTCGAGGGCTGTGTAGGATATTTTAAAGACATGGATGTCGAGGGAAGAGATAACTAGACGAACTTCCGGATCCAAAACAAGGTCCTCAGATGCTAGTGAGTGAGAAAGAGAAATGACAGAGCCTGTCTCAAACTCACAGATCCATCTGCGATCTCCATGACATGAGACGGCGTGCTGCCTCTGCAGATGTGGGACCCGACCAATGAGGTGCAGACGCCGGACTCCCATCGCTAGCGAAAAAGAGTCAGACATGAGCAGAGCTTCCTCAAAGTGAACTTCAGAGAGAGCCAATCGAGAGTGCTCCGCTCCTAAACACATGACACAGAGATTGTGTTCGTCATCCCTAGTAATGTAGCGAGGGCATGGCGTCACACAAGGTTTATAACTCTCGGATATAGTCTCTTTCACCTAGACAAACAGTAGACAAACTTGAATGATTGATTTCTAAATAACTCCTGACATAAAGACAAGGACTTCCACACAAACTCTCAAACAAACGACTTCTCTGAAGACAAAGAAGCTGGTGACGCGTGTTTCTTGCATCTATTTATGGTCTCTGTGACGTGCTTACTCTACATCATGTGACCACGTCATTGCCAATCACGATTGGCGTTTCCCACTCGTGCTCAAGCAAGGGAATTCCCACAGCATCAAACGTCACGACGCAGCGTAGAGTTCCAGTCAAAAGGGAACACAACATTGTTTTAAGGATGTTGATTGGTTAAGTGCTTAAATTTTGGAAAAGGTTTAGGTAAAAATGAAAAATGACTTTTTCCCCCCTAGTGTGCTGCATTCATAGAAATGTCTCAATTTAAATAAATACATATGCATTTTAATATCTAAATCATTCAGCCGATGTGACAAATTTATGATCGCTGGACGCCGTCTGCACAGAGGCAGAATAGTTCAGCAAACAGAAGCACCTTCACACATTCCTCCCGATGACATTTAGGCTTTGAGAAAAAGCCCACATCTTTAATAAGAACCAACCTTCTGATGCGATGAAATATTAAAGTCTAAATTTAAACATTATGATGGCTGCCTTTCTGTCTTATTACAATGAAACATTTAAATTCACAAGAGGTAATTTTTTCCATATTAGAGCTAAGCTGGTAACAATATTTACAAACTTTTGAAATGAAACTTTAAATAGAAGTCAGGTTTAATTTATTGTTTCTCAGAAATTCATTTACTTTTTTATCATGTTATTCTCATTCCTATGTGCTATAATTTGTGAAGGCATACTGTATAATTCTGCCTCATACTTAATTATTTTGCAACAATGGTTTCATTCAGAACAGCTTGATTAACATCTGCATATTAACTATAAGCAAAGGCTGGAGTTTTGATTCCTTTTTTGATTTGTATGAAGTAATTGAATTATTCATTTTGAATTATTCATTCATGAATTCGCCATATGTATTTATTGATTTAATGAATATTCTAGAAATGGACATGCCCAATTCTATGGTACGAGTAGCATAGGCAGCATATTGTAAAGCAATATGCCACAATAACCAGTGCATTACACTTTTTACAGTGGGTAAGGGGTGTTTGTACACCATATATAGCTCAAGAAACACTCTCATTTTAGGTATAACGTATAGCAGAGCTTTAGTGGATGTGGTGCAGGCAAGACTTTACTGTTATAATGTAGTGATATACTGTATCATTTTAGGGAAAAAAATTGATTTAATTAAGTAAATTAATATTTCATGAAAAAAATTAAGCTATTTTCCACTTGATTCTTTCCAATTTATGGAGCTTGTACCTAACCCAGTCTTTTCAGTAAAGCAATTTTGCAATAAAAGCATTTTAACCCTGCACAGATTCAAAATTCGTAAAACAGAAATGTTGTAACTGTGATTGTATTTTTGTCCATTTTAGGGGTTAGGTCTCTGTACATTAATAAATCTGCAAAGCCAAAGCTATTGTTGCCTCTTTTCCTATTTGAGTCAGAAAGCAATGTTCCTGCCAGCTGTGTTGAAGTGATGCTTAAACAGCAAAATATTACTGCATATCACAAGTGATATCACAGATGGCAAGACGCATGGCATCACATCATCAGTTGGTGACACAGTTGCCCAGAGTGAAAGTCACAATTCTTCCACTGGTTGGTTGGTTGGTTGGTTGGTAAACTTAACATAGTAAACCTGGTTTATTAAATGATAACTCCCGTCAATTTTAACATTGAGCTCATTTTTTTGTAAATTTGGAGTGCTGTCAGTACAGAGAACAACAACAAAAATCGGTGTTGCCTACACCATGTTATCCTCTTTTTAAAATTTGCACCCTGTTGACTTAAACGGGGTACGTTTTAAACCTGCTTTTAGTCTCTTAACATCCTTGATGTGTCATTTTAAGTGAACAGCCATGTGAGTGATTTTATTCAGTGAACACGGTGAATCTGACTGCAGTAGATGTGAAAGATATGAATAACTCCACAGTAGTCAATTGTCGAGTTTGCGCGCGCGATCATTAGTTATCTTAGTTACCAACATAATTTTTATTCATAATGCCTTTTAAATGTGTGTCCCTTTAAATGCAAATGAGCTGCTGGCCTCCTTTCAAAAACAGAGCGGGGCTTCAAGAGCTAACGCAACAAACAAACAGGACAATTTCATGCACTGAAATGTCAGCGGTTTTCAGCTTCATTGCAAACTGGAGTCGGACAATAATGCCTACAGCGCCAGAGAATGCTGCATGAAGATAGAACAGGTATAGTTTAGTTAAATTACAGTTACAACTTATGTTATCACCTTGCTTTTATACAAGCCTGTTATAGCGGACCTCGTCTAAAACTTTACTGATGTGTTTTATGAAGTTTATTGAACATCACACAAAGATGAAGTGTCTGTTTTCACACTTGAAAATCACTGTAAGAGCTGAATAAAACAGTACAAGTGCACATTAAAGTCTTCCATAAACTCTTTCTCCCTTACATTATCATCAACATACACATCCGTAAAACAACTCAGATGAACTATAATAAAGTGCGCATTGTCTCTTTCATTGACGGTAGACTGTAAGCTGGATCACAAATATTTTGTACGGATCCATCCTTGAGTAATACAGTTTTTCTCAATTGTTTACACACTGGTACTTGAGACACAATGACCACAACATGTAACTCATTCACCAACCCCCTGAACCAATTCTGCTAAACTACAAGCACAATTCCTGATTTACACTCAAATTGCAGTTCTAAAACACACGTTTTTCAAAACACTACACACAATTCTCTGCATTTGGCACAATTTTCATGCACAAAATCTCTTGTTTTCACAAGGAACACACTGCCATTCAGATCTGCACACTGACTCGTCACATGGGCAAACACATGTCACACAGTTTTACAATTAGCAATCAGAGCTTTAGCATAAAAGACCGAAGAGAAAATGCAGCATAGTTATTTTTTTTTTATTTTTTTTTACTGTAAGTGCATACAGTACATTTTTCTGTTGTTTTGTATGTAGACCACTGTATGTGCAGCTTTGTGTTGGTTGGGATGTACAAAATGTGCGATCTATCTCCCATTGTTTTTGTGGGAAAAATAAAATATATTTGTTGCCGTGTATTTGTGTGTTCTGGCTATAAAAACAATATTCTCAAATATTTTACAACACACTTATGTGTGTACTGTCTGTAGTAAGTGTAACACTGAACAAAAAAGGCCTGAGTCATTATGATGAATGGAGAAGAAGTGTTTTCCATTCATCACAGTGTTTTACATTGAGCACATCAGTGTTCAACTGGTTCTTATAAATGTCTATTCATATGATGGTTTGTGTGTGTCATTTGAAAACAAAATACCATTTTGAGAAGAAATAACATTGTTTTGAATGTAAAGTTTCATTTTGCAGGAGAATTGAGGGGTTTTGCCCATTGTGTGTGTGTTTTTGGATTTGTGTGTAGAGTTCTGAGAATATGAGGCATTCTTTCAGAAAATGTGTGTAAGCAATCGAGAAAAACTAACTTTTTAGCAAAACTTGTTTTGTATTGTCCCTTTGTATTGACACTCATTCACAAAGCAGTCTGGTGTAAAATTATTTGCGCAAACATACATGCATTTAGGTATATGGGGCGCATTCTCTTCAAAAATAAAATGAATCAACTGAGTCTTCAGCAGCTCTGATGTCAGGAGTACATGAAGACTGTTATGTTCACTCGTACATCCAACAACAAAACACCTGAGTTGCTTACAAGACATTCTTGTCGCTACAGTTGCTCCGGCGTCAAAACAAATGGCGGACTGTGTTCAGCTCACTTAGGGCCAACACAGTCTCATCCCAAGGCGTCAACTAACTGACGCTTCTGACCATGCGTCAACATGCCGACGCACATGGTACCCCTTAAGCGTCAATATGAGACGCTCATCCTCGGGCGTCATAAAATGACGCGCACCCTTTAGCGTCAGTTAGATGACGCTTCCGTTATAGGTAGGTTTAGGTCTGGGGTAGGGTTAGGATTAGACCACTAGAAGGCGCGTCTCATATTGACGCTTAAGGGGTACCATGTGCGTCGGCATGTTGACGCATGGCCAAACATGGTCAAAAGCGTCAGTTAGATGACGCCTTGGGTGTGAGACTGGGCTGTTAGGGCAGATCTATGCGAAAACGGCAGTGTCCGTCAACAGTCGTGGGACATCACTTTGCCCAGAATCTGCAAACGGCTTGTTCTGAGACAGTGCTTATGATTTATGGGGATTTAAAAAAAAATTATCATTAGGGTGGTTGTGTACACACACAGCCAACACATATTTATGCTCAAACTACAAAAAGCCTGCTGAACAAAGTGAACATACAACTTTGCCATCACAGGAATATATTACATTTTAAAAAATAATACAATAGAAAACAATGATTTTAAATTGTAATAATATTTCACAATATTACTGTTTTACGGTTTACTGTTTTTTTATCAAATAAATGCAGCTTCGGTGAGACTTCTTTCAAAAACATTAAACAATGCTACCAACCCCAAACGTTGGAACTTTTATATATGGATTAACTACTAAATGAATGTGAGTCTTTATTGGCCTTTTCCATTCTGTCTAATCATACATTGTGACTCTGCTGTGAAGTATGAGTGCACAGGTTGGGATTTTTTTTTAAACAGGCATCAGTATGTTTGACGGGTAGGAAAGGCAGGAGATGGAAGCTTTTCCACACTGGATTTATGTCAAACCCAAGCCCTCCGAAATAGCTGTTCTCCACCCTCCCAGGATTTACGTGTCACTTAATGGGCAGAGACAGGCCCGTCCTTGACAAGTACACCTGTCAGCCAGCCGTGAATGACAGGGCCAAGTCACATCGTATCCTCAAATTCCCCTTGTCAAAACAGAAAAAACAGAATAACATCGAAATCAAACCTGCAAGCAAGTACTAATCAACTCCCGCATGCCTTACACAGAGACAACAGCGAGTGAGTTTATGTAAAGGAGAAGTGTGAGTGTGTGGGGTGTGTGCCGCACACTGCGTTGCATTGTAAAGGACTGATGTGCCACTGTATCTCACCGATCTATGCAGGGGGAGGGGCTGCTAATAACATGATGGTTCTTTATACAAAGTTGGACGATATTGATGCTTAACAAATAGTTTTAGTATGTGCACTGTTAAATCCCACCTTTAGGACTAGGAGTGTAAAATGGCATATTGGTAAATGACGTATAAGAGTGTCCACGATAAATAAAAGGGGGAAAAAAGGTCAAATATTAAATGTACTTTTGAAATAACTTTTAATCCATAAATATATTTAAGCTTTTGGAGATTTACATAACATTTTACAATGTGAACTAATCTATCCTTGTCAATAAAAAGGTCAAATTTACTGATATTTTAAGAGACCTTTATGGACCTATCCAGAAAGTCATGAGGGGCTGCAGGTGTCTTCTGATATCAATTCCTGTTTTATGTTTTTGCATGATGACTTCGATTGGACAGACAAAATTAATTTCACATCAGAAGTTAAAATCCAATTCATCTTGGAAGAGTTGTATTCAAATTGTTGTATTTATGAGTTGATTTTTCAGTGCATTTTGAAATAAAAAGGGCTGATTGGCAAGTCATTGACCAACGTGATTGAGTAATTTGTGGGGGACCAGCAATCCTCTTTACACAGAGCCAAGAGGCAGTAGCAGTGAGAAGAGTAAATAGCCCAAATCTTTCCTTTAAAGAGCGCCTCAGTGTCAGGCGCTTTAAGAGAGCTCTGCAAAGTTATCACATCATGACAGCAACAGCCAGGAGTGTCTCCTCTCTTTCGACTCTTTAAACAAAATATCGCTGCGCAGTAAAATTGATGACGCCGTTGAGTTGTGTTCACTTTTTTCTAATATCTTCAAAGGAACGCTGCTTCACAGCACGGAAAGGGAAAGAGATTTTGACTCCGTAGCCTGTGTGTGTGTGTGTGTGTGTGTGTGTGTGTGTGTGTGTGTGTGTGTGTGTGTGTGTGTGTGTGTGTGTGTGTGTGTGTGTGTGTGTGTGTGTGTGTGTGTGTGTGTGTGTGTGTGTGTGTTGTGTTGCTTTCTAAAAGATGATTAACGAAAGATGTAACTCAGACACTCTGAAGCAGAAGAACCTGTGTGAGCCAGTCTCGGACAGATTGTAAAGGGCTTGTAGACTAAAGGCTGTCAGAGAGCAGTATCTCCTATTTTCAAGATTAATGAAATTCAGGCAGAGATCAGAGGAAAGAGGAGTTACTCTGAACCCCTGATTTGGGATCAGATCCCCCCCCACCCCCTCAGAAAGAGTGTCTTTAGCCGTTATCTGCTGTAAAGCCATTACAGTGACATGCTCATCGATGCTCGGCTCCTATCAGCACCCTCCAATGTCCTAGATGTCAACAAGACGCATCTTTGTGACCTGCCCATTAGAATGATGCCTTCAATATAAAGAGAATGTGCTACTCACAGGGCATTCGAAATGCAGTTAGATAGACAAAGCGTGAGGAAGAGTGTGCCTTGGGAAGTGTGTGTGTGTGTGTGTGTGTGTGTGTGTGTGTGTGTGTGTGTGTGTGTGTGTGTGTGTGTGTGTGTGTGTGTGTGTGTGTGTGCATCTAAAGAAGTGTACGGGTGACACATCCTTGGCATCGCGCAGCTCAAAACTTCCTCACAGAGCGGCACACCAATTCTGCAGAGGGATAGGATTGACTGTGACACCCGGCAGCCCAGCCCTGCGCTATAAAAAGCCTGCATATGTTCTTCGCTTGGGTGGAGAAAAAAAGCGAAAGAGAGTGAATGAGTTAGAGAGATACAGACGCAAGTGAGTGAGAGGCCGTGTATGTGCGGACCATTCCGTTCCATATGGGGAGGCGGACCCTCGCACCGCTGATGGACAGGCGGGCCGAGATGGCCCATCTGCGCCTTTTGCAGGTGTTTCCAATGATTATATTATTAGCTGTATCTGCTCATCTTTGAGTTTTATGGGCTTTTTAGTGTCCCCTGCCTTAGTGTGAGGGGAGAAGAGAGGTAAAATATATCCAGCAACACCACCATCTGTCTCCAGCAAGACGTACATGCCGTCTTCAAGGAAACAGGGGCTTTATTCCACTTTTATGAGGGCATAGCTTTTGATTTAATTTTTCATTGCTGTGTGTGGTGTGTGTGTGTGTGTGTGTGTGTGTGTGTGTGTGTGTGTGTGTGTGTTGTGTGTGTGTGTGTGTGTGTGTGTGTGTGTGTGTGTGTGTGTGTGTGTGGTGTGTGTGTGTGTGTGTGTGTGTGTGTGGGAGGGAGGGAGCGTGCATATAGCCATATGTTGAGTGGGGATAAGCTGGGGAAATGTTTTGACTATGAAGTAAAACCATTAGCAAGTAATGCTAAAAATAATGGCAAATTAATGAATATCATCCTCTGTTGCTCTTTGTTAAAACAGACATCAGAGACTCAAAGCAAGGATCAACAAGTGCCCATCAACGCAAGCTTTTTGAGGCTTGTGTGACTTAAGAATCATGACATGCTTTATTTTCTAACTCTTTTGTTTGCTAACTCTTGTCCCGTAGCATGAACAAAGCAAAAATCTAAGAAATTCTTAGGAAACAAACAAATAGTAATGATTCAGCTATACTATAAGTACCTATAAGTACCTTTGCAACTACATGTCAACTTATTCTACTAACCCAAACCTAACAGTCTACTAAATACTCTAATGAGAGTTATAGTAAACATGTAGGTGCAACGTAACTGTCATGGACTATGTTCCATTCAGCTTAAACACTCCCAATAACTCCAGGACACAGCTGATTCATTTCCATGAATTTACTGGGAATTTTGTGAAACTGCAATACAGTACAATGAGATGTCAATATTATTAATCAAACCAAAAATGCACAGTAACAGTGTAAATAGCAGGGCTTAGCTAACATAGCAGTATAGCCTATGTGATAAACACAGTCGAGCTAGTAAATACAACCAGCAGCAATAAACAAAGCTAACTTTGCTTTCTCAGTAATCTCTCAATTAAAATAAGCAATAACCTAATGTTAAACAATGATAAATACTCACAGACGTTGCTTTAGCAAAAAGGGAGAAGGAAAAGCGATCGTTTGAGAACTGACGACTGATAGAGCTCACACATTACTGAAGCTGATTACCGCATGTGAAATTTTTACTTCCGGGTTTCCCCACATGCACGCGAACTGAGTTACTATGGTTACAAATATAAACAAACCACACGTAACTACCGAGACAAAGAAGAAATACAGTTCGAGCGGCATGACACTCCCCGCTTGGGGTCCTTAGAGAGCCCACATTAATTAACAGAATCAGCCTTTGGAGAGAGAAGCAGAACCACTTCTGTAACAGGCCGAGAAAAGGATTTTCTGGTTCCATCCTTGACGACTTCGACTTGAACCTTCCGAACCAATCCATCATCTCCTGGAAGGCTTTTTGTGATGATGCCCGTAGGCCATTGATTTCTCTTTGCTTGATTGTCTTTCAAGAGAACTATGTCTCCTTCTTGAAGGTTCTGCCTTTTTCCTTGCCACTTGTGTCGAAGCTGCAATGTTTTGAGGTATTCGTGTTTCCACCTGTTCCAAAACATGTCTGCTAGGCCCTGAACCCGCTTCCACTCCTCTCTGACGAGATCCGCTTCCTGGTAGCTTCCTGACGGAGGAGGAGGTGTAGAGCCAGTCTTAAGAGTCAGGAGCGTCGCTGGGGTGAGGATGAGCAGCGATTCCGGATCTGATGACACTGGGATGAGCGGTCTAGCATTCATGATAGCAGCTACCTCAGCCATGAGTGTAGTCAGAACTTCATGTGTAAGGTGAGACCTCCTCTGCTCAAGCAGCATGCAGTCCAAAATCCGGCGGGCAATGCCAATCATGCGTTCCCACGCGCCACCCATATGAGACGCGTGGGGCGGGTTGAATACCCAGGTGCAGCTCTGTGTGTGCAGGTACTCTTCCACACTGTTGAAGCCTGGATTAGTCTTGTCCATCTCCAGCTCACGAGAGGCGCCAATGAAGTTAGTTCCGCAGTCGGAGCGGATTTGCTTTGCGGGGCCCCTGACTGCAAAGAACCTTCTCAAGGCGTTGATGAAGCTGCTGGAACTCATTGCTTCAATTATCTCGATGTGAACTGCCCTTGAGCACATGCATGAGAACATAACAGCCCATCGTTTAGAGTTGGAGACTCCTCCTCTTGTGCGGCGTGAGACAATGTCCCATGGTCCAAAGACGTCAACACCTACATAGGTGAAAGGAGGTGCTACTTGTAGCCGTTCCGCTGGCAGAGCTGCCATCTGCTGATGTTCGGTCTTTCCCTCAACCTTCTACATGTGATACATCTGTGAAGCAGACTGCTAATGCAGCGTTTAGCTCCCACCAGCCAGAAACCTGCCGCTCGAATAGCACCTTCTGTTAGGTGTCTCCCTTGGTGTTTAACAGCTTCATGATAGTGAGAGACAAGCAGGGTTGCGAGATGATGCCGGCCAGGAATGATGATAGGGTGTGTCTCGTTCATGCTCAGATCCGACTGTCCAAATCCGACCTCCCACTCTAAGAAGTTGATCTTGGTCCATGATAGGGCACAATTTCCACAGGCTGCTGGAAGATGAGATGTTGGATCCTGAGTTTACACACTTAAGTTCGTCTGAATAGCACTCATTCTGGACACTTTTCACAACGCACATTTTGGCCCTCAGCAACTCTTCCTCTGTAGGGCGACAGATGTGCCATCCCTGACATTCATTCTTGGTGGAGTGAGCAAAAGAACGAGCCACGTGGATGAGGTGTGCTATGGCTGTGAGGAGAGTGCTGAACTTGGAGAAACGTTCAAAGCGTTGTGGGCGTACCACATCTCTGATCACATGTGTGAGACTTGTCACTACCTGGGGACGCACTTCAGAGTCAGTGTCAGGGTCAATAAGGTTATAAGTCTCTTGAAGCTCAGTTGAATGCGAAGGTGCATCGTGGAGAAAGGCTGGTCCTTTGAGCCAAGTTGTGCTGCTAAGCAAGGCTGGTGTCACAGTTCTTGACCCAATGTCGGCTGGGTTGAGATGCGTTGGGACGTACTTCCACTGGCCGGAACAAGGTGATAGATGTATTCGTTGGACCCTGTTGTGTACGTAGACATAGAATCTCCTTGAGTGGTTCTGGATGTACCCCAATACAACTTTGCTATCGGTGTAGTAGGTGATGTTATCGAATGGTACGTCCATCTCTGTGACTACCATCTCTGCGATCTCAATGGCGAGGACAGCCGCACAGAGCTCAAGTCTCGGGATAGTTAAACCAGGCTGGGGGGCCAACTTTGCCTTCCCGAAGACAAAGCCAATCTCAGTCTGTTCTTGGTGGCTTGTCACCTTGATGTAAGCTACGGCTGCTATCGCCTTGACTGATGCGTCTGCAAAGACGCAGAGTTCTCTTCTTAGCGCGCCTGCAGTGGAGAAGGACGTGTAAGGACGTGGTATCTGGAGCCCCTCTAGGTCTTGAAGTGACTGCTTCCATCTAGTCCACTCAGTCTCCTTGTCTTTGGGAAGAGGTGAATCCCAGTCCTCTGCCTGCGTGGTGAGTTCCCTGAGTATGAGTCTTCCATGAACCGTGATGGGTGCAAGGAACCCTAGAGGATCGTAGAGGCTGTTCACGGTTGAGAGTACCCCTCTGCGAGTGAATGGCTTCTGGTCATCTTTGATTTGAAACATGAAGGTGTCAGTGCGCATGTTCCAGAACAATCCAAGGCTACGTTGGATTGGCAGATCATCAACAAAGAGATCTAGGCTGTTGACGTCCTTAGCGCGATCATTGGATGGAAATGCTTCGATGACTGCCAGTCGATTTGAAGCAATTTTGTGCAGCCTGAGGTTAGAAGCTGCAAGCATTTTCTGTGCTCGACCGAGGACGCTGATGGCCTCTTCCTCTGTGCTAAAGGACTTTAAAGCGTCGTCAACATAGAACTCACGGTCAATGAATCTTCTTGCGTCGCTGCCATAGTCGGCTTCTGCTTCCTTAGCTGCCCGCCGCATACCATACACTGCAACGGCAGGTGAGGGACTGTTCCCAAAGAGGTGAACCCGCATTCTGTAGTCCACAATGTCGGAGGTAGGATCGTTATTCCTATACCACAGGAAGCGGAGAAAATCACGGTGTTCCTCCTTAACGACAAAGCAGTGAAACATGTGCTCAATGTCGGCGGTGATCGCCACCTGTTCCTTCCTGAATCTCATAAGAACGCCTAGCAGGCTATTATTAAGATCAGGGCCAGTGAGTAAGACATCGTTGAGCGACACTCCTTCACATGACGCGCTGCTGTCGAAGACCACGCGGATCTTGTCTGGCTTCCTAGGATGGTACACACCGAACAGGGGGAGGTACCAACACTCTTGTCCAGGCTGCACTGGCGGGGCAACTTCTGCATGTGCCTTCTGGAGCATCTTCTCCATATACTCTAGGAAATCGGCTTTCATCTGTGGTCGTTTTTTCCAATGAGCGCCGGAGTGAGACGAGACGGTCAAAGGCTTGTTTTCTGTTGTTAGGCAGCCGATGTCTCGGTGACCGGAAGGGCAAAGGTGCAACCCAACTTTTGGAGCTGTCCTGACGGCACTCAGCTTCCATTATCTTCAGAAACTCTAGATCCTCCATGGATGGAGCGAGTCTGTGATCATCGGGAGTACGAGCAAAGACAGTCTGCCCCAAGCAGTCTCCACTGGGCATCACCGAGCCACGGGTGGAGGTTGTAGCTGGATGATGCTGAGGTTTAGACACTTGACCAAATACCTCTTTCACTCTGATCTGATTGTTGCATGGCTGAAGATAACTGGTACGACCATTCTCTAAGATGGCTGTTTTGAAACTCCTCACCTCATGTGATCTGTGAGCACCTCCTAGGCACACATCACCGACGACGACCCATCCTAGGTCAAGCCTTTGGGCAAACGGTGCATCTCCTGGGCCACTTATTTGCTCTCGGACCTTGTGTGCCTGTAAGATGTCTCTGCCCAGTAAGAGGAGTATTTTGGCGTCTGGATCCAGAGGCGGAATCTTGTCGGCGATGCGCTTCAGGTGGGCATGATGGTAAGCTGCTTCCGGCGTAGGAATCTCGGCGCGAATGTTAGGGATTTGGTTGCACTCGAGGAGTGTAGGCAGAGGAATGCATAAGTTCTTGTCCACCGGCTCCACAGTGTAACCGCTGGCTCTCCTCCCCGCTGTCTCTGAATGGCCAGCACAGGTCTTGATTGTATATGAGTAGGAACTTCCAGAGATCTTAAAAACCTCAAAGAACTCCGACCGTGCCAGGGAGCGATTGCTCTGCTCGTCCAGTATGGCGTACATTCTCTTGGACTCCTCCCTGCATCCGTTTGGGAACACGCTGACGAGGCAGATCTTAGCACATGTTCTGGCGCTCAATCCTTCGCCGCATACTTGAGTGCACGTTGACTTGACCTCCTGGATGTCTGCTCTGACCTCCTCCCCGCTTTCGTCGGAAGTGGAAGGGGATGACTTAGATTTCCAGGTAGGTGGGCAGGGGTGAAGCGCTGTCGCATGAGCAGTGCTCTCACACTCCGTACATTTTATCTCGGCTGTGCAGTTCTTTGCAAGATGCTCTGTGGAGGAGCAACAGCGAAAGCAGATATAATGCTCTTTCAAAAGCTGTTTGCGATCGTTTATGCTCTTTTCACGAAAGCCTCTGCATTTCCTCAGAGGATGGGGCCTTTTATGCAGAGGGCAATGTTTATTTGGATCAATTCGTTCCGTACTTTCTCTAGACTCAGCCTTGGCAGTTCCTGAGACCTGCGTCTTGTGAACATAAACAGATGTCTTTGTAGGTCTCTCCCACTTAGTCTTTCTCTCTGCTGGAGCTTGCGTGAAGAGGTTAAAGCTTGGGTCAGTGCGAGCCCTTGCCTCCGTGGCGATGAAGTTTACGAACACAGAGAAAGGTGGGAAGCTAATGAAATGTTCCTGTTTGTATCTTGTACCAAAGTAAAGCCACTTTTCTTGCATGTTGTATGGGAGTTTCTCAATGATAGGCTTAATTCCTCTGGAGGTATCCAAGTACGACAAGCCTGCAAGGTAGCCATCTTCCTTGGCAGCTTGAAGCTCTGCCAAGAGGTCGGCTAGATCCCTGAGTCTCTGTGGCTCCTTTGTTGTGACCTTTGGAAAGTTATCTAGTTTGTTGAACAGAGCCTGCTCGACGGCCTCTGGCGAGCCGTAGATTTAGTTGAGGCGCCCCCATGCCATGTGCAGTCCAGTTGCTGAATCCTTAATGTTGACTGTTCTTATCCTTCTTACTTGTTCTGATGAGTCTTTTCCCAGATACTTGGTGAGTAGGTCGAGTTCTCCTGCGGCAGACAGGTCTAGATCGGCGATAGCGTTCACGAACGATGTTTTCCAGGCCCAATAGTTCATTGGCTGGTCATCATATACAGTGAGGCTTGATGTCACCAGGCTACTGCGAGCAAGGTATTTGATAAGATCTCCAGTAGACGTAGAGTGGTCATAGCTAGCTCCATAAGGCGTCCTGTGAGCGGGCGGGTGCACAGGAGATGAGGAATTCAGTTTAAAGTTCAGTTGCGGACGATTCCCACCAAGCTGAGGAGCTGGAGCGGAGTTGAGAGGCTGATTGAAGCTTTGTTGTGGCGGTGCCGAACTGGTCTGAGTGGCATGAGGAACCTGGTGTGGCATAATGTCAGCAGAAGCAGCGGCTTGGTTTTGACTTGCATTGAGTGGGTGGGGTGTTGAAGGGATTACATTGACTGGTTGAGGGTGTGCAGGATGAAGCGTTGGTGACACATAGTCACTCCCTCTTCTGACAGAGCATAAGCTGGCTTGTGCCGATACGTAGGCGGCGACGCGCTGCTCTTTGACCGATTGGGGGACCGGACTGTTAGCCTTACTGCATACTTCAAAGCCCATATCTTGTAAACCAGCCACGAGAGCATTTGCCTCTGCTACGGCAGCATCCTTTTCTTTTTCGTCATTTAAAGCATCAAGATTAGCTTGAACTCGTGCCTGCTCCACTTTAAGTTGAATTTCTTTTAGCGCATGTGCTGCTCTAGCTTGCGCTGCTTCAGCCTTTGCCTTTGCCATTGCAACGGCCATGCTAATCTTCGAGCTGGACGATGTACCAGATGAGCGACTGCTTCTTGAGCGCACAGTCTCAGACTGGTTATCTCCATTTCCTTTTTTACTGTTGCTACGTTGTGACATTGTGACTCACCGCGTTTTCAATATCAGGAGAAGGAAGCTAGTGTGTAGCTGACAGTGAGCTGTAGAGTTAGCCGCTTATCTCTTGGTATGAGTTGCTCAGTAGGATGGCAATCCTTGTGTCCCTTGTTAGCTGTGTTGCCGTCTTTTCACTGTCATGGACTATGTTCCATTCAGCTTAAACACTCCCAATAACTCCAGGACACAGCTGATTCATTTCCATGAATTTACTGGGAATTTTGTGAAACTGCAATACAGTACAATGAGATGTCAATATTATTAATCAAACCAAAAATGCACAGTAACAGTGTAAATAGCAGGGCTTAGCTAACATAGCAGTATAGCCTATGTGATAAACACAGTCGAGCTAGTAAATACAACCAGCAGCAATAAACAAAGCTAACTTTGCTTTCTCAGTAATCTCTCAATTAAAATAAGCAATAACCTAATGTTAAACAATGATAAATACTCACAGACGTTGCTTTAGCAAAAAGGGAGAAGGAAAAGCGATCGTTTGAGAACTGACGACTGATAGAGCTCACACATTACTGAAGCTGATTACCGCATGTGAAATTTTTACTTCCGGGTTTCCCCACATGCACGCGAACTGAGTTACTATGGTTACAAATATAAACAAACCACACGTAACTACCGAGACAAAGAAGAAATACAGTTCGAGCGGCATGACAGTAACTTATATAGTCAACATAATGTGTTAAAGGTGTTTACATGTTAAATTATAATTCACTTGTTAATTCAAATTTAAAACCCTGACCTTTGTGTGCGTTAGCAATAAATATTACATGAAAACACAAAATACAATTAAATAAAAACAAATGTTTTTAGCTACTGATAAACTCATATTTGCCATACATTGCCATGAAAATATCTATTGATAAGTCAAATGACATTGTTAAATGTTTAAGCTTGATGAATGTATTATGAAAATATTTGTATTCAATTTTTGTAGAACATTTAATTATTTACTTGAGTTCCTGTCATGCTGTAGAAATGTTTATATAACGCAGTCAGTTTATATGAATTCAGTTTATATTTGCCATAAACTGAAGAAACTGAAGAACAGAGTTAAATGTGGTGAGATTGATAAATACAAATATACAATTGTTTTTGTTCAATATGTGTACAAATTGACTGGAATTAGCCAATTGTCTCTCTGCCTTGCTGTAGAAATGGTTATGCTACATATTAATATGAAAATGCAGCACAACCTTAAAGGTGCATTAAGTAATTCTCATCATCAATAAAATGTCTTATATAACGGGGAAAAATGTTAATAAGTCTTCATTATTAGCCAAATAAAATCTTTTGGAATCTACTTGAAGTGTGGCCTCATGGGGTCCGACATATCGAGATCACCAGGCAAATGTATCCGCACCACGTGCTAGTTAAAGTCAATTATGAATGCAATATCGGCCAGCAAAACATGTACAATATTAATAAGTGCATCCCCAACCACCCATATTACTAGGCTGTTGTCAGCGTCAGTCCTGTATATCGTAGCAATCAGATTACTTTCATAGAGTGCAAAACACACCTCACGCTCTAAGAGATGACAGCAACAACAAAAAGCTCTTTATACTGGAAAGCTAGTGATACAGTGAAGAACGTTTATAATCTGCTGCTAATCTCAGCGGTTATGGGAGAAAAGAGCGTCTCCCTCCGCAAATTAGACGGAAAGCATGTTTTTGTTCTTTTGTTGCAGCACTCTTCCCGTCTTCATCCCCCTCTCTCTTTCTCTATCATATTCGGCAGCAGTTGATTTTTGTATTCCTCTTTGTCACGCTTGCTGCTTCATGCTGCAGTGGAGGATGTTTGGTAATGGCCATTTAGACTAATCAATCGGTCCCTTTGAAGTCAGAAGATGAAAGAAGTGTTTGACAGCTAATGTGTGTCTGTCCCATGACGTGAACTGCATGCCAATGTCAGTGCTTTGAAGGCAAAAGGACGGGCACATCACGTCGAATTTATCCTCCTCAGAAAAGATACACCTCAGCTGAGCATTGCCGCAATAACAAGTGTCAGCCCTCTCTCTTCTTCCTCCCTTCTCTCCCTCTCTCTGTTTTTCTACCCCTCATTCCCTCATTCCCTCTCTCTCTCTCTCTCTCTCTCTCTCTCTCTCTCTCTCTCTCTCTCTGTGTGTTTTATATCTGCCACATACCTATACCTCCTATGCAGCTCGTGCCATCTTCTATTCCACGCTTTCCCGCCGAAATGTGTTCAAGTAAACATTTCACGCTTGCTTATGCTAAGGAGAAGTGGCAGCTTCAGGTATAGTGACAGGCTGAGATCTAACAGAGGTTTAGACCGATATTGATGAAGAGAGTTCTCTTTCTTCCCCCTCCACAGTTCTTCTCAAAGCATCACTGGCTCATCCATAACGATGATATGCTCATTTCTTTCATTTGATTTTGGTAAACAGAAAAAAAGTAAACATAGCTGAATGTAAAGGTCTGTATTGGGATGACTGTAGAATTCCACATGTATGTAACGATTATAAAATGGTACAAGAGTGGGATTTTGAGTGAACGAACTTACAGATGTTTTCTTTTAGTAGTCATCTGAAAGGATTTAAGCCACTGCATCTAACAAGTAAAATCCTTAAAAACAGCTGTCACTTTCCAGCTGTGTACAAAAAATGTCTACACATGTCCAGTGAAAATGTTTTCGTCAAAACATTTTATGAACTGGTTTATGTATTTATTTGTATTTTGTAAAAAAAAAAAAAAAAATTCCAATAAATATTAAATAAACATCAAAATCAAAAACAAAAACAGATAAATATGTTAAATATACAACTATATGGTAGCACTTTAGTTTAGGGTCCATTTCTCACTATTAACTACATGGTTATTAGCATGCATAATAGGTTATTGGCTATTTATTAGAGCTCATAAAGCACATATTAATACCTTATTCTGCATGACCATATTCTACTTCCCTTATCCTACCCAATACCTAAACTTAACAACTAACTTACTGACTGTTAATAAGCAGTAATTATGAGTTTATTCAGGCAAAATGTGTAGTTAATAGTTGTTAATAGTGAGAATTGGACCCTAATCTAAATTGTGATTCTGATATTGTAAATTTAAGGAATGTTTTTGCAATGGGGAAATCATTGTGTTGTGTTAAAAAAAAAAAACATATAATACACAAATATGTTAATTAAACATTTTTACTATGTTTCATTTGAATGTTAATTCAGTAGATTGCATGAAAACATGCCTTCTACTAGTGTGCACATCGAGACAAAAAAATGGCACTGACTTATTTTAAGATATGTCAGTGCAAGTTAAAACAGCTCAAGCATGCATTTTAGTCTTGGACTAGGCTTAAGCCTTATCTGGCATGATTTTACATTTAAGACCGGGCATGAATGATTTTAATTGCTGAATAAATTTTGAAAAGGTCAAGAGGTGAGACAGGCCAGAATCATATTTTAAGTGGAAATACAGAGATTTGGTGTGTAGAAATTGATACTTGCCAAGTAAATTGTTATGTTAGATAATTGTGTGTTTATTAAACATATCTAAATATAGGATTTGTGCTGGTAATGTTTATAAAAAAATAGCCATCATACACTAGACCATACAGCTGTTGAGCATTACCAGAGAGACAGTTAGAGGACGCAGTGCATAGCTCTCTCTCAGAAACACATTATTAGCTGTAACTATGCGCAGACAGCACACACACACCACGGTGGTCCCTGAACCCTGCACAGGAATTCTGGGAAAGCGAAGGCCTCCTCCTGCAGAGAAACATGAGTGCTGAAGTATGTAAAAGGAAGTGATCTGTAGCTCTCCTACATGGTCGCCCAGCGGGGTGCCTGTAAGGTTTTTATGACTTTCTGCACAGAGTGGCCTGGGTGCTGTTGTAGCACAACGCTGCACCTCCTCCTCACCGCCAACCAGCTTTTCCTTTTCTCTCTGTCTATCTTTCATTCACTCCTTTATGGTCTTACAGAAACGGCCAACGTCCCCACACCGGAGTATAACACGCGTGCATAACCTAAACCACATGTAGATCAGAGAAAGAGAAAGTGAGTATGCATGAGAGATAGTGAGAGAGAGAAAAGAAAAGAGCAAGCGGAAAGCAAGGTAGAGGGCAGGATAAGGATCTTATGGTTTTCATTGCATACATATTTGTTTATAGAAATGACATTACATCACTGCATATTTGCTTGTCTTGGAGTCATTTCTGTGGATGTCCTTGTCCTATGTCATCCATCTAGCGGGTTTTGTCCCATATTCTGTAAAATAATCAGGGAGATGAAAAGGGGTATGCTATTAGTTATTGTGAAGGGGGTTGATGACAAAATAAATGAAAAATTCACATCTTTGCTGGAAGTGTGTATACGTAGTCTGATAACGCAAGGATATAAAAATATTTTTGTTCACTGAACCCTGTGAGATCTCGAATACCAACCATTTCCTTCAGTGTCAGTGCAATTTCCAAGATTAAAATAAACATGATTAAAAGTGACATCTCAATATGTATTCAAAATCGAAGTGAAAAGTTTTAGTCTCCTACTAGAGAAATCTCTGACAGGTAATACTACTACAATACTCACCAATAAATGTTTCCTCAAGAACAAATCCATGAAAATTGTCTTATGAAACAAGCTCTGCTATTGAGGAAGTCATAACAGCATGTGCTCTATTTTTTACTCTTGCTTCCCGAAATCTAAGTCCCTCGCACAAAAGAGCTGCAATAGGGTGAGGATGTGATCGTCCGCTCCTTTTCTTAAGTACTGACTCGTTCTCGCAACATTTCCTCCCTTTCTTTTACCCTCTTCCATAAGCCCCTCTGAAAATATCCCTGCGCTAGAAACATCACAAAGGCTTACTTATCTCAGTATTACCTATTAAAGGTTTAGATCCCAGCGTCTTTGATAAACACTCTCAATAAGGGTTTATCTCCACAGCCTTATCAAGCTCTTGACGGTTCCTCTACCCTCACTAGAGTAATTTGTTAATTAAAGTGTCATTTCAGAGAGGAAATATGGGGCTCGTCATTCAAAGAAAGATACAAAGAACTTTGCTAAACTGTGCAAAGCATATGTACGTGTGTGTTGGAAATTTTGACTATATTATTATTATTTTTTCCCTGGATTAGGGTAAGCCCTCTTATAGTCTGTTGTGGCCAGTGAGCTTTAAGAAGTGCAGGGACATTTTGGAGTCCAGAGGAAAAGAAAAGGAGGAGGAGAAGATGAGATGAGACGCGCAATAAATATAATGGTTGCTTTCTAAACGAGGCCCGCGGAGGATTGGCTTTTAACGCCCGCAGCCTCCGTCAGCACTTTGGGCGATTTGCGTGTGATTTCATTAGGGGTGAAAATAACACCACAATGAAGATGAAAATAGACTATGGAAAGTGTAGCGTGAAGAAAAAAAAGACTTGGGGAAGACAGTTGAGATAAACAAAAGTAGCAAATCTTCCAAACTAGAGCAGAACATTGTTTTATTTTGAGTTGCAAGCATACAAATAAAACTAAAGCAAAGAGAAGTTAAATAAACCGTGTAAAATATGAAACTGATTAGCAAGGTAGATTTGAACTACAATAGGGGATTGTTCTGCGTGCAGAAGACCCAGTCAATAAATGTATGTTTTAAAATACGCCATAGACTATCATTTATTTAGTTTATTGAGATTAGTGGAGGTAGAAACTTACTCGTCGGATCGCCTGACAGGTTATGTCAGATCTGAACCGGCTTTTAATATACAGTACCTGGGGCCACTTTGCCGTTCTGTGCCTTTTTTTTCCTTCTCTCTCTTTGTTCTTTCTTCTACCCGTCTCTTTTTAAGTTTAAATGAGCAAATACAGGGTTCCTTGTGCCTTGAGCATCTTTTGGCCTGGTGACAAGGTGTGAGACGAAGAGATTTATGCACACAGGCGCACAGATGCAGAGGGAAAAAGATACGCGAGATCAAATGGAGGGGCATGATAACACATGAAATACGACTCCCCGGCCTCGTAAATTAACAGTCGGGAGAAGGTTGTCATTATTCGAACTGCATTTAAGACCATGGTATGGAACCCAGATGGTAGGGGAGAGATAGTTGGGCTGAAGTTTGAGTAATTGATGACTTAAAAATAAACCGGAGGGCTCATCTTGGGAGGGAAAGGAAGAAGAATTACCCAACACAACAAACATGTAGCATTGGGGTCAAGAGCATAGCATGAGCTCTCTGACTCTTTCTCTCTTCAGACGAGAAAGCATTAAAGATTAAAACGGGGACAGAGAAATAACACTTTGGAAAGTAGGAAAAGTTATAAAACTTTCATCGGGCTGATGCAATCGCATCCAAAAAACAGCTCAATGTTCTAGTCTTAAGCATGAAATGTAGATAATTATGTCTAAAATATTTATTAATTTATAGATTATATTATAATTATTCTAGTTATTATACTTTAATATCTACACTAATATATATATATATGACATTTCAGTTATAACAGGAAGGTAGTGCTTGTACATGTTTAATGTGAAACTAGTGACATCAGGAAGCTGTTAATCTAAGACTGGTTTTAGTTGACGAGGGGCGGTCGATAAAGAAAGAAACAGAAAAGAGAGAGAGACAAAAGTGTTTATAGATGGTAACCTTCCTTGAATTGTATAAAAGTATATGCTTATCAACTTCCAATTGATTTTAAAGCTGTTGCCCAGGTGAAAAAGACGTACTGTTAAATGCATAAAAAATATATTAAAGTAAATTTGTTTCTGTACTAAAAACATACGTTGGCTTAGAATTCACATTTTCAAAAGTGGTGTAAATGTGTACGGTCGCCAATTGTTTGTTGAGTTTAATGTATAATGACATGTCTCTCCAGACCTGACAGTTAAAGAAAGACTTCTGCACAAAAAAAGTGATAGCAGACATGTGAGGAGAAAAAAGGAGAAAAGGCATGTGCAATATGCTGTACCTGACATATAAACTGTCTATCATTTCCTTTTGATTGACTCTCTGTTGGATTGGTGTTTTAGAGCCCTGACATGTTATTAATAAAACAGTCTCTAATAAAAATATCATTCCCTTATTTTTCAATCAGCCACAACATCGTTCTAAATCTGCAATGCGTGACTTTAATTAAAGATTGATAGGATGACCATTCATCTGAGGCACCGTTGATCTAGTAATTAAAATGACAAAAAAAGATTTATTTATAGAAATTATGTTTAACTTTTCCCTTCGCTGTCAGCAGGCTAAGGTTTCTGCTTTAATGAGAGAAGTCAGCAAATGTAATTCTCCTTTCTTTTTTCCTCACAATGAGAACTAGAGCATCAGCATAAGTGGTTGTTCATATTCTATTTGAGATGTATACGTACTTTTGAGTATAAATACATTCTCTTTCTAGCGTAATGATCATCCATGCCACAGTTTCCATTACTCAATCAAATTTTTCAAATAAGTGAAACTTTGGCTTTCATTGACCTTAGTTCAGCAGTAATCATAAAGAAGAAGGGAATACAAACAAAATAGCTTTGCATTTTTATTTTGGTTAGTAATTATGTAGTCTCTTGGAGTTTGACAAGGCCTCTAATGAGTTCTCCGAGGACCTCTTTTATTTGTTTGTTTGTTATTTTTAAGCTTGATTAAGTCCCATGCATTTAGCTAGCACAATTAAACCGAGGGGGGATACAATATGAGCTTAACTTGGTGTGTTTCATTCACTTTTGTTTGAAACACAGGTTTAGCCCAGTAAGCTAAATCATTACTTCTGTGAGAATCTTTATAAACGTACTTGTAGGATATTAGGTCAGAAATTGACATGGACAAATTATTATAATTAATATTATATTGTGATAATATAACAGGGGGTGTCTAGGAATCTAACTTTTTCGTTAAACAGGATTTAAAAATTTATTTTAAACAGGTAGATACTTATTAAACAACATAAAACATTGTCCAACAATTAAAAATATAGCAGACAGTGCGTTTTGTTTGTGCTGGTTTCATTAATGTGTCAAATGTCGGCTTATATACTTTGTTCAATCTTTTTGAGTCAAGTGGAAGTTAATGATAAAAGTATTTTTACAACCCTTCCCATCTGCTCAAACATGATATTTCTAGGGCTTTTGTTTTATTTTATTTTAACATTAAGGTAAGATTTCAATTACTGCACCATCCCTATAGTCTCTCCCAAATCTCTTTAAAGCTTTACATTTTAATTGTAGTAAGTTTTCAGAAGGCATTATTTCAGACAGTCTAAAGACAGAGAAACGTTTAGCAAATTATTTCTGACAAGAGCTTTGACTTTGATGGTATTGAAACTGTCGAGGCCTGATTGACACTGAAAAGCACGGTGCGACTCTTTTGTACCCTGAATCAAATAGTCATAAAAATGCTTGGATATGCTACATAGCAATCTGATGTATTAATACAGATTTAAGTGGACAGCCATATTCTGACTAAAGACATTTTAAAACTATGAATAAACTATCATTAACTCTCACTTGTGCCACAGACAATGAATCAGTTCAGCTGAGTTCCAGCCACAGTGAATTAATGATACAGATCCACCATCTGTAAATTCCCCACAGACTCAGTAAAACAGGCAGCCATCATCGAATCTCTTTCCTACTGTTCGGTGGCAAACTTCCCATTCCCCTGCTCTCCGTTTTAATGGATTTCTGCAACACGGGTAGATATGCATTCGGTTCTGGTTCTGAGTCAAAGCAGGAAAGTAAAAGAGCACAAAAAGATGTATTAAATGATAATAATGACTGATGATATTTCTTCTTTTTTACCTAAAAAATGACTTTAATAGCACAATGGTCAGATGGTTTGCAAGGCTGACAGAATTATTAAAAGAGAAAGACTTGAAGGATTTCCTTACATTTATCGGCCAGTACATCACACCCTTTCTAGCCTTTAATATATAAATGTAACGGATCCCGCCGATGTCTGTTTTATTATTTTTCGCTATTAAAGCCCTGGGCCCGCAGATCCTGAGTTAATTTCAAGACAGAGTTGGCAACAAAGAGTGGGGGGAAAAAGCCTCAGCAGGATTTATAATCTTTTCCCTACACTTTTTTTCTTTTCTTTTTTTTCCTCCTGAAATCAGGATAATAGAGGTAAGCAGGATCCTGTGCTGACCAGAGTGGAAATGGAATCAGTAGCTTCCCATCTCTCTCCCCCCGACTTGATAAAAACATAATACGTCTTATGATGAATGTTGTTATAAAGCACACCTGCGATAAGATTCAAGTATTCATATTTTCCATCATGTTAATGCTGGAAGATAAACCGAGCTAGTCTCGCCAGTGTCCACCTCAATGGTTCTCTCAGGCCCGTGAGCAGTTGGGCCATTTTTCTATGTCGTCATGCTTAACGGATAGTGCTGTTTCTGGGTGTGGATGTCAGGTACGTGCCTACACTGGACCAAAGTCCTATTGAGATGATGATAATAAAACCATGAGCGGTGAGTGGAGGCTAAGCTGGGAGAGAATGAACACCAGTTGTGAGCTTGCTAATGAATGAAAATCCCACAGAAAATTAGGCGTCTGTGTACATTTCATCTCAAGGTTATTACTATTATTAACTATTTTCTTAAAAGTGTGTTGTATATTTAAGCAGTATCACACCATCAATTTCAGTAGATTTTTTGTAGTATTTGCATATTTCCGAATAAAAAAAGTAATGTACGGTACTAAATGTACCAACAGTAACATTACCATTTGAAATACTAGCACATTAAATCTGTCAGCATAAAACAAGTTACAGACTGATTTGAGGCAGCAACAAATCTTGCTGGCCCACTGAGGTGCTCAAATGAACTTATTTGACATATTTAGACATTTTATTTGATAACTTCTCGTGTGTGTGTGTGTGTGTGTGTGTGTGTGTGTGTGTGTGTGTGTGTGTGTGTGTGTGTGTGTGTGTGTGTGTGTGGTGTGTGTGTGTGTGTGTGTGTGTGTGTGCTTCCACATTACAAAAACATGTTAGTTGACTGAATGATTTGACGACTCATAAATACAGTCACTTGTTTCATTCCTGAATGAATCAGTGTTTTACATGTAGCCCTATCATTTGAGTGAATGATATAACGAATGACTCACTCATAAATAAAGTCACTTGTTTAATTCCTCAATGAATCTGTGTTTTGATCGCATCAACTGTGTGAATAATTTGACGAATCACTCAAAAACACAGTCGCTTATTTAAAGGAATAGCGGAGGATTTTCTTTTTCCGGGTGGGTAGCCTATAATATTGGTCCACCTAAGTGTCAATCATTCTGGTGAAATGTTTACGTAAGGCCGTCGTACGTGCTCGTCCGTAGTTTTCGCTTTCTGGGCATGCGCACTTTCAAGTGTATTATGTGTGATGAGTTACGGTTTCAGCCATTCCTTTGAAAATGGCTGAGGGTCGAAAGAGAAAAAAATGTATACGAAGTGTATGATAAGAAGAGAAAGGCCTCAGAATATAAAAACAAGACCAGAGTGATTTGGGGTGAATATTTCACACGCTGGCGTGCACTAAAAGCACAGGTTGGGCTTCCCACTGATGCCGCAGTCGCGAAGATTCTACTACAGGTAAAGTTTGTCATGCTATTTGGAGAAATCCATTTAAAATCACTGCTAGTAAATGTAAGCTATGATTAGCGATGCTAGCCCTGGCACAAGTCATGCACCGCGTAGACACGGTAAACATCTCAATTTGTCTAAAGTAGCCTTATGACCAAATGGTAAATGGTATCATGCTGAAATATTCTAAAACCTTGTGTGTTCATTTTTGATAATTCCAATGTGTTCACCATAGTATTTATTACACAAATGCAACAAGCTACTTCTCCATTGCATATCATGTCTTGAGTCCTCGGTCACTCAATCGATCAGTATAATAACAACGTGCACACGTTTAATAGGCGTTCCCTCTCGGGAGCAAATAGAGTGTTGCGCATGTGCATTTTTAAAAAAAATTGGAGAGGGCGGGTCTTCTCTAAAATTCGGAAAGATCCTTTGCTATACCTTTAACTCCTGAAAATAAATGAGTGTTTCATACAATTAATTTCATTGAATGACGCTATGACTTGCTTATAACTACAGTCGCTTGTTTAATTCCTGAGTGAATTGGACATTTGAAAGAATGAGTTTATGAGTTTAGTGAAGGATTTGCCGACTCACTCACAAATAGTCTATTGTTTAACTCAGTGTTTTGAACAAGTTAGTTGAGTTAACACTTCGATAACTCGCTCATAAATATGGTCACTAGTTTTGTTCCTGGATGAATCTGTGTTTTTGGACAAATAACCTGAGTGAATGCTTCAATTACTCACTCGAAAACAGTTACTTGTCGCCATCTTCTGGTATAATAATGTGTTACTTGTAGAAAGGGTAACTGAAAAAAAATGCCCATAAATAATACACAGACTGTCCAGAACAAACAGACAAGAGGAGTGATAAAAACAGTGAAACTGTATGAACTGGCCGGAACAAACTGTTGTATAGGCTACTTTTAATTATATATTTAAATATACTTCTAGACTTCATGTGACTTGTATATGCATGTTCCCAGAGGTATCAGGGAAAGAGAGAAAGACAAAGTTAGCTTGCTGTTTTCTTTGCTCATTTTCAAAGGTTCATCCTTTTTTCTTTTACGGGTCCCTAGAAGTGACACAAGCAGCTGTGCACCATAAACAAAATTCCCTCTTACCCCCTCACCAACTCTCCACGGCCTCAGCAACCCCACCCCCATCCATTCAAACTATTGCAAACAAGTCAACCCAAATGCTGGCAGCTGCAAATATGAGACTCTGTCACCTGTGCCTCGTAATGCCCCCACATACCCTCCCGGCATGCTCTCATCAGCCCCTCTTGTGTACCCCTCAGACTAGGCTGGCGTCTGGCGTGGTAAGAGGGATGACTCTCTCGGCACATCCCTTCCTCCGCTCAGCCCGTCTCCACATCAGCCCCTTCCCATAATTCCTGGCCTACTGGCATCATGGGCCCAATTAGGATGACACATCCTATCAGGGAGCTTGTTTTGCATAGTCGAATACAAATGACTGTCGAAGTGAAATGTTTTCATAAACTTGCTACAGACAAAACCGGCTGTTAGTTTCTGCCAAGGCTGTCATGAGGAGAATGAACACGTCAAACGATATTTCAGTTCAAGCGATTTGGGCTTTTTTATTTTTACCATTAATGTGTTGTTTTAAGCACTGACTGGGTTTTGGAGTCAACTAGGGGTCTTTGAATTATAAACGTGCTTGCACCAAATATTTTATTTTAACACCGTTTTTTTTCTTTCTTTCTGAAATTAATCTCTAATGCCTGCATCACTCATAATTATAATAGAATGAATAATTTAATTACTGCTTCCTCACCCAAAAAAATCAATATTTACCACCCAAACATTTAAATTTCTAGCTTTTATTTGTCCTCTAAAACTGTCTTTAGCTAAATGATACTGACCCTTTGAATCTTTTAACAACGTAATCAATAAAGCATGTTTATGCAAACCTTGCAGAACCATCAGTTTGGGACTTTTGAAAAAATATGACCCTGGCTGCAGCTTGCTAAGTGCAGAGCGCTAGCACTAAATCTCGGGAGTTAAAGTTTTACTGGGGCGTTATGGGTAAAAATGCCTTGTCAGCCATCTGCCACATTCTCTCCCGACGTCCATATTTCCAGAGCCGCTCAACTCCTGAGAGGGACCTGTACCATCACCGTGGGCCGTACTCCACCATAACAGCTCAGCTATTGCGTCGCACATCCCCAACATCAACACACTCCATTAAAGGCACCCATGACAGGCCGAGAGACTGATTCTTCTTTTTGCTTTCCATTTTTTAAGCTTTAATGAATAGTGATAGCAATCCTGTCAGAATGTCATCCTGCCATAATGTATTATCAAAATAGGACCAAATATAGTATAAATACATTACATTTCATAATAATTCATGACAGGGCTGATCCCACAGATCTTGATAAATGCTAATCATTGTTGATTAATCAGGCCGTAATCTCCTGATCCTAAAAGGTTATCCAGTTCATTGTGGAGAATTAGCTGTCTCATGTCCCTTTATTCTGAGATGGAAATCACGGACAAAAGGCACATTTATAACATGCCCTCTTTAGCCTGACTCTCAGGACAGGGATGTTTTTAAGTTCTGTTTTGGAAAATTATGACTCACATTAGGTCTTATTCTGTCTCTGTCCCTCTCTCTCTCCTCTCCATCTCTCTCTGTCTAACTAGATCTTTGTTTTTTTCCCTCCGTCTCATCTATGGCAGCTGGACTCCTTCCAAGTCTGCTAAAGTATGTCTTATCTACTTAAGCTTCTTGAGTGCTGATCAAAAACACTCACGATTTGTTGCACTGACATGGGCTTCTTTCCTAACAGACTTGTAAGTCAATAATGCTTGACTCTATAAAAATATAGAACTGCTTTTTATTTGACTTTTTTAATATTTGATATGTAAGTGTGTGGTTTTTTTTTAACCATTTTGAATTACTGTAAATAAATGTCACTCACCAAAAAAAAAAGCTTGTCGGCCCCTACAGGACAAGTATTAAACTGCTAAAATCTAGACCCTTATGTGTGCAAGTTGCAGCTGACAAAGTTTTCAAGAAAGAGACAAAATAAATGTATACTTGCATCAGCAATGATGCAATGATTTAATCAAAAGTGACAGTAAAAACTTTTTAATTGTTACAAAAGATTATATAGATGCAGCCTGCATTTCTATAATGTTATATATATATATTATATAATATATATATATATATATATATATATATATATATATATATATATATATATATATATTATATATAATATTATTATTATTATTATTATTATTATTACAGGAATTGTTGTTCATTAGTTACATTTACAAATAAGCAACTTATAATCTATAATGTATAATGAGCACATCTTCATGATTTCTTAACATTTGCTTTCCTATGATCCTATGATTGAACTTTACTTAAAGTAAACCCATCAATAATGCATTTATAGAAGCTAGTAACTGTATTATCACTCACAATAAGTATTTATAAAACACAACACGGATAATACGGATTAATTATCAATATAGCCTATTCGCTTATTTGACAGAAAAATAACTGAATTTCTTAAAAGTCATTGCAACTACAATATAATAACATTATATCAATGAAGGCCACATCTGGGAGCCATATGACTGACAGTTAATACCTATAAATCAGTGTATAATGGATTATAAGCATGCACGTTAAAAAAGTGACATAAGTAATTCTAAAAAAATAATATAAATGTTACTAACTTTTCTTATAATACACAACGCATTCTCACCCCAAGGCGTCATCTAACTGACAATTTTGACCATGCTTCAATATTCGACGCTAAAGGTACCCTTTAGCGTCAGTTAGTTGACGCGATCCCAGGGCGTCATCTAACTGACGCTAAGGGTAACGCGTCAGTTAGATGACGCGGGTAGGTTTAGGTCTGGGTAGAAGGGCGTCATCTAACTGACGCTAAGGGTAATGCGTCAGTTAGATGACGCCCTGGGATCGCGTCAACTAACTGACGCTAAAGGGTACCTTTAACGTCGAATATTGAAGCATGGTCAAACTGATTCCCAAGGCGTCAGTTAGATGACGCCTTGGGGTGAGAATGGGCTGTAATACATTATAGGTCAAATCTTTATAAACATATTTAAACAATAGTAATAAATACGTGTAAATGGGGCAATAATTCATTTTAAACATGCAGGCTTCATAGAAAGTGTTACCAAGATTATCTTAAAGTTAGATTAAAATAATATTAAAACCTACACCACACTCAGATTGGTTTCAGGCCTCATTTATATGTGGAAATAAATCTGATATGATTTGGATACATGCATTTGCATCTGCCATGTAAGCAGACAGATCAGATATTCCACTGTCAATGCGAGTCGTAGTCATTGAAAAAGTGAACGGTGGCGAATGACGTCAACTCATTTAATCTGCATCCATTGCAAACTGTGCCATTTTTACTTGCTTTTTGGCCTAAGCTTACTGGGGTCAGTACGTCTACCATGATTGACAACAAGTGTATAGTGTATATGCAGATATCAGATATGGGTAACTTTTAAAAGAATGTCATTTGGTAATAAAAAAAGGAAAAAGGAAAGAAAAGAAAAGAAAATTGGCATAAAGACCTCCAGTACACATGTGGCCTTAGACCTCACTACAATGTAGTATTCATTTGTGCCAGGCTGTATGTGTGCTACTCCTTATCCCAATACAAGTTACAATCATATCCAGGTGACATTTAGGGAACATTCATGCAGAAGCCTCTTTTCATCCTGTCGTGTAAATGTTTCCTAGTGTATATATCATAGTGTATAGATTATGTCTGCCACTGCTTTAGTCAGGACCACTGTATCTGAGGATGGCTGAATTTGTCCATAAATTAGTGTTGAGAGAGAAGAGGGACTGTAAGAAAAGTGTCCAGGCGTACAGCACTAGCACCACCTTTGCCAACAAAACATGCATGACTCCTGCTTGGGCCGACAAGAATTAGTGAACTAAGCACTTATAAATCACAGCGCCTATAGCTCTCTCTTCCTGTGGCTCTGAGCACAAAATAAAAAAAACATGGACTTCACTATGGGGTGGGCCAAGGAAAAAGAGACGGGGGGTCTATAGGTCTAGGGGTGCAGAGTTGAAGTAATATGCCATCAGCATCTGGGGGAAATCCAGGAAGGTGATCTTGTGAGAGAACATTGTGTCAACAGTGGAGTGAGAATAACAGCAAACAGAGCTGGTATGAAATTGAAAGCTGTGTATATTTAGCATCTTCAGGCATTTTAGTTTTAAAAATGGTAGACGGACACTTAAATTACAGCACAAACACGGTGAAATCATGAATGCAACATGCCATCTTCATTCATTGATATGAAATTTTAGTTTGAGCACTTACTGTAGAGTGTTTTAAGGACAAACACCATCTGGAATTATTTAATGCTAAATAAAGGCAAAACTACATGGACATAATGATTGGGTAACACGTTATTTTGATGGTCCCCTTTAGCATTCCGTTGACTATAAGTAATGTTGCACCTCTCTCATTAGCCCTTGTATTATTTTCGAATTTTGGGTACGATTTTTATGTTGCGGGTCAAATTGACCATTATTCGACTCAATACAATTCATGGAAAATTACACCATGAAACAAAAAAATCTGGTAAAAACAGTAAACCCTGTTTGTTTTCTTTATTTTACAAAAGCAAGAAGTTTTGTTTTTATTGTGAGTGTACACAAAAAAATAAAAGTATCATTTACCATTTCGAATGATGTATTACTCATTTTAGTATGACAAATAAAATTATGCTGTGCTACTGTAACGAAGGTGCGGTTGAAGCAGAGAGGCGAAGATCCAAATGCAGCACACACACTCTTTTTTAAACAGACAGGACTCAGGAACAGGATACATGAACGACCGACACTAGCGTTTAACATTTAACAAGAACTCACAAAGACAGGGCAGAAACACAGGGCTTAAATTATCAGGGACAAACAAGCTTACAGGATAACAAGGGGCGGAGATAACAAGAAACACCTGGGATAACTAATGACAAGACAGGGAACACTAAACATGACAGGACCCCCCCCCCCCCCATGGGGGCTCCCGACGCCCATCAAAACAGCAAAGAAAGTTCAGGAGGGCGGTCCTGGGGGGGACGGGGGGCCAGGCCCGCACTGCGAACCGGGACCAGGACACGGGTAAGGCGGGCCTGGGCCGTGGAGCATGGGCGGATCAGACTGGGCCGGTGACCAGGGCGGAGCAGGATGAGGCGAAGGCCAGGGCGGAGCGCACTTGACTGGGAACCAGGGCGGAGCAGGATTAGGCGAAGGCCAGGGCGGAGCACACTTGGCTGGGGACCAGGGCGGAGCACACTTGGCTGGGGACCAGGGCGGAGCACACTCAGACGGAGACAAAGGCGGAGTAGACTCAGACGCGGTCCATGTCATCATCGCCTCCATGGCACCCGCAGAGTACCTACTGCCCCCCCCCCAAAAAATACTTGGGGAGATCCACGGGAGGAAACTCCGGGTGGTACACGGGTTCAGGAAAGGCCTCCTGGAGCTTGAAGGGCGCAGGCAAGGCGAGGTGCAGAGGCGGGGCCGGCAGGGCGAGGCGCAGAGGCGGGGCTGGCAGGGCGAGGCGCAGAGGCGGGGCCGGCAGGGCGAGGGGCAGAGGCGGGGCCAGCAGGGCGAGGGGCAGAGGCGGGGCCGGCAGGGCGAGGAGTCTGGGTACGCTCACCGGAGCCTGGCGAACATAACGAATCCTCCTTCTCCTCCTGCGGCGGCGTCTCACTTGACTTGACTCACTTGACTCGGCAGACGGACTTGACTCACTTGACTTGGCAGACGGACTTGACTCACTTGACTCGGCAGACTCACTTGACTCGGCAGACAGACTTGACTCACTTGACTCGGCAGGCGAACTTGACTCACTTGACTCGGCAGACGAACTTGACTCACTTGACTCGGCAGGCGAACTTGACTCGGCAGACGGATTTGACTCACTTGGCTCGGCAGACGAACTTGACTCCCTGGACGATGCACTTGACTCACTGGATGATGCACAAGACTCGCTTGACTCACTGGACGATGCACTTGACTCACTTGACTTGGAACATGACTCACTTGACTCGGAACTTGACTCACTTGACTCGAAGTTTGACTCACTTGACTCGGTAGACGAACATGACTCAGTGCGGACTCGGCAGGGCTGACGTGAGTCACGGACTCGGCTGGGCTCACATGGAGCGCGGGCTCGACTGGGCAGACGTGAGTCGAGGGCTCGGCGGGGCTGACGTGAGTCGAGGGCTCGACCGGGCTCACGTGGAGCGCGGGCTCGACCGGGCAGACGTGAGTCGAGGGCTCCGCGGGGCTGACGTGAGTCGCGGGCTCGGCGGGGCTGACGTGAGTCGTGGGCTCGGCGGGGCTGACGTGAGTCGCGGGCTCGGCGGGGCTGACGTGAGTCGCGGCCTCGGCGGGGCTGACGTGGAGCGCGGTCTCGGCAGAGCTGGGGCGAAGCGCAGGCGCGACCGGGCTGACGTGAAGCGCAGGCTCTCGAAGCTTCTCCTCCACGCCCACGGTAAACGGAGAGCCAGGTCGATATACCACTCTAAAGACCCGTGCAGATCAGGTTCGGGCATCTGAGAACCGAGTGGCTCCGTTAAACCCCGCGGAAGAAGATCTTCAAGCACTGTGTATCCATTTGCGCGAGGTGCGCCAGCTCGAGGAATTCTGCGACATAATCCTCGATGGCACGATTCTCTTGACGGAGACGGAGATTCTGGACGTCGACTGGACTCCAGTAAGGCATGGCTGCTGGATCACTTTGCGGTGAGTTCTTCTGTAACGAAGGTGCGGTTGAAGCAGAGAGGCGAAGATCCAAATGCAGCACACACACTCTTTATTAAACAGACAGGACTCAGGAACATGATACATGAACGACCGACACTAGCGTTTAACATTTAACAAGAACTCACAAAGACAGGGCAGAAACACAGGGCTTAAATAATCAGAGACAAACAAGCTTACAGGATAACAAGGGGGCGGAGATAACAAGAAACACCTGGGATAACTAAATGACAAGACAGGGAACCACTAAACATGACAGGACACAAAACTACATCGTAACAGCTACAGTGTACACTTCTTTGGATAAAAGTCTCTTCCAAATGCATAAATGTAAATTTAAATGGAAGTTAATAAACTATTATTTCTGGTTTGTGCAGCTGTGCAGTAACCATGAAATTGTGGATCAAATCGACCCGTGAACGCCAAAATCGACAGAAATTGTGTTACATGCATTCCACATCCATGTCCAAAATTTGCAGGCAGGTTCAGGACCCTAAATGTCCTAGGTTAACCAGTATTTCCGACAACTCAATTTTGTGTTTTGGGTCAAATTGACCAGCAAAATAATACAAGATTTAGAGCATGGGTCACCAACCTCGGTCCTGGAGGGCCGGTGTCCTGCAGAGTTTAGCTCCAACCCCAATTAAACACACCTGAACCAGCTAATCAAGGTCTCACTAGGCATAATAGAAACTGTCAGGCAGGTATGTTGGACCTGGTTGGAGCTAAACTCTGCAGGACACCGGCCCTCCAGGACCGAGGTTGGTGACCACTGATTTAGAGGATTACCCCGAACAGTCTACTAATACTCAAACAATATTCTATTGTGAGTTAGTTGACTTGTAGGTGCAACGTTACTAGTCAACAGAATGTCTAAAGGGGAGCATCAAATAAAGTTTATGAAGTGATGATGGTAAAAAAAAAAAATATGTATTTAAATGAAAAGTTGTTATAAGATTGATCTTTTTTTTGTGGGCCTAATTGTTGTCAATAAATGTTAAACACAAACAGTTGTCTGATCACTTGAATTTAAGCCTACAGTTATAATAAAAATCATTCTATTGCAAATCAGGTTTATTGGCAAAATGTAAAAAATTCAGCTGTTTGCAATGAATGAACAAATCAAACAAACGTAATTAAATTAGCTCAACACAACACATGTTTCAAGAGGTTTCCCCAAATTCAATTGAAAATGCAAATTTTAATGTATTCTGCGGTCTCAAAATTATTTAACACATTCATGACAAGCATGATCTTTAGTTCTTAGTAGAACACCATTTTGCTGTTATGACCAGCTGCAAACAGGATGTATAACCAGACACCAGCTTCTGGCAGCGTTTCTGAGGAATCTGAGCCCGTTCCACATGAGCAATGGCCTCCAAGTTCAGTAATATTCTTAGTTTGCGTGCTGCAAATGATTTGCAGCAAATCCCACCACAGATTTTCAATGGGGTTCAAGTGAGGGGACTGTGATGGCCACTGTAGAATCTTCTAGGACTTCTTCTCCAACCAAGCCCAGGTGGAATTTGAGGTATGTTTAGGATCATTGTCCTGTTGGAAGGTCCAATGACGCCCAATCTTCAGCTTCCTCACTGATATACTTCAATGAATCCATCTTGCCGTCCACACGCTGCAGGTTTCCAGTGCCAGAGGATACAAAGCAGTCGCAGAGCATCACCGAGCACCACCATGCTTAACTGTAGACAAAGTGTTCTTTTCAGCATATGCTTCATTCTTCTTCATCCAGACATACCACTGATCCATAGGGCGAAAAGTTCCAGTTTTGTTCCACAGAACAGAATCCCAAAACGTCTTTTGTTTATTTATATGATTTTTAGCACTTTACTTGTGCTTTTTGGTCAATAGCGGTGTACGTCTTGGAGTTCTGGTATGGAAACCACATGAGTTTAGCTGAAACTACTGTGCAGCTCAAACCTCAGTGTCACTGTTGCCATCAAGTCTTGCTGGAGGTCTTTTGCAGTTACTCAAGGGTTTTTCTGAACCTGCCTTGTCACAGTTACCAGCTGGTGTGCCCAGGTTGACCACCAGAGGGCACTCCTTCTCTGACCTTTGCCACTTAGCCATGAACTTGAGTTCCCATAATCCTTTGCCCGGACTCAAGTATTGCATTCACCTGTGTGTCATTGCATTGTTTGTCTCACCCTATTTATACCATGTTCTCTCAACCATTTCTCATCAAGGTTTTGTAATTGTCACACGGCATTCCTGAGCACTCTCCATTGTCTTTTGTTCTTCTGTAGATTGTTTGTAAGTGTTTTTGACCCTTTGCCTGGCATGACTACGATTCTGGATTTTCCAATAAAGCTGCGCTTGGATCTCACCTAGTCTCAGAGCTATTCGTGACAAAAACCTCGATCACCTCAGATCCAGCAGCACGGTAATCCGGATTCTTTCTCCGGCCAGTAAGAAGGAGCAGAGGGCACAATGTCAGGCATTGACCGCCCTGTGTAAGCAGGGCTGCAGCGTAGGTGTCTTTGCTCAGTTATTTTGGTCTCTGGCTGTGGGGCTGGATTATGATGATATTGAATAAGTAGGGATTTTTAATGAATGCCTGGACAACCCATTGCCTTCGTGGGAGATGGAGGAACTTAAAACTATGTGTTTTTGGGACTTCATTTACTACCTTCTAGATCGAAGTCGAGTCATTACTCCTGGTCTGGGTGAACCTTTTCCCAGGATGGCCGTTTCAGAGACTTGTCCCAAGATGGCCGTTGCCGTTCCAGAGTTTTGTTCCAAGATGGCAGCCGAGTCAGAATCTCCAGACAAGATGGCTTCCACACCAGAGCTTCCAGCTGCCGTGCCACCAACTCATCCTTCCAAACGGAGGAAGACGAGGAAGGTTTTCTTCTGTCCCTCAATACCCAGAGCCTGCTGTCATCCTGTCCATTCTGACTCTGCCCGCGCTCCTTGCCCTGCCTGCACTGCCCTTGATCCCTGTCAAGTCTGAGTGTCTTCACGTCATGTCTGATTCTCCTGATCTTCACGTCACGTCTGCCGAGCCAGAGACTGCTCACGTCACGTCTGCCGAGCCAGAGACTGCTCACGTCACGTCTGCCGAGCCAGAGACTGCTCACGTCACGTCTGTCGAGCCAGAGACTGCTCACGTCACGTCTGCCGAGCCAGAGACTGCTCACGTCACGTCTGCCGAGCCAGAGACTGCTCACGTCACGTCTGCCGAGCCAGTGTCTCCGGACAAGATGGCCGCCGCCGAGCCAATGTCCCCGGACAAGATGACCAGCCCTTTGTCTGTTCCTCCTGAGCCGGTGTCTGTTCCAGCCCATAATCCCATAGCTGCCCCTAAGATAATTTTGGGGCCGCCTGAACTCTCTGGTTCGCCCTGGCCCCCTGAACTCTCTGGTCCGCCCTGGCTGCCTGGTCACCTGCACAGCCTGCTCCGCCCTGGTCGCCTGCACAGCCTGCTCCGCCCTGGTCGCCTGCACAGCCTGCTCCGCCCTGGTCGCCTGCACAGCCTGCTCCGCCCAGGTCACCTGCTCAGCATGCTCCGCAATGGTCACCTGCACAGCCTACTCCGCCCTGGTCGCCTGCACAGCCTGCACAGCCTGCTCCACCCTGGTCACCTGCTCAGCATGCTCCGCCCTGGACGCCTGCTTGGTCAGTCCCTTCGGCACCTCCATGGTTCTCTGCCGTTCCTCTAGCTCTGTCCTGGCTGCCTGCTCTGCCTTTGTCTGCATTTCCCCTTCCCCTTCATGAAACTGGCCCCCCAACCCTTCCCCTTATCCTCCTCCATTCCACCTCCCTCCTAGACTGTTTTTCCTAGACATTTTAAACGTCTGGAACCCGCTCTTTAGAGGGGGGGATAATGTCACAGTTACCAGCTGGTGTGCCCAGGTTGACCACCAGAAGGCACTCCTTCTCTGACCTTTGCCACTCAGCCATGAACTTCAGTTCCCATAAACCTTTGCCCTGACTCATCACTAATTATTGCATTCACCTGTGTGTCATTACATTGTTTGTCTCACCCAATTTATACCATGTTCTCTCTGCCATTTCTCATCAAGGTTTTGTAAAGGTTTTTAACTCACCTTAACCTCCTGCAGAGATTCTGCCAGACCTGGGCCCTGACAGTCAACACAGTAAAGACTAAGATAATGATCTTTCAGAAACAATACAGAAATCAGGTTACACACAATTTCTATTTGGACACCACTAAATTACAACACACAAAAAACTATACTTACCTTGGCCTCAACATTACATACACAGGGAACCTCAACATGGCTGTGAAAGATCTGAGGGACAAAGCAAGGAGAGCTTTCTATGCAATATAAATAAACATTAAAATCTATATTCCAATTGAAATCTGGCTTAAAATTTTCCAATTTGTACTAGAACCAATTATTTTATATGGTAGTGAAATTTGGGGGCCAAAACTTAATAATGAATTTGACAAATGGGACAAAACAGTCATAGAATCTTTCCATACCGAGTTCTGTAAGAGCATCCTACAGGTGCAGAGAAAAACACTGAATAACCTGTGCAGAGCAGAGCTCGGCCAATACCCCCTCTTACTAAAAATACAGAAAAGATCAATTAAATTTTACAATCACTTAAAATCAGTTAACCCACAGACATATCATCACAAAGCCCTAACATACCAGGAGCTGAAAGCAGAAAAGAGTCCCCTCAGCCAGGTGGTGCTGAGGCTCTCTGCAGTAACAAGTCCCCAACAGCCTCAGCACAGCAACGCCAACCCAAGACCAAACCAAATTATCAACAAGCAGAAAGAAAAATATATTGAATACTGGAAAGAAACGACCAAAACACAAAGTAAATTACAATGTTATCTGACCCTAAAAAAAGAATTCACACTGGCAAATTACCTGAGTACAATAAAATGTCCTAAACTAAGAAAAATGTTGACAACATACAGACTGAGTGAACACAGCCTGGCCATAGAGACGGGTCGCCACAGACAGAGCTGGCTCCCACAAGAGGAGAGACTCTGCTCCCAGTGTGACCGGGGACAGGTCGAGACAGAGCTGCACTTTCTAACCTCATGCCCCAAATATAATACACTAAGACAAAAACACTTCCTAAACATTTCCCAAATATACCCTGAATTCGAATCCATATAAGACACACAGAAACTCCCAAATTTACTGGGAGAAATGCCCAAATGTGAAATAATTGCTGCAAAATATGTCTCCTCATGCCATGAAATGAGGACAACCAGTGGAACATCAGATGGATAAATAATTGTACAAATTTTCAAATAATTATTTTGACTGTATGATTTTTTTTTTTTTTTTTACTTTTATTTATCTACATATGTGTTTGTATATGTCTATTGCTTTGGCAATATTGTGCTATTGTACACAGTCATGCCAATAAAGCTCATTTGAATTTGAATTTGACTGCTCACGTCACGTCTGCCGAGCCAGAGACTGCTCACGTCACGTCTGCCAAGCCAGAGACTGCTCACGTCACGTCTGCCGAGCCAGAGACTGCTCACGTCACGTCTGCCGAGCCAGAGACTGCTCACGTCACGTCTGCCGAGCCAGAGACTGCTCACGTCACGTCTGCCGAGCCAGAGACTGTTCACGTCACGTCTGCCGAGCCAGTGTCTCCGGACAAGATGGCCGCCGCCGAGCCAATGTCCCCGGACAAGATGACCAGCCCTTTGTCTGTTCCTCCTGAGCCCGTGTCTGTTCCAGCCCATAATCCCATAGCTGCCCCTAAGATAATTTTGGCCGCCTGAACTCTCTGGTCCGCCCTGGCCCCCTGAACTCTCTGGTCCGCCCTGGCCGCCTGGTCACCTGCACAGCCTGCTCCGCCCTGGTCGCCTGCACAGCCTGCTCCGCCCTGGTCGCCTGCACAGCCTGCTCCGCCCTGGTCGCCTGCACAGCCTGCTCCGCCCAGGTCGCCTGCACAGCCTGCTCCGCCCTGGTCACCTGCTCAGCATGCTCCGCAATGGTCACCTGCACAGCCTACTCCCCCCTGGTCGCCTGCACAGCCTGCTCCACCCTGGTCACCTGCTCAGCATGCTCCGCCCTGGACGCCTGCTTGGTCAGTCCCTTCGGCACCTCCATGGTTCTCTGCCGTTCCTCTAGCTCTGTCCTGGCTGCCTGCTCTGCCTTTGTCTGCATTTCCCCTTCCCCTTCATGAAACTGGCCCCCCAACCCTTCCCCTTATCCTCCTCCATTCCACCTCCCTCCTAGACTGTTTTTCCTAGACATTTTAAGCATCTGGAACCCGCTCTTTAGAGGGGGGATAATGTCACAGTTACCAGCTGGTGTGCCCAGGTTGACCAACAGAGGGCACTCCTTCTCTGACCTTTGCTACTCAGCCATGAACTTCAGTTCCCATAAACCTTTGCCCTGACTCTTCACTAATTATTGCATTCACCTGTGTGTCATTACATTGTTTGTCTCACCCAATTTATACCATGTTCTCTCTGCCATTTCTCATTAAGGTTTTGTAAATGTCACACGGCATTTCTGAGCACTCTCCATTGTATTTTGTTCTTCTGTGGATTGTTTGTAAGTGTTTTTGACCCTTTGCCTGGCATGACTACGATTCTGGGTTTTCCAATAAAGCTGCGCTTGGATCTTCACCTAGTCTCAGAGCTATTCGTGACATGCCTTCTCAGAAAGCTGGTTGCAGCCATTGATAGCTTTCTTGTTCTGCCCCGTCCAGGTGGTGTTAACAATAATACTGTTTCTTTGAACTTCCAAATTATGCTTCCAACGCTGTCTCTTGGAACATTTAGTGCCATCGCTATCTTTTTGTATCCTGTTCCTTGTTTGTGGAGATGATGTCTTCTCTTAACTTTTTGGACCATTCTTTTGACTTAGCCTATTAGACTTATTTCTAACATGCTACTTAGACTTATTTCTAACATGCAGTCAAACGTGACACTCAACAAACCTAGCCAATTCAGACATTGCATGTGTTCTAACTCGAGCACACCTGGTGCAACTAATGAAGCCCTTGATTAGTTGCATCAGGTGTGCTTGAGACAACACCTGTTTTGCAGATTTGTGCTGTTGTGAGGGATTCTATTCAGGGGCATATCAGTTGAATTTGGGGAAACCACTTGGAACTTTTGTTTGATGAGCTATTTCAATGACTTGTTTGTTCATTGCAAACAGCTGAAAGTCTGTAAAGTTTGCCAATAAATCTGATTTGTAATGGGGGTTGAATCATTTCGATTACAACTGTAAATAATAGCTATTGAATGTAATGTTAAATGGCTATATAATTTATTTAATCCTCAAATAAAAATGAAAATTAATTTCATAGAGGTACCAGTATCAAAATTAAATACTGGCTTTAATAGTACAAAAAAAGTACTACAAAAATGGAAATTTACAAATATTTAAATGATACTTTATTTTTTGTTGATTCTAATTAAATTGATGATTTAAAGTGTGCATATACATGCAAGTCTTAATTTCAGGTGCAAACATTTTGTGATGGAACCGATACTACTACTACATTTTATTATATGTTAATTTTTTTTAATGATTTCCAACCTTATTTTGTACATTATAGAACTGTGGCAAAAACTTGATGGTACTTTGAGAGCTTTGAGGGAGTGTTTATTGACACTGGCAGCTCATCAGTCGAAGGGACCTCAAACACAGTTATTTATATTGATTTCAGTGTGAAACAGAATAAACCACAATGATAAATGTATATTAAAAAAAACATGCAATGATGTCTGTGGTTTCGAACATTGCTTGATTCATTAAGTTTTAGTGGCTACACTGCAGAAGATATTAGATTGTTGTGGTGAGGACTATACACTTACAGCACACTTAGATTAATGGACTATTTCTGTTTGAAATCTTCTCGATTAGTGATGGATGTTGTTCTTTTCAAAGACGTTTACATGAGGACATGCCTGCATTTGAGAAGACATTACTTTGACATGACATAACTGCACATGGACCACATGATAAGCTTTTCTTAAGGAGGTAATGTAAAACTGAACAAAAACACAAACACATGTGGCTCGTGACAGATACCTGGATGCTATTCAACAGCCAAATCTTTCTCCGTGTTGTGGTTTTGAACTTGTGGCGAATATACCTTATTTTCCACAGTGTAATAGATGAAATGGCAAGCCAATGGGCTTTTACAAGAGTTATTGAATCTACACAGAACGACTTACATAAAATTCACATTCTGGTCCGTGTAGATGTTGAACCCCCGCTTGCGGGAGCAACAAATTCTGATGTAAAGCTTGTGCAGCTGAGATCATATTTGCTGCTAGCTTCAGTCTAAAACCACATTTCCTTGGATTTAGCCAATATCATGGTTAGTAATGAAATTCCTCAGGGAAAACAAATTGCTGCTGTCACAAAATCAATAGACATATGGGAATAAATGTCAAACGCATGTTCCCTCACTGGTCATGAAGCATAGTCGCTACCCAGCATGCTTGTGTCCTGCAGTGCCCCTCCCAGCATGCACTTGGTTCAAAAGGTCTCTCGCTTCCAGTTATTGTACGCCGGCCATAATACTACACGTGATTTCACTTGTAAGTGTTTGTTTAGCACTTGTCTTTGGCATGTTTCTGTGGGCGGGGAGGTGAAGAGGGTGTGATAATACAGAGGTATTCTTATACGGTGTCAGTTCTCTTCTTTTTGACTGCGGCTGACAGAACGCTCTCCAGTGAACCGGCTGGAAGGAGTCTCTTAGGTGGGGGCAAAACACGTTGTCACTGCTCCTTGCCGTGTGTCCGATAATTAAACATCTGATTTATTGGCAGGCGTCAACAATCACAGAGGGCCTCTCTCCTCCTCTCTCAGCTTTATGATGTTCATCCTTCCTCAGGCTAATTTACTTGACGAGGGGAAAAAAAGGGAAAAGGGTGAAGGGGAGGGAAGAGGCTTTTGGTTTCTTACCCTCTGTCACCTCATCTAATCCAGCCCCCCTAGGCTTGTCTGTCACTCAGCTGCCGTGGCAACCAGAGCAGACAGGGAACAGAGGCCCTGACCAGCTTCGCTTTGGCGCAGTTTATTCTAATATTTATTGCCACCCAGAAAATGAGCGTAATACAGACGAGGCAAGGCAGCAATGCTGAGCGTTGTGGGTAATGTCAGTTTTAACAAAGACCCAAGGGAACATGGCTGCGGTGAGAGAAAGCGTCTTGTTTGATAATTTAACACCAAGGTGCCATAAAGCATTTTTGATTCCTAAATTTTTACTTTGCTGGCTTGTAGAACAGAAATTGTCGTGCATGTGTGATCTCAATGGGCTTGAACATCTGTAATGTGACAATTTCTGTCATCAAAGCTACAAAACTCACTGAGTTTTTTCCGCAACATGTGAAATTGTCAGGTTGTGTTCAAATACTGTATGTGGCTTTACAGTTATCCCAAGTATAGTATTTATTTTTTAAGAAGGATAAAAAAAACAAGCTTATTGGGTTTTAAATTCTATCACATTGTTTAAATAAAACACAGCTCATTCCGTTTTATGCATTATTTGCATTTAACATATTAATATAAAATATTTCTATTTAAAATTTTACATCTACTAAAGTGACATTGGAGCCAGTTGAATGAGCAAATCATTGAAAATAAAAATAAAAACTCAACAAGATTAATAGGTATTGAATACAAATATTAAGTTATATTATATTATATTATATAATATTATATTATATTTAGTGGTCGACCGCTATATCCCCAAGGCCGATATTCGGCATTTTTTAAATATCGGCGTTGCAGATAAGTTTTTCTGATTGGCCGATGTGTTGGAAGCGGGACTTTTATTTTGACGTGCGGCCGATCACACAGCGCTCACTAGCATTCTTCGTCTTCATTAGTTTAAGATCTCTGTCAGACATATCAATACCTAGACAGAACTAGTAAACAAAGAAAGTACTTTTTAAAAAGTAAAGAGTAAAGTTATATTATTTTTAACAGAAAAGTCAGTCCGTAGGAAGTGAGTGAATGCTAACAGAAGATCAGCTTCACAGGCGACGCGATTGAAAAACTTTAAATCCTTCATTTTAAAATATGTTGTGGTATATCCAGTTGCCCACTGTGTCATATTCATATCGGTTTCACTGTGTGCTGTATGTAAAATTAGCGTTACCTTGTCTTTATTTGAAAAAATATGATTATCAGTGCGCACGAAATTACCAGATTACTGAGTGCCCTGTTACAGTGTTTACTTCCGTTTTATCTACATATTGATATATTTTTAAACAATTACTTATTTGTGAAACATACTATAATATGATTGCAGATTGCAGATTTATCTAAAGTCTTAGCATATTTATTTTAAGGATTTGTTTTCTAATTTATTTATAATTTATTAAATATTGACTAAAATAAATATCTAAAGTATATATATAAAAATACCGGCTTCATTTCGGCCACCCTGCTCTCTAAGATATCGGCATCGGCCATAAAAAAAACAATATCGGTCGACCACTAATTATATTATATTATATTATATTATATTATATTATATTATATTATATTATATTATATTATATTCACTAAAATATCCTTGGGACCAGCTGGTTAAAATGAATTGCAAAAAAGTGTAGAAAAGAGACAAAACATTTTTTCCTAAAAAACCTCATTATGTGTTTGCATATGTCACTTAGATTTCTAATCCAACGCATTCATACATTTTAAAATACTTAATTTGTAATGCATATTATTAATTTATTTTGACATATTTGGCATCTTGATGTTCAGGATCACCCTGGATCTATGAAGTTAAGACTCAGAAGACATAGAAGCCAGACACATACACATACACACACACACACACACACACACACACACACACACAGCCGGAAAACTCAAAGAGGGCCGCGGTTAGTTGTAGATGTACATTGTATCAAGTGTATCCCATAGTCAGTCAGACAGACAGGTAGATGGCTGGTTGCAGGTGCTTTCTCTCTCTAGGAGGCCTGAGACAGGCCTGTGCTGTGCGGGCTGTCAGCTCATCAGGGTGTTCAGGTCCGGCTGGCTGACGGGCTCCGGCTCTGAGGCCTGGCTGATGACACCTTCCTGTTCCACTGTGACAGGCCCAGTCCGACAGGCGTCAGAAAACACTCAGCCCTTCTCAGCGTTCGCAATGTCTCATACACACACACCCTGGACATGAGTGCACACACACACAACACACATTCACAACCTCATACCTGCTTTGACATGAAAGAACACACATATTCACAAACACACACCCACCCACACACACTCGCTGATTTACACTCATAGCCTACCTGTCTCCTCCGTGCTGTTGAAACTTGATGAACTGAGATGGAGAATGTGATGACAAACAAACAAACATATCCATCGAAATAAACAAAGTTGCCATAAACCTCATCAGGACATGATAGATCCAGGGAGAGTAATGGTTTGAGTTATTATAGCATAGGTGAATGCTAAGAGATGTCTTTGCAGGGTTGTCAGTAAAGAATGCCCAGAACGCAGGCTCCTCTGCCAGACCTCTGAAGGTCGGACAAGCTTATGTTTGGCTGAGGAACTTTGGCTGAGTACACACCAGCTGTCTCTTTAGCCATCACTCAGACAGCGCTACACAGCTAGCTGGTGTGTGTGTGAGGCTGTGCGTCTTTATTGTCGTTCAAACGCTGCCAGTGTGTGTCCTGAGCTCACGGCGCCACACACACTCTCGCCCCTTTCGGGGGCCACCAGATGCTGACTGCTTGAGGCCTAGAGACAGAGAGAGAGAGAGGAACAGAGCTCCAGCATCACACCTCTTCTCTCTTCCTCTCCCATGCAGTCACCAGAAGATGAGCCTGATTTGTTTTGGGAGCCATCCAATAGACGGAAAAAGAGAGAGAGATTCAAGAGAGGCTAAGAATAGAGAAAGGGAAAAAAAGGTGAAATACAGAGCATGAGAATGAGAGCATGGCACCCCACGGCGTCGGGCAGAATGGGCCCTCACCAGATATGAAGAGATTAGCCAGCCGCTGCTTTAACCCAGGCCCGGTTTTATGGCTGCTAAAGCCTCTGGCAAAAGTTAAAGCTACTCTCAGCAAACTCCAGCAGCCCATGCCTCCTCCTGCTCTCAAACACACAAGAAAGACGAGCCTGAGAAGGAAGAAAACGGTTAGTTACACTCATCGTCAATGCATTAAAGTCTTTATAACAGGGTTGTGAGCATAACAGAATTCAACAGAATGTAAAACCGCACAACCCGAAAGATGACAACTAACACAATTCCCATGAAATATCAGTTGTGTTGAAAATAAGATATGGTTTAGTTTGTCAAATGCCTTCCGATACTTTGAGGTGCATTTACACAGACTGTTTAATGCTGCACTGAGGCACAGAAAGTATTGCAGACATAATGTCATGGAATTAATATTCTGCGATGATGTTATAAAACATTGCTGACATCTTATACCGTTAGAGCTTATATTAGCACTGCTTTTGAGCACCATTGTGTTTCCACAAAATTAGGAGGCAAGAAAACGTCTTTGTTTTATATATGAGGTAACAATAAAAAAGTGTTAGTTTTTAACATTGTGCTTCATTTACAGAAGTCTTTATGTCTCTAATTGGCTTTATGATACAACAGAAGTCACACAATTGCGGACTTTCTTTCTGTGCTTTGTGATTTCTTAGTTGATTGACAGAATGATTCTTTCATTCACTCACTCATAACACATAACTGTGCACATTGACCACGTTCTAATTTGTGTCAATGTGTATGTGGAGATCAAACACACTTAGCCCTTTTCTTCTTTTATAGTGTTTATTTGTGTGTTAATTAATGTCAGTCTTTTTGTGTTGTTTATGCATTGGTGATTATGACATTATTACTTAATCTGCACATGAGCTCTGCATTCAAGATAAAAGAAAATTGCTCCTGTTAGGTTGAAGAGGTTCAATTGAACTCAAGAGAAGTTTCTAATCAATTGAAATTGAGGTCATATGTTGGGAGGGTGGGCGAGTAATACATTATCGAAATTGAAACAGTCTTACAAGCAAACAAGCACCAAAAACAAGACAAACCTCTTAATGGATCCTTCCTTCCTTCTCTCTTGCTCTGACATAAAGGCCAGTTTTAATATTGCCACTTTAAGGAGCCTTACTATATTCATTTTAGAAGGTGCGTGTGTGTATGATTGGCTAATTCAGTGCCTCCAATGAGTGCTAGCCCTCATTGTGCTTCAGCTTGTTCTCTTTTAATCGCTTTTTCTTTCTTTTTTAATTTTACACAAGAGATGCTCAAACAGTCTCCTCAGCATTTTGCGTTCCTCCTCAACCTATCATTTCTACCTGCTTAATTCCCCTCTAACGGGCCGCACCAAAGTCGTTAGCTGATTAAAGCTCTTAATTGGGCTCAGAAGAAAAGGGTGAAGACAGGGCTGAAGTTTAGAATAACAACCATTTCCTTTTAGTCATTTTTGAGGCTCTACATTTGTAGATGGACCGAAATGTGATGGAAATATTTTAACAACAAATAATAATAATGGTAACATTTTAGAACAAAACTGTTCATAACTTTCTTTAACAACATAAACATCATTTTATTATATAACGCTTATATAAAAAATATATTTTCAAATAGTTATGAATTTTATGAAAGTTTATTCGCAAATTTGTATTAATATGCATTCATATTTGAATGTACATGAACTAATAATCTCATGGGAATAGCATAATGATCACTAACGACTTGTTAATGAAAGTTATTAGGGGAGTTCAGTAAAAGTGGGAAATCAGGTAAAGTGTGACAAATATGTTTCATGATTGATTGCTCTTTAAATATCAGGAGACAATCAAATGTAACAGTCATTAGTAATATTATCACACGGGTCTTTGTCATTATGAAAATGTTTTAATTTGCCTGACATCTTTGTCACGAGTATATGTGATCATGCTTCATCTTCGAATCAGCACCTGGAAAACCCAGCAACAAAAGAAAATGCTCTTCACGTATGAACATACAAAAAAGATAAACTCTATATAGAATACAAATCATCTACACAAAACATTTCAACCCTCATAGGATTGTTTTATATATATTTAGGATTGTGTAAAACTACTATTATATATTTTTTTCTCCTTTATATTCTTTTAAAATGTTCCCCTGATGTACTTGTATCACAAAGTAGAAATGTGACTTGCATCTGTATGTCTAGCTCTCTCTCTTTGTGCACCCTATATGTAAAAAAATACAGTACGTACAATATAAGGTAACGCTTCCTTTTAGAGTACAGTACTTACAGTTTACTTGCAGTGTACTTAGAAAGTACTGGCTAATATAAGGTAAGTACATGGGTTAGGGGTCGGTTTAGTACCTAGTTATTACCCAGTAATTGTAATTACTAAAATAAGTACTGCATGATTTATGTCATATTAACAGTGGTGGAAAGAGTACTGACAAATTGTACTTAAGTAAAAGTATTGCTACTTAAGTAATAATTTACTTGAGTACAAGTAGAAGTACTGAAATATAATATGACTCAAGTAAGAGTAAATAAGTAGTTTGCTTAAAAACTACTCAAGTAACTACGTTACAAAGTAGGCTACTTTAGTATTTTTCTATTTTTACCCAAAATGGGGAGATGATAGCGAAATGGAGCGCTAAACACTCTCATGTCATCTGTTTCATTCATACTGAAGGCCCAGTACTGATGCATAGAAGTATTAAACTTACACATTTCACTCAGGAAATGCCTTATATGGATATAATAACATGCAAATAGTGATGTTTTGACTGATGAAACATGAAGACAAACACATTATAGCTATAATATATCTGTGTTCATCAAACTATCAGGTATTTTCAAAAGAATGATGTATGTCTTTAAAGGGATAGTTCACCCAAAAATGAAAATTAGCCCATGATTTACTCTCCCTCAAGTCATCCTAGAAGATATGACTTTCTGCTTTCAGTCAAATACAATCAGAGTTATATTAAAAAAATGGCCTGGCTCTTCCAAGCTTTATAATGGCAGTGAATGACTGGAGAAAATTTGAAGCCCAAAAAAGTGCATCCATCCATGATAAAAGTGCTCCACATATAGACTACTAGCTTTCTCTGTTATCAAGAGCATTTTTTTATTACTAATGTTGAAAAGTCCAGGTAAGATCATTTGAATGTTTTGATTTGAATCATTTCATAATTGAAAGCAAAGAAGGTTAAGTGAGAGGTCAGATAAAAAAAAAGTATGAAAAACAATAATTTGTTATTGTTTGGAATTTGGATTTTTTATTCATACTGTTTATGAATAAAAAATTCCCAGTAAAAAAAATAAATAAGTGGGGTATTTAACATGTTAAATTAAATTATCTTTTTTTCGTTGTAGCCTACCGAAAATGTGCTGGGAGCCCACTGTTGCTATAGGAACAAACTAGACTTTTACATGCATCTGATTGACAGATAAATCATGCGATCTTATTTCATTGTTTTTTCAGCTTTGTACAAAGTTTGCTTTGTATATTTAGTTTAACTGTATTGTTAAAGAGGGCAAGCTTTACCATTGATTGAACTGTGTGCATGTATTTGAGACACTTACATTGATCTTGCTCTGTCCATGCAATAACTGCGTCCATGTTATGAGCCGAGCTTTTTTATTTACTTCAACTGCTCAGTGCTCTGGTATTATCAATGGTATGACCCATTTCAGTAGTTGCCATAATTAAATATGAGCAGAATACTCACTTACATTCACTGAAATATTGAAACGTTAGCCCCACTGATTCAAAACACGAGCGCCAGTGAATGAATGTCAAAGCGCGGTTTGAACGCCCCGCCCCCCAGCCGAACTGGATGTTTTGATTGGTTTTGCACCCGAGTCAGACCTGTCTGTTATTGGCTGAAGTGCTCCAGTTCTGTCTGTTATTGGCTGAACTGCTTCAGTTCTGTCTGTTATTGGCTGAACTGCTTCAGTTCTGTCTGTTATTGGCTGAACTGCTTCAGTTCTGTCTGTTATTGGCTGAAGCGCAGAGGCTCCACCGCAGTAGTATGAAAAGTGTCTGTCAAATATCAACTTGCCCTGTTGCTCCGTCGGCACCTTTGTCAAAGTACTTTGTACTTTTTATGAAAAATAAATGTAGAGAAGTTGAATACTTTATTTTTATTTTACTCAAGTAAGAGTAAAAGTAGCACAATTTAATTATACTCAAGAAAGTAGAAAAAATAAAAAAATCTACTCAAGTAGCCTACTGTAACGAAAGTATTTGTAATTAGTTACTTTCCACCACTGCATATTAATGCATAATATGATGATTATTATGGAATGTATTGCTTTGCAATCGTCGTATAGAGAACTTTTATGGAAAATTTGAATTTGTTTTTTTACTTTATCTCAGTTTGGTCTCAGAAATAAGTTTTCTTTAAACATGTTAATATGGATTTTATTCATTAATCCTAATTAGCTATGGGTTAACATAGCATACACCATATCGTACAATATTTAAAATCTGGACATTAGGCCTATATGTGTCCAGTCCCTGTTTGGTGTAGCAACACCATGCAGGTGTATATTATTTATATTTCTATATTAGTATATAGTTAGCTATTGTGAGTAATCATTTTGCACCCTAGGAAAGTCCAGCTAAAACCTGGTTCTGATGATATAATTATGTTATTATTACCAGCCGAAGCAAGCAGGTCGTTTGTGGTAATTAGCTGGTCCAAGCTGTTCTAGATGATTAATCAGTTACACTGCCAGATGATGTGGCCGAGGACAAGCTGGTAGACCATCTTGGTCAAGTTAGACGTGGTAAAGCAACTTACCAGTAACAAACCGGTAAAGGCTCTTCATATATATATATATATATATATATATATATATATATATATATATATATATATATATATATATATATATAATCAGAGGTGAACGGTAACTAAACTTTAAAACTTTTGTCGCAGTAGGCTGAGTAAATTTGAAGATTGTTTTTAAATTGTATAAATAGTGGTTCTTTTACTTTTACTTGAGTTGAATAAAAATATTTATTTTTCACCAAAAGTAAAGTACTTTGACAAAGGTGCCGACGGAGCAACAGGGGGAGCTGGCATTTGACAGGCACAAACCTGATATATTATGTGACTTGCTAATTTCTATATATAATTTCTATATATTCCATAGCGGAGAATGAACCATTGCTTTTTGAGACATTTGCACCCCTGTCGATAAGGGTCATGTAAATGCTGAAAGTGAACTCAAATCAGTGTGTCTCTGATCTCTTCCTGACCTTGTGATTTTAGTAGAGCGCCTCTGCCCGCTCCCTAGGCCGCCTGTCATTAGGAGATGACTGCTTCTCTTTAGTGTTCTGCGCTGTGGGCTGAATGACAATAGAAAACTAATTCACTCCTTCTCCCGCTGACTGGGTGCATGTCTGGGTCATGCGGGACTGGGTGGAGTCACAGTTCATGAAGGGGTCAAAGCTTTTTTAATGCGTCATTTAAATGTGAATTAGGTCATGAGGTTACACATGAACAGCCTTTTGTGTGTGATGTAATGATTGAAACATGATATGGTTACTTAGATATTTAGTTATTATATATGTGCACAGTTTATAGTATCCATAATTAACCGTGCTGTGTTTCTTAATTAATTCCTTCCATCGTTGTCGCATATAAAACTAATTAGAAATAAATAATAAACCGAAGCTACACTGCTGAGAAGAGTGTTCTTTGACAGTGAAGAGCAGCTTCTTTATGACTGAGAAATGTGTGTGGATATGCGTGTGAGAGGAGGTGATGAGGGCGTTTGGGGGGTAAATCCTTCATTACGGACGAAAAGACATTTGTGGATTTGGGCATGTGTGCTATTACTGAACGATGAGGGGAAAAAAGCCCTGTGTGATCAATGGAGAAAAGAAGAGTGAACTCTGCCAGCTGCCGGGATAACACACACACACAGACAGACAGACACAACACACAACACACACACACACACACACACACACACACACACACACACACCACACACACACACACACACACACACACACACACACACACCACACACGACAGACACACACACACACACACACACACACACACACACACACACACACACACACACACACACACACACACACACACACACACACACACACACACACACACACACACACACACACACACACACACACACACACACACACACACACACACACACACACAGTGAACAGAGACAGAGCATGACATTTAAAAGGAAAAAGCTGACATTGACTCCATCACTGTCACAGTGGCTGCCATAAAGCAGCAGCAAATATTAAAACATTTTTCATCTGTGCTGCATTATTGGCACCAGAAATTGTTTTCCCCTCCGTCTGATTTTCTCCTGAACTGCTACAGCTCTCCCCAGAGACCACATGCTGTTACCAAGGCCTCCAAACATATTGGCAGTTGAAGTGACGGTATTCATGTACGCTTGCCATTCAGTGCATCCTTATCCTGCTCGCCCCACCCTCTGCTTTAACTGCCGTCTCTCCTCACACATGTCCTCCTGTCTCTGAGAAAGACACCGTGTGACCCTGACATAGGAGGTGCTATGTAAATATGTTTGTATCTGTGCGTGTGGCACAGTGAATGAATCAGAGTGACTCACGTATGAAAGAGAACCCGTAGGTTGTGTTGTTTTTTATATCGCAGTTACTGTATGCTCAAATCACCCACAATATACATTAGAGAGCAAGAGCTACATTGCAAGAAAGACATTAAACAGATACCTGTTTTTTTTTTAATTACCTTTGAACTGCATGCTCAGAAATTTGAGCTAAGGTTCCAACACAGGAGACAGGTTCGAATCCGGCCTGCGTGTTGTCCTATACCTATTCGTCCTCTTTTCTTCCAGTTAGCAAACTGTATCCTCTTTACTGTCTCTATCAAAGAGGAAACTCACATAAAAAATGACTACCTATGTTTATTTAAAAAAGTTTATAATACAAATAGCCTACATATTATTATTACACAGCTAGTCTCATAGGAAATACGTACCTCTGTACACTTTTTTTTGCGGCGCCACAAAATATGTACTATCAGGTACATATCACTGCCGTTTCTAACATAAATGAACACTAGAGGCAGTAAAACAGCAAGCATTTGAAATCGTTTTCACACACAATTATGATTACAGGGGCAGATTATGAATTAATAAAGACTTGTTTTCACACGGCTCTTTGCACAATTATGTTAGGCTATGACCTTAAAACACATTTTACCACAGTGCATGATTTGTAAATTAATATATTCTGGAGTTTGCATCACTTAACCAACTCCATATGTTTGGTTTTACTGACGTAGGTAGCTCAGCTGGTACAGAATTGTACTTGTGATGCGGAGAACTCGGGTACAAATCCCGTGCAAGACGAGTCACGATAAAAGACCTCAAAGAAAAGAGTTCAAAAACAAGCTAAAATGCCATGGTTACGATTGCCTTTTGTGTCACATTTGCTTTTGTTAACACTATCGGGTAGGTTTAGGGTTTAGTGTATGTGTAGCCTACATTATTTTAAAATAGAGCATTAAGGTTTTAGCGCCACTCACCAGTCATTTTTCAAAACTGCGGTGATACGTACAAACTCTAACATATTAAAACGTGGCCATATTCACGTTCATCTGTTCCGGAAAAAAATAAACTCTTAAGCGCCACTCACTGGACATTTCACTTTGAAACGGTTGTGAAACGTGCACAACATAACGTATTTTGCGTTTTGCAAAAATGTTGCCACAGGTAGGGGAGAGCGGGGCACAGCCTAACACGGGGCTAGTTGTAACACCCTTGTTTTAAATACTTTCACACATGCTAGCATGACGAAACTAAGTGTATTTACTAGTTGCCATATTATTACTATAGAGAAAAAATTGCGCCAAAATTCTGAAATCATTGGAAGATATCACTGAACATTTATTTAACCATAGCAAAAGTACATTTCTTACTTATGTTAATCTCTATTTTTGGTGTTTATTTTAAATTAGACAAATCTAATCTTATTTTAATCTCCAATAGGCCTATGTTCTTTAACGGTTGATATGGTTCTTTAATGATTCGCTAACTAGCAGAAGACACTAGCAGGGTTTAAACCCCAGTTGTGCAGGTGGGACATGTTGTAACACTCTGTTACAATGTGCCCCTATTAGAACTATGGTATCCTTTTCTATACTTTCATGAATTCTATTGAGAAAACATGAGAAAAAGGTGAATAAAGTGTCAATGTTCTTGTTCTAAACAGAAATGATTAATGATTATTATGTGTTGAACTTTGTTGTATAGCTGTGTTTTACGGTGTGTTCGTTGTCAAACTCAAAAAATATTTTATATTTAATTATTAAAAATTACATTTATTTTATATGAAAAAGTTAATAATTGTATTGTATTGAGAATATATTTTAGTTTGTCTTGTATATTTTTTTTTATTAGATCAGATAGCATTTTAAGCTGTCATATGGTCATTTTACCATGTGCCCCTCACATGTGTTTAATTATATTATTATTTCATATATTATATGTTAATTTTTATTCTTTTAAAAGTTACGTTTAAATTGCTTTTTGGTTGCAAAATCATATTTACAGCCCAAAGCAAGCATGGCCATACAGGGAAGTTTTGCCAGAACACATCCTTTTCTCAGGTGGCCATATTTAGCTTAAGGGAAGAGAATCTGGCTCCTCCATCTGCTGGCTCCGATAAGTGGTGTGAGTTTGATTAAAATCATTTTCCTCGCTGCATCTACTGATGCTTCTGGAAGCCTCTTCATCTTGTCACATCCCTCACGTGCCCGGATGGCCTATTTACACACACAAACACAAATGCAATTCAATCCAATCGCACGGCACGTGTGTAATCAAAAGAGGAGTATGTGAAGAGACGACACAGCAAATCTACCGTGATTTATTCAGCTCTCACTTCTGATATAGACGTCAGACCATCGTATACACTGTAATAATCGCAGAGCTTTGATTACCGGCTCATAAGTCTGCAGTCAGAAATTACACACGTGCTAAAAATAAGTCTAGATGGAGTGTATAGTATAGATGAAGGACAAGCTGTGGTGAATGTGCTCTTGTTTTTACCAGATAATCAGGACTGTTCTCCTTACGTCACCTGCTCCAAATGCACATCAGGACTGCTGTTTCTGCAGGCCTCCAGGCTCTTTTAAGGGCACTGTAAGATATTTGCCTCTAATGCGCACAAATGAGGGGCACAAATGGTCTTATTACAAGGCCTCCCTCAACAGAGACAATACATCAGGTGAAAACACACTACAAAATGGAGAGCGTGATTGTTCTGGGAGCACAGTGCTCATTACTCAACACAATCTCTCTTGCTTTTTCTCTCACATGTTCTCTCTCTCTCTCTCTCTCTCTTTCTATGTCCCTCCACCTCTTACTCTCTTTTCTTTCACCAACATGCACACATTCACACACTCACACACTCTTTTCCCCCTCCTCCCTCTCTCTTTTCTTCAGCAAGTCTCTGGTTTCAGCAGGCGCACATGCAAGGAGCCGGATCCACCCCCCCATCTATCAGTCCCCTGCTTTTGTTCTGCATCTCCATAAGAGTAACTAATGCATGTCTGGTGCCTTACTGGATTAGATTAATGTCATTATTGACTGCATTCAGTCTCCGTCAAACGTGCAATGAAGAGGAGATGAGAACAGGCCTTTTGATCAACAGGCCAACATTTCATCATGTGTCTCGGGTTGCTGGCTGGACCTTATGCTGATGCTGATGTCTGAAGCCAGTGAAAGTATGAGAGGGGTGTGTTTGTGCTGGGGGAGAAAGAACAGGAGGATCCATGTTATGAGTGTGTTACCTAACGCTTCAGCTTTTCCACCTCCTGAACTCGGTGTGACCTAGGGGCAGTGTGGGGTCAGTTGCCTATTGGCCAGGATAGATGATGTAGTGGGTAATGGCATTACAGACATCCCTGGAGCCTGTGGCTCTTTAGAGCAATAATCACTCATTGTTACTCTATCTGTGCTTTAAGATTTAAGCCCATTCTCTGCCTGAACTCTGGCATCTTCACAATGCACCACAGCTGATGCTGATCCAATACAAATACACTGTAAAATATCACAGTGCGAATTATAGAGTTGTCAATGCACATTATTAGTCATAGTAGAGGTAAATAATAATTATGATAATACTAATAATAATTGATATATATATATTATATAATATATATATATATATATATATATATATATATATATATATATATATATATATATATATATATATATATATATATATACTATCAATTTATTTATTATAGTTTTCTTATTATTTATTTATTCACTGAATAACAATTCAAAAATGAAAAAGTTCTGAGTTTCAACCCTGTCTCATTATATAATTGTATTAGATGTCAAAATCACAAGATGATAGATATTCACTGAATAACCATCCAAAAATGTTGAATGCTTGGCATTCCGATCCGGTCTCATTACAATTTGTGATAATTGAGAAGGCAACATAACAATATATCGTACAATTGGTTCACACAAAAACTCACAACCCACAAGTAACTTAACCATAAAATCAAACCACTTACCCAAACCCCAAATCTAACTATGATTCAAAAAGAAAAAAGAGCCTGCATAAAGTTTTTTGTGATATCTTGTGATATCGTCATCTTATTTGAGTTATTACATTGTCATGAGATTGTGTTGGGTATTCACACAAGCCCATAGACAGAGATCGAGGAGTAGTTTATTGTTACCAATGAAACACACAGGGTTTATCTCGCCCTCGTAGCAATGAAGAAAAATAAAGAAAAATTCAAGAGCTCTCTCTCTCTCTCTCTCTCTCTCTCTCTCTCTCTCTCTCTCTCTCTCTCTCTCTCTCTCTCTCTCTCTCCTCTCTCTCTCTCTCTCCTCATTTGCTAGCTGTCTTTTCTCTTGCTGTAATACTCTGTTTGTAAAACATATCAATAGAAGCATAAGACCACACATGCAGGGAAACTGCTCACTCATTCCTCTCCGCCATCTGCCAGGTCACATGACCCATCTGCACACCACAGCCCTGTCAATCAATCAAAGACTGGGACAATGGAGAATAATAATCATGACAAACTAGGCAGAGACGAGAGCACACGTCCACAAGCACACACACTGACTCACGCTCTCCGTGCATCGAAAAATGAAGGGACAAAACTTAATCAGGAGGGGTCGTGTTAGGGAGTGGGGAACAGATTAAATTACTATGGTATTAGATACGGGAAATGATTTCTGTCAAAACCATCTTTACTGCAATTATAATATGTTAATTATGTATTTCATTAAGTAAGTGGATTAGAGGCAGCGCTGATGGAATCAATCTGAAGAAGGACTGGACCAGGAAGACCAGACACACACACACACACACACACACACACACACACACACACACACCACACACACACACACACACACACACACACACACACACACACACACACACACACACACACACACACACACACACACACACACACACACACACACACACGAACGAACGACAGAATTCTAATGAACTCCATCAGGGGAGGAGCAGAGGTGCTGCCAAATGTGCCATTCTGTCCACTTGAACCACAGCATTTGCTTCCATTTAAATTACACTGACTAAAATAATTTTACAGTTGAATTGACAGTGTTTTCATCTGTCTCTGGCCAACGTGTTAGGATGGATTTGGCATCTGGTTTTCAGAACACATTTACTTTGTCTGTTCATGAATTTTTGGGGACACTATAGTATCTAGGCTTAGTTTGAAGTGTTCAGTAGTTTAATGATAAAAACTGTCAAATATTTCAAATATATTTAATATAAATTTTAAATATTAAAATAAATAATAAATAATTATATAAATAATATTATAATACATAAATGTATAATATAAATATATAATATTAAAATCTGAGGTATCTGAAGTATAAGAGAAGATAAAGTGAAATCTCTCAATTCTGCTCATTGATATATTCCAGAAAATGCTATCATTCAAAATAATATTATGTTAATGATAAGATAAAGTTATTTCAAGATAATAAAACATATGCAAAAATCTAAGAATACCTAACAACAACAAAAATCAATAATTGAAAGAACCTTAAAAGTTCCGTAAGTTTAGATATGTTATCTACGTCTGGGTTACAGAACAGAATAAAAAGAAGAATGGCAGAATGGATGACTAAATTGTAAATTCAAAAGGCTACAAAGGTCACTTTGCGGGCCATGAATGTCATCAGAGAAATTTTGCTAAAGGACATAATACTCGTAGAGAATGAATGGCCAGGATAAAGTTAACAACCATTCGTGACTGGACATATAACAATGTGTTACGTTCCAGTCGGAAACATCGCGTATGTGCGCTCAATATGGTGCTCTTTTCAAAAGCAGACCAAGACTCCAATTTAGATGCAAATGTCTGATAAGAGCGAAGTACATCCTTCCAGTGATGGAATGCACTTTTTCTTTCCAATTTCATATCTGATGTTTATTCTTTGACAGACACCAGACAAAAGTGAATGTTGTGGATTCCACGTTCCTGAGGGAATGTAGAAAATAACAAGAATAAGAGAGAGAAACTGGAAATAGACAGCCTTCCCCAATCCAATTAAGTCGCTTCAGACATTATGTTTTTTTTTTTTCGTTTGTTTTTTTTTTTTTTTTTTTTAAATGAAAGGCAGTCGCTGAAGTATTTGGTGTCTTTCCTAGAAACGTCTAAAAATGTGGCACCATGCATAGAAATGTCAAAATATTATTAGTGGAGACATGTGTTTGTTTACAACATTACCTTTCTGTAAATTCTCAAGGTTTCAGTGTCTGAAGTTTTCCATTATTTGTATGATTGTCCCACACATTTGTAGTGATTCAGAAAAATTCAAAACCTGTTTATTATGTATGCATGTGGTTGGTCAGGGGGAGTTTATCGGTGGTCAAACAAATGGAAATACATACTGAATCATAAAATCACCTCATTCACAGCAGAGAGTCGCCTCCAATTAACGTATTCGTTTACCTCATATGTACAGCATTTTACCTGTCGGAAAGCATAGAACACACATGTACACGCAGCCGTGAATAAATCAAAATGTGTCAAGAACAGCACATCACTGCATGTGTATTTATCCAGGGGTCTACTTTATTGGACTCAAGTGCATCATTTCCATATTAAAGCTGCAAACTTTTAATTCTGCTGATATCGAATTCTTATTCTTGTTCTTATTCGCATTATTCTTATTCTCAATGAGGGATTTCTTGCTAGCTGGTTGGACTGAAGTATACAAACAAAATCTAATGCATATGTTAATAAATGCAAGATAAGAGATAATAAGCATGACTCAAATACATATAACTGTCTGTTTTTTTTCTGGTTCTATTTTTCTCCATTCTTGTTATCAAATTTATTTACTTGGTCTAAAGTAGGTCTGCATTTGTTCCCAGCTTTATTACTTTTCACCCAACTCAAAGTGTTTGATGTGCCTTTGAAATGCATTCCTAGAAAACAAAGCCATGTGTAATTAGGACTAGACTACAATTAGACTGTGTTTTTCACTGCTATTGAATAATTATCATGAGGATTGTTTGCTTATAGATGCACTGATAGCAGAACAGGAGCGAGACGGATTGAAAAGGCAAAGAAACAAGAAATAATGCAGAAAGGTAAAAGTGAATGAAAATTAAAACATAGTTGTACAGGGTATCACTGTTTGTGACTGAATATGTGGGTATCTATGGAGTGATTATAGAGTCTAAGAGGCTCTGGCAATATGATAAACACCCTTTTCCCTTCCTTCTCTCTCAGGGGACATATTACACCTCTCATTATGCTACTGATTGGCCTGATTTCATCTACAAAGCATTCTGCGAAGGGCACCATCCCTTCACACCACTAACCCAGCAAACAGAAAAAGAGAGATAACAGAAATAGGTTTGCTCACAAAAACAGCATCGACACTCAACAATCAGGATATGCATTTACTTGCACTTTACAAGTAAGTAAAGACTAAAACAATGTATTTTTTTCTTTTAATGTTATGTAAACACTTTACTCTGAATTCAATTCAACAAACATACACTGATCGACTATATAATAATCTGCTTTGTCCAGCGTGCAAACACGTTAATCAGACTTCAATTAGCCTTGGTGCTGTTCACTTGCTTTGAAAGACAGGTGAAACACAGCATGCATTTAATCTTTCACGTATTCTGTTACGCATTGTGTCATGTATCATTGTAACTATACCTAGAGCCTTGATTGTAACTACATATTTAAACTTTCGGGTCCCAAAAAATGTTGACCACATTGACTCATTGTATGGGAAAAAACAATTAGACATTTCTTTTCAAACTATCTTCCACGTCTTTTAAATTCCACATAAGAAAAAAGTCATACATATTTGGAATGACATGAGGGTGAGTTACAGAATATTCATTTTTATGGATAAGCTCTCTCTTCAATGTCAATCAACAATAAATGTTCAAGAATACTTGAGATAACCCCTGTTTGCTCCATATTTTAACATTCGGTGCCTGACGGTAAGGGTACAGATACACACCATTCCGAGCGTAGCCAAAAAAGGGCATTCCTATTCCATTCTCTTTATCACTGAACTTGGAGCAAACAGTCTAATTTACAGGGCAAACTTTCCTCTCTTCGATAGCCTGATTTGATATACTCCAATAGAGCCTTTCTTCCAGACACCATCAATTGTCTATGGATTTTTTCCTCCCTCTACCCACCACAGAAGGGAAACAACACAAAAAGGAGGCCTGCACAGCCTCCAGCCTGATACGCTTTATTGATATCGATGCAGTCGGAATATTGCCCATTTTCACCAGGGGATCAATCTAGCCCGTCACGGGGTGTTTTACGAGGCGCGTCTTCTCTGTGTGGTGGCCCCGTGGTGTGAGGTTGAGTGTGTCTATGTGGGTGACAGCCTCACAGAAACAGGGTGCTGCCGCAAATCAAGCGGCTTTCACGCGCACGCCAGTTGAATGATCACAGAAATCACCCTTGTGGCCGAACACAGAGGCTGCTGTTTCTGGAGGTGAGAATCTAAATTGACCAGAAAGCAACAAGCAATCGACAGCAACAAAATCTGATGTGGCGGTCAATATCAGTGCACTAGAGTCTCTGGCTTTTTTTTATGAGTTTACGCAGGGCAGTCGTGCCGAGAGGAAGTCCATGGCCGCAGCAGGTGTCAGGCCCTGTTGGACAGTGTCTCATCTAGTTGCGCTTTTATAGACTGCAGAGTTGCTCTGGTTTCAATGGCAAGTGCGATCTGTGAAGGCATGCTAGCGCCCCTTGGTACTAGTTAGCATAGTGGCTGGCAGCTGGAGCGCGCTGATGGAGGGTGATGAGTTGAGTGGAGCGTCACCGGGATGGAGGGGAGGAATGGGAAGGGAACGGGTGGGGGTGGGGAGTACACACCTGGCATCCACCACAGATGGGCATAATCATCTCTTCCCCAGAAGCCCTCCCTTCACCGCCACCATCTCAAACGCTTGAGTGCACGCACACGTACGCAGACGCGCACACACAATCTCACGCTCGCGATAGTTTGCTAGCAAAGCAGTTTTAATCGGTGTGGTGCACACATGCAGATGCACGCACACAGACACAACCTCCCACACTCGACATATGTGGAAACAGTCATATGGCAGTACACAAATCTCACTGAGTGGCTTTGTCTTATTGTTGCCCAGGGTTTGTAGAGCATTGCTTCTTTTGCACAAGGTCTACGGTGCATCATGTGGCACGACACATTACTTGACAGCTTAACATTTATTAGAACACAAGGTACAAATGAGACACACTTATACCAGTGCTCACAGAGGAACTCGAGACACACACACACACACACATTATACCCGTCTATTCTCCTTGACTGTGAATATATTACACAATCACGTTGAGCAATTAGACACATCCATGGGGACCCTACACACAGAAAACAAACAAGCAAACAAATCCTAATAGCTGGAAGAGCACTGGAGCCCTAGAGACACCTCCAGAGGTTTAGGTTCATGTCATTATCAGGGCTCTGTTTTGACATGGCAGAGACACACATCAGAATGGATTTGTTATTTTCAGGGGAGCGAGCTCGGCAAACAATAGGTGGAACACAATTCGAATGTGTATGATGCTTTCTAAAGGAAGCAGACACCGCAAGCCTTTATTCAAATGACAAGGCGGCTTCCAGCGGGAGAAAATTTGGGATGGTAAAAGCGGGTTAAAAAAGACGCTCCGATTATCCTGTGGCCTGTTGGTCGCTAATCGGTTAACGCGTCGAGGGTCCCGTGATTTATTTATCAAAAATATTTCACCAGGAAGCGCGCCCGAGACAGACCATCTCATTTAGCGCCGACACCCCCCAGGGGAGCCCTCCATTTCCAGGCAACAAAAGGGTCCGCTATGCATCCCCTCCACTTCTTTGATGTTTATTTTAGTAGTCCACCCCTGCTGCTCTAGGTCCTTTTGTCTCCAGCCAGGTACAACAAGCTCAAGCTCAGCCCCAGCCAGTCAGGCTGCCTTTTTTGGGGGGGGGGGGGCTTGTTTGAAGGCACTCCTCCGCTGACCTGGTCATGAGATGTCCGGCCCCCAAAACTCTTTTTTCTTAAACCCTTTACCCATCATTCTCCAAGCAGCCCAGGGGCAGCTGGAGGTGGGAGGAGGAAGACGACGATGAGGGCAAATCTCTCACTCAAGCGATGGGAGGGGAAATGATGGGATAGTGGAGAGTATGTGTGTGTGTTTGTGTAAAAAAAGGGAGGGGGCAACATTTCCTTTCACTGCCTGCCAATCCATCAAGACTCAGGCTACTGCTGTGAGGCCCATCAGCCAGCACAGAAAAGTACAAGACCCGGCAACAGAGCCCCTCACTCCACAGCCATCACTCATCCGCTCGCTCTGAACTCCCTGTGACCTTTCCCTCACGTTCCCCACCAGAACTTACAGTCCTCTGCACCTAGTTAGAGCCTAAAGACACAACAAATCGGCGTGGCGCGATTCGTTCTGCGCGCTCTCGCCTCATCTCTCGGAAAAGCGGTTTATTTTCATGTCTGTGTTTGATAGTGAGATTACAGTAATAGGAGAAAGAAGGAGAGCGGATATGTTTACATGACAGTGTGTTTGTGTCAGAACTTTGCTTTTCTCAGCAGTTAGGAGAATGAGAAGGAGAGAGAAAGCAGGAAGGCAGACTCTGCAGAGAGAACACTAGTTGACATCATTAGGCTGGACACATTTTTGTCACGCTTCCAGATTTAACCCGTCTGCGTTTCGCTGAATGCCGAATCGGTCTCGCTTTCTTTCTTTTTTTCTCTGCCTTCTTTCTTTCTTTTTTAATATCTCACATGGAGGGCATCAGAGACTGTCCATCTCTCACAACAGTCCGATGAAGGGCAGATATTGTGCCATTGAAACCACCTAAACATGACAAAATTAACACATAAAAACAGCTGTCGCGAGGTCAGAATAGCCGAAGACCAAATTAAAACACGGAAAAAGCTCCATATATGTTCTGTTAAAGATATGACTGTCCTTTCCTCGCTGCATCGATTTTTAATAAACATGATTGCATCAGGTGAAATCTAATATGCCCTTTGCTTATCGTTTTATCTTCACATAGACTCCTGTAATCCAAACTTACTTTTCCAGCACACTTTGTTGTTTATCAATGACTTAATTGTGTTTGCTGCTGTTGGTTGAGACTGTGAGGCTGTTATGAAATTGTGCAGTTCAAAAACAATCTGACATTGTTGTCTCTGCTCTATGGTGGCGAATCGCGTTATTGCGACGAAGGCCTCGGGACAATGTCTGTCTTTATGACGAGGCGCTTGGCAATATCATGTCCAGATGCCGCACCCCTGAAACAGTACCATAACCTATAAAACAAACCTGACCGCAGGCTGTTCCTAATCGCATGAAGCCTCGGATCGGGACACAATATTGTTTGAATTCTATTTGTATTGGTGCAACTGACCCTTATATGACTCACTGCCAACATTAAAGGGGGAGAGAGAGATGGAGCAAGAGAGAGGAATTGCCCGATGTTTGTGAGCGAAAAGGCGAGGGGTTATTTTTCAACTCGAGATGGATGTGCCAGCATCCAGTGTGATTAGAGAAATGGATAACTCACTAACATCTGTGCAAACTACAATAAAGAGGGATTTAGTGTTACCCTGAGGAAGGAAAGGAGAGGCTGTCTGTCCATTAAACGGTTTATTACAGAGCCAGAAGCCCTGTTCTAACTCACTTATTTCTGCGCGGGGGTTTAGACTCTGTGACTGCTTGTCATCCTCGGCAGACGACGCTCCGGGCTCCGTTTCTCTCTTCTTCTCTCAAACTGACTTCTGTCTTTCTTCCTCTTTCTCACTCCCCTTCTTTCCTCTCACTCTCTCCCATTGCCTCCAATGTCCCCTCCCTCCATATCTCCCTCTCTCCCTCTGTCTAGTTCAGTGTCTGCCTCTCTTTCTCTCCTCTATCTGTGAGTGCACTAGGTGGATGACAATCAAATGACTCATTGAGCAGCTGGAGAGGCCGACCCCCGGCGAGGGCTTAACTACGGAAAGTGAGCATGATCATGTCACACTTCACAATGCTCGTTGGCTGTAGCAGTGGCAGCGGGAGGGACAGGGAGGGGCTACTTTAAAGAGACAGCAACACTGTTGAAGCTGGACAACGGAGAGAACCCGTACACGCATATCGTGTTGCTATATTTGTTGACTTTACACTTGATTCATTATTGCGAGGCATCACTTTGTGATGGTGTCTCGTTTTTTCTGTAATTTATTACAGGTATGAATGTGATTGCAGCAGGTGTGCATTAATGTGATATATTGTGTCTGGCTGTTAAGTTTTCTTCTGAAATCTGGCTCAGGACAAGTACAGCTGATGTATTTTACACTTGAAACGGGCGAGGATATCAGATCAGTAATGTATCGTCAAAGCATGACAAACACGAGCTCTTGTCTCATTAAATGTCCCCATGCGCCATTTCAAATCTCGGCTCAGTGTGCGTACGTGCACGTGTGTGCGCGCAGGAGGAGACAGCATTGGCTGGGAGGAATTGATGCCCTGTGTTTGGCTAATTAAGACAGCACTAGACATTTCCGTGCAGTGAGATGGCGGAGAGGTGCTAATTCATAATTGACGTAATGGATGGAGTCTGTCTGTTGGCTTTTTAAACGCTTGCGATTTCGCTGTGATTAGCTGACACGTACCTTTGTGTGAATAATGAAAATATGCACCATGCTCCACACTTTAATGGATACCAAGCCAATCTCAAACCAGCCTTTTCAGACAGCCATCTTTTCCTCTCTCTCTTCCTCTCTGGGCCTCCCTGGAACGGCTGTCACATGAAAAATGGACCTTATTTGAGATGGACACTTGGTTAAATATAATCTTGTAATATATTCTATTAGTCCAGGTTCCCACCCAGGAGCAAGAGTGGCTACATACAAAGCCCTGCTTTCAGCTCACACTGAAGCCTGCTTTCAGCTTCAATGATGGTATCGCAACTGGAGGCCTGCAATTTTGTGTTTGCATTGTGTTATCCAACAAACCTGTACATTTCATACAATTCAGCATGTTACTTCAAAACACACTTTGTATATACATCTCAGTATGGTGTACTAGCTTGAACAATGGTTGAAGCATCAATATGATAACATATATGTTTATATTACTATGGGACTGAAACTATATGGCCTGCACACCAATGCAAGCAGTACAATGTACGCCTGCAAATGTAACACCATGGTACCCTCACAGTACTTTTGCAAGGGTAAGATCTCTACTATCATAGTATAATGATTATGTGTATGCCTATATTGCAATGTATGCATGTTGTTAATGTAAACACATAATTGTGTCTTTTCATCTGTCACAGACATTTAAGTTGTGCAGCCAACCCTCTCTACTGACAGTGTATCCATATCCACGTCACTCACACTGTAGCACAAACAGACAACTAAAATAACACTCTGGTAGCGTAAACAAAGCGAGATTACACCCATGGGAGAGTGCAGTCTATTGTACACCCTTCACCCCTCTCCTCCTCCTCTCTGCTTGACTACAGCCTCCTGACATTCAGCTGTACTTGTCAGCTGAATTGTTTATATTCTAAGAATTAAATTTGTGTAGGATTGTGAGTGTTTTCTGTGGAAATGTCTTTCTGTAGGTTTACCCACAAGATTGAAATGATGGGGGAAAATGCATAAAAAAGAATAACATGAATAGAAGAAAAAGACTCAAAATGAAATTGCATTAAAAATCATGGGATAAACTAAAAAAAAAAAAAACATTTTGGAGCATGTACATGTGAGAGGAATAAATCCTGTGTTTTTAGCCATAATGAGATTACAGCCATTTTGCACCGTAGTCATTAGCACTGCAGCAGAATAATCCAGCCAATCAGAGTGCAGGGAAGGAATCAGCTCTTCCTCTGATGCCCATCAGCTGTCGAGCAGGGCCAGCTGGGTGACATCATGGGGTCTGTTTCCGTGGTGATGATTGACACTGTGTCTGTCAAAGCTGGAGAGCCGCACACATGTGACTCGTCATTAGCGATGAGAGCGAGAGAGAGAGAGAGGTCTCCGCTGCCACTGTCCCCCATCCTGTCTAATCACCTGCCCATTGTAGCTGAAACATGTAAACATTAGCAGAAGAAAAGTGACTGATTTCATCTCATTTCATCTCAAGGTACTCACTGCAGATTACGTTTTTTCCCCCCTCAACGTTATTATCTTTTACACTGTGCTACATTGCATGCAAATATGACATATATTTACATGTTTTCAGGCTTCCTTCCTTGCAACATATATGTTAGCAACACTGCTCCGACTGTACTTCGGTTGAATTGTTTGTTCATAGTGTTTGTTCTGACCACAATTTACAGGTTTGTAAATGTATGTATAGCTGTGTAATATCCTCAGATGATGTTATGTCTATAGATAGATAGATGGCGATATTACATACATTTTCTATATAGTTTTATCAGCATGTTGATGGAAACTGTCCTTAAATAGGTGGCTTGTAAAGTATCCTTGTTCTCTACAAAAAAAAAAAAAAAACATTGACCTTCTGACCAATGGCTGACATTAGCAAATGAACCTTGCATCTAATTGTAAACTCATGTGTTCTTCTTGGCTGCTGTACAATTACTAAAGATGTTCCACGGTATCCAACAAGTTTGATCAGTCAGATCAACATTTCCGCCTTTCAGTGGATGTTAAAGTCAAGCGTGCACCCATGACTAATCGCACTGAAGGCCTCATGCCTCCACAGGGTCAAAAGTGACATGCGGACCCCCAAACCAGCCAGCATAGCCCTCAATGTCAGCATGTGTACAATGAACTGACATATCCGATTCGGTTGTTTAGCGAAAGTGTCGTATCCACACTTGGCTACTGACCAGTGGAAGCATCATATCACACGTGAAGTTGCTCCAGATGTTTCTGCTCTGGCTGGCCACGAGCTGCACATCTGCTTAAGGCAAACCACATATCCAGGTGCAATCTTCAAAGAAAAGATTAATTAGCCAACACTTTAAATTAATGTCCGTTGATGGACCTTTAATTATGGAGCAATTAATTATCATTACAAAACAGACTAATTACATCATTAAGTAAAGTCAACCAAAAATAATTTCATTACACCGAGGTGGTTCCAAGACACTCTACTTATTTTCAACCCAAGTGCATGGATGGAATGATGTAAACAACATCATTGTTATTATTTGTATGTTCGTGTTCTAGCATCAACAGAGGTGGCAGCTAACCGCACATCTGCACGTGGGTGTCGGCTTCAATTAATTCCCCACAATCTATGAAGTTATTTTGAACATTTGTGTAATAATAACATCTCCAATACATACAAATAGAAAAAAAAGATCAGTGTTTTGCAGTGATACAATACTGGGGCTGATTAAAGGATCCTGTATATGATATCCACGCTCTTCTTCTCTCTCCCTGTTTTGTTTAAGATTGAAATCCCCATAAGACAGCAAGAGACTGACGGTTCTTCAGCAAAGTTCACACTATGTGCACCGTGAAATGCACTGAGCCCACCCAAAACTGTCAAAACGACAAACAGTACATCTCCTCTGCAAGCAGAGCCCTGATATCGCAACCCGTGTCATTGCAAATGGACGACATCTTCTGTGCGTGCCTGATAAGGGCACTCACCTCACGGTGACCTGATTCGATGTACACACGCACACGCTCACAAATATATGCTCGAACGTGAGCATATACAAACACGGGCGCACATCTCATGCAGATACGCAGAGACACACAAAACAAATCTCTTGTTCTGTCTCTCTCTGCCATCTTGTTGCCTAGACGTGCATGTCTCTGGCAGATGTACAATGTCACAGGCAGGGGGAAGGAAAAAAGTTGCGTTCGCAGGCAAAAGCCTGCCAATCACATTTCACCCTGTCCATCCTTGTGACAAATCCGTCATTCAAACCTCACATTACAGACCTGTCCATATGGTTACATGTCTCCTGTCACTCTGTCAATCTCAGCCAACAGAGCTAAAACACAGGTTGGACAAGAGCATGGACACAAACCCCACGAGTCAGGAAAACTCTCCACCAAGCTAAAGGTTTCCAGTCCTGCAAATGAGTTGACTGACAGCTCATGATTGTCCTTCCTCGGCAGTGACACGTCGGAGTACTCCTAAACTACCAGCGCCTCGTCTTCATCGGGCTTCGCCTTTTCTCATCTTCACTCATTCGTCTACCCCCCACTCGCTTACTCTCGTGCTTTTTTCCCCTGCATGCGTGTGTCAAAACGTCAATTTCGGCACGACAGGATGTGACAAGGCCCGTTGCCCAGGGGGACGGCTGGGAATAGAGGGCTGCGCAAATTGATTTTGATTTCATTCCAAATCATTCAAAGTGTTTAGTTCTAATGGGAGCTGATCAGAGCGCAGTTCGGAGCACGGCACCGGGTCTGGAGATTAGTTCTGTCATTCGGGCGATCGGGGCCTGTCGGGTCCACTCCCTCGCTCGAAGACGGTGAGGGCCACGTCATATTGTGGCTCTCGTCAGCCGAGCTCCATCTAAAGCCTACGGTTTACATAAGAGACACAGTGCAACACGAGCGATACCCTCTACCTCACATGAGAGGTGCAGAGATTCACCCACCAGCGTCCAGAGCTGTCAGGAGCATATGCTAATACGACAAGATTGAGGAAAAGAGCCAGTGCTACAAGCAGTGTACGCAATAAGGCTTCTGGGACTGGGGGGAAAGACAGAAGTCTCACTGTGGATGGAAAACGAGTGGTTGCTTAGGAAGGTTTCTCAAAGGTTTAGCGGATCTTGACTGCAATTCGAGCTTCGTGCTCTGCAAACATGTGATTTTTCAAATGTCACATATTTAGAACATTCCTTCAGCCATCTTAGTGTGGAGTAGACTGCCTTTCTCAACATTCAAACATATATAGGTATTACTTTTTCCAACATCTAAGGGGGTTTTCACACCTAGTTCGTTTGAACCCTCCAAACGCTTCCGAACGGTTCAGCGTGTATATGTGAACAAACCAACTGATCTCAGACCCGCCTAAAGGGACCAAAAAGCGAACCGTACTCAGACCACCTCAGGGGATTTCTTTGTGAAATGTGAAATACAAGAGGTCCCGGTCCACTTTGCGTTTCGTTTCAACATAAGTACTGCTTTTGAAGAAATATCGTACTATCGTGCTACAGTGTAGTTCTGGCTCCTCCGTCCAAACATACTGTGTACAACACGAAATAAATTCACTTCACATGTTAACGCAGCGGAAGGGTTATGCTCACGTGACACTGCAGTTATTCCCAGTCATGAACGTGTATAATTTGCATGCGTAAATAAATCTTTAACATAATGTTGCATAACATTTAATTTGCGTGCTTTTCTGAGCACGTACACACGAAGCGAGCGCAATCTAGAAGCTTGCAGCGCGTGAGTACTGAGCTAAGTTATCTTTCGCGTCTTGTTGGGATTAAACTGTCAAATAGACACAAAAACAACTACATAAACACAGTTGATTATCTTCGCCCACTATAGACATGATTTGTCTTTAATTTTTCTGTTATATTTTGTTACCTTGACAGGCTTTTAAATAGGGACATAAGTGTGGCTGTACTGATCAGTCACTTGCAAAATAGTAAAAACAACATGAAAGGAATCGTGATAAAATCATGAATCATGATTTTCTTGATAAAACGTGATATTATATTTGTTGCCATATCGGCCACCCATAAAAGAGGGTATAAAAGAAGAACCTGGATGAAATTTTAGGTGCAAGCGCATGTGCTTGTCTGAAAGATGTTGTCGAAAGTGGAAGTGTGCACATGCAAACTGCACAGAAAGCTGGGATCTGAGTTCTTTTGAGGTTGTGGTGTGAACAGAAAGGGTCTGAGATCACTTCAATGCAGAAGATGATCAAAAAAGAAACCGGGCTCTCTTTTGAATCCACTATATTGTGATCACCAAAAGGACTGAGGTCACTTCCGGCTGGTTCACTTTCTGGTTCACTTTAAGTGAACTGGGTTTGGTTCTTTTAAAACGAACTATATGAAAGCACCCTAAATGTCTAGACTAGCACACCCAGGGTTGTCTTGAAAAAATTAAATTCATGAATGTGAATATTAATTGAATTGGTTACGCCCTACACAAAGTTGAATTAGAAATACAGCAAGGATTTATCCATCTATTGATTTTTTTTTTTTTTATGTAAGCCTTTGAAAAGCCAACATTTCAGTTGTGAATTTCTTGGAATTTCAATCAATTTTGGTTCTACTTCCTTATATTCACATCTGAATGGCATTTCTATATCATTTTTGCTACCTCAATTCAAATTAATTTGGAATTTAAAAGGCATCCTCAAGTCACTACTGAATTGTGCACAACCCTAGACCAGCATGTAGACCAACATTGATGGCTAGTTAGGGTTGTCAAGAAGCCTTTTTTTTTTTTAACACCAGCCTTTGGGGTCTAGTATCTAAAACAGAACATTGGTGACCAGTGACTGTATTAGAAAAACATCTTAATTATTGACTTAAAATGTGAAAAAAGATTAGGAAGGGTGTTTCTACAGCCCAAGTTACCATATTGTTTTATACTGTTTGTTTGTTTGTTTTAGCAGGAACCACTCAATTTTGTCACCTTTACAATTACTTTTCTTAGTCATCATCTCAATTACAGTCTAGGTGACTACCATGAAAAAATGGGGCCAGAATATAGTTTTGGAAGCCAAGCCATGACTGCTGCTTTGTGGTGGGTATAAAACAAGATGCCGTCAGCTGCACAATAGTTACTCCATGTACAAGGGTTTCTAATTTGCAAGCAGTTGATGGGCCAGAACTTTCTGAGCCGATCAAATGTGACAGCATCAAAGAGTGAGCTAAAGCAGACAAACTTTACAGCCTCTCCATCAGATATGAAATCCCAAGAGAGAGGGCGGAAAGGAAGACTAGAGAGGGAGAAAGAGAGAGAGCGAGAAAAGATCTGAGAGCTTGAGGGTTATTGCGGGACAGACTCCTTAATTGGCACATGCAGACATCTATCTATCTATTTATCTGTTTATCTATCTATCTATCTATCTATTTATCTATCTATCTATCTATCTATCTATCTATCTATCTATCTATCTATCTATCTATCTATCTATCTATCTATCTATCTATCTATCTATCTATCTATCTATCTATCTATCTATCTATCTATCTATCTATCTATCTATCTATCTATCTATCTGACTGGTACAGATAGGTAATGTCTAAATTCTTATTAAAAATTTAAAAAATACACATTGAAGGTTTAATAATCCATCCTAGTGTCCTAGTCACTGAGAGCTTCTATGTCAATCAACAGATTCTCATCAGCCCAAGTTGGACTTATTAAAAACTTTCATCAGTGTGACAGAGGGGCATCACTCCCCAATAGGGTGTGAGCGTCCGTGTGGAATGACAGCAGGGCGAAATGCCAGTCTTCTTAGGGGGCTTGACTATGCCAGAGCCCTGGAGCCTGTGCCCTTATGCCAAGGTCAGGTATGGTGGAACATTAGATTGAGCCAAATGTACTATTATTTATTTTATACATTTTGTGCAAACTATCGCATAGTCTTTCAGAAATGTTTTAATAATGACATTATAATAATAAAAAAAACACTTGCTTAAAATGTCTTTTAGAGTAATATTTATCCAATATTTATTGTATTTATTAGTATTTGATATCAAACACATATTAAACTATTCAAATGCATTGTACGTTCTAAACAAAAATGACAAACATCAAATAGTACCTTGTACTACTTAGTAAGTCTTATGTTCACTTACACAAAAATGCAGTCAAAAACTATGGAACCCCTAAGGGGACATGGTTGTGGAAAAAATATGAGATGGGAGGAAAAATAATAAGTCAATGCTTTTGCGTTCTCTTGCAAATGTTTGGCGTTCCTCTGAGAATCTTTTTACGTTCGCTCGCAAAGTTTCTCTGGTCCCTTTAGGGGCTCTGTAAAAAAAAAGGTAATATTGTGAAATATATGTATATATACTCCTTAAAATAACAGTTTTTCATGTAAATATATTTAAAAAATGTAATTTATTCCTATGATGGCAAAAAATAAATAAAAAAATCAGCAGCCATTACATCCAGTCCAGTATCATCATTTATTTGAAATGCATCATTAATAATGTATTTACTGTGCCTTTTGATCAACTGAATGCATCCATGCTGAACAAAATATCAATTTCTTTAATAAATAAATAAAAGTCTTACTGATCCCAAACATTTTAGTGAATATTTGACATTAGACTATATTAGACATTACTTGACTTTAGGTCTATTATTCTTAGACATCACATACACATTAGCATGAAAGCTCCATTCGGATGGAAGGTGCAAGCTCACCTGCTAGCGTATCTTGTTAAGGCAGTTTTTATTCTGTGTGAGATCAGAGGCCGGATCCCCATGAGGTCAGCACTTTCTCTCTTTCCCCTGTGTCTCACCACTGCTTTAAGGTGCCTACTCATGCCACGAAGAGACAGGATCTAATAGATTGATACACAGGTTTTGACATGCTATTTGAGCGTGCAGCCGCCCTGTAATTGGCCACGTCATCATGCATTAAATTAACGATATATAGAGAAGTGCCCAGAGACGAGTGTCTTTGGCCGATCCATCAGCCGTCAGGACAAACTGCATCTGACGGTTCTCTCTGTGGGGCTAAGAGCAGCGAGACAGGGAGGGGGAGAGAGAGAGAGAGAGAGAGAGAGAGAGAGAGAGAGGAGCAGGAAGGAAGAATTTCAGCAGCAGGCCTTTTTATAGTTTTGCTCATGCTGATGAGGATGTGAGATTGTGTGAGAAGGTTTTTATTTTTAAACTCTTTCCAGGTTGACTTCACTCAATCATTCATCCAGATGATCAACACGTGCAGCTCATGGTTCTTTGTTCATATTTGTAACTATAGAAAAATTCCTTCTGGCTACAGTGTAATATGTTATATAAAATGTAATATAAAAAATAAGAACCTTATATAAAACTAACAAATATTATTATATTATATGATGCTCAATAAGACATTAGTGAATGTCATTGGTAAAAGTGTGTTTGCGAGTGGGACCATCTATAACCAATTAATTATATATTTTATGTTTTTAAGGGGATAGTTCACTCACCCTAATGCTATTCTGAATACATATCTTGAACAAAAATGCTTAACAGAATGTCCAAGGTGCTCTTTTGCATTCAATGAAAATTTGCATTTTGCAGTGAATGAGATTAGTTTTGAGTGAACTTATCATTCAATGATGTTTATCATTTGTCACAGTCTTCTCATTGAGAGGTCATTTCTATTGAATATGTTATTGGCATTGGAACAAAACTTTTTCGCAACTTGCCGTTGCTGTTAACGCAACTATCTCACTTCCTGCTGAAAGCTTTATATACATCTAACCTTCCCTCTAATAACCTGGAAATCCACAATTTCCATGCATAGTGCTTTAATACAGCAACCATACAGTGGTTAGCTGATCTCTGAGTCCTGCTGTTAAACTAAAAAGAACAAAGGGTGCGATGGAAAATATGACATCCCTTTTTTATGTAGATCTGGATTCAGCCCAGGCTGGAGAACAATTATTCAGTTGGATATATTCACGTAGTGCACAAATTATTAAAAAATATCACCTCATGCTGCTTAAGGGTGCGAGCAAGATGGAGGTGTATAATATGGAAACACTGACAGAAGCCATTTTGATCTTTAAATTCCCTTAAAAAGAAGAGTGACCTTTACTTAGAAGTTATATAAAGGTGCAATTTAAGCAGACTCTCTGGAGTTCAGATTTATTAACATGAAATCTGAAGTGGAGCATACTTTATTGCCCCATGCTCTGCCGCAGGACTTACAGGGGCCATTGCCATTTCAGACTCTTGATATTACCATATTATTATTTCATTATTTCTTTATATCAATCCCTAAACTCAAACGTGGCCATAAGTGGCGACGACGTCAGTTTAAAAGGGAAAAGTACATGCGATGTATATTGAAATACAATCATCGCAGTGACTCATATCTACAGGTTCTCACCCATGGTTTTCTTTGGCTGAGGGTATCACTTACAAATGCTCACTCACCTCAGCCTTGCACACCCTCCCACTTTCTCTCTCACACACACACTCCCCACCCTTTATATTCACACAACACCGTTATAGATCTAGTCAAAGGCCCAGGTTTATTTTCCTTTGCACGGGGGATGTAAGCATTGAAAACACAAGCTGTGTTTGAAGGAGGAAGTTGGCGAGACAACAGAGGATGCTTTATGCCGCCGACACAATGGGGAGAGGATCACAATGGCATCCTGCCGAGCCAGTGGCACACAACGTGGGATTACAGCAAGTGGGACTTAAAGCACTGCAGATGGGTGGGTGGGGGGGGGGGGGTCCACTGCAATCTGATGCATCACAAGGGGAGCTCAAGAGATGCTTGCTTCACTCCTAGTGGTGACCCAAATGTTTAAGCTGAATAAAGCTTCGAGAGAAGTGTGCCGTGTTGTATAAATATCGAATGTGGCTCTTGTTTTTTCCTCCCACCTCATGATTGAACCAAAGTGTGCACTGGAGATCAGTGAGACACATCCAAACAAACATCATATCTCATAGTCAGCAGTGAAGTGGTTGCCACGTTCAATTACGGAGCAATCAAAACAGTAAGTCGTGCAGTCCCCCACCCCCACTCCACTTCCTCTTGATACCTGCTCAAACTCAAGTTGTTAACATGCTCTTCTTGGCACTTCCCGCTCATGACTTATCTCCATCCCTCTTGTTGACTTTCACGTCCACATTTTAGCTCTTTGCGTGCGTCACTGTCCTACATTATGTACCTCCAGGTGTCCTTACAGAGGGCTATCTGCAGCATCGCAGCAGGGGTGCCGAGGGGCTCTGTCACGGGCCCTGCTGTCAGGCTTGGCCCCTGTGACAGGGAGCAGCGCAGCTGCTAATAAGGGTATTCATCACGACGGCCAGGAGCCGTGACAAGAGAGCCTGCACCACTCGATTGTCCCTCAAATATGAACTTATCATTTAATTACTCTCCCGTGCCTCTTGATTGCCTTGTCAAGATGCAGGTTAGTTAAGAGAAGAGATCTCCTGGCCCTCGCCCTGACAACTGCTCATCTCATCAAAACATCAGCTGCCCGGGAGATTCTCGAAAATGAGATTCAATTTCATCCCCACTGATGCCGACAGCTTTTTTTCCTCCCTCCTTGCTCAGGGTCGGAGTCATGAAGTGAGATCCATAAGTGGGAGAACATTTGATTGCTACACGGTTAGCAGAATAAACAGGGGAGAGAGAACATGGGGACAGGTGGGAGTCCTTACTATAAATCTTTTTTGGATCTTGGTGAGATGAAAGAAATAGTTCACCCAAATATGAACATTGATTTAACTCAATCATAACAAAAATAAAAAAATAAAATTCAGAAAACTGTGCTGTTTTCAAAGGTGGAAAAAAATTGAAAAGTATTACCATAAGTTGCAATCCATACAACCCACACACTATATTTCAAGTGTTTGGAAGAGCTTTATGTGATGAATAGACTCACCCATAGTTATTATCTAATGATCTTGCCTATTTGGATCATTGAGTCAGTGATCTTTATAACTGTCCCGATCATTCAAAAAATCGTTTAGACTGTTTGTGAACTTGATCAGCCAATTAATTGATAAGATTCTAGTCAAAGGAATGATTCATTCACAAATTGGACATCACGCATTAACTCTCAAGTGAATCGAAGGTGTTTTTAAATGAAAGACTAAAGTTTCTTCCTTTCCTCAAATAAATCTATAGTATGGCTTCAGAAGACCTGGAATATAGGGTAACACTTCCTTTTACAGTACAGTACTTAAGTGTACTTACAGTGTACTTACCTAGAAAGTACTGGCTAATATAAGGTAAGTACATGGGTTAGGGGTAGGTTCGGGGCTAGAACCTAGTTATTACCCAGTAATTGTAATTACTAAGTACATAGTATGTACATGGGTAACAGGACTGTAAAAGGAAGCGTTACCGAATATAGCACATGAGTAATATGGATCACTTTTATGATACTTTTATGGTACTTTACAGCCCTAGTTTTCATTCAATTACATCAAATTGAAGAGTGGCTTAGTTAATCTTCAAAAATGCACCTTTTTGAGTTGTTTGGTAGAAAGTCATACAGGTTAAGATTGACATGAGGGTAAATAAATGACGATGTAATGACATCAATTACACCAAGCAATTAATTCACATAAGGAATGTTTTATTGTACTCATTGCAAAGCAATGTCATCAGACATGCATGCAACTGTATAAGGAATTCAAACATAGATAGTATAGATGGATGGATGGATGGATGGATGCATGTGTATAGATAGATGTATAGACTGAAAATAACAATGTGTTATGCGCATAAGTGCACTAAATGCAGAAAAATGGCATTGTGAAGTCATGAAAGTCAAGAAACTCTTTTCAAACTGTGCCATTTCTGGCTGGCAAGTCGTGCAATTCCACAACTCCAATTCTGTTCAACACTCATGTAATAAAATCACTCTCAGTATTAAGAGGGATCTTGGCATTTCTTTTTTTTTCCTGTGCAACAGTTTACAGCCCTCCAGGGGAAACAGAGCCCAACCTATAAAAGTTCCAGCCTAGCATGAACTGAAGCCTTTCAAATGAAGACGTATGTCATGGAGTCAGAATGAGAGAGAGCTAGAGATCGAGAGTTGAAGAAAAGCCAAAGTGAGAGAGGACAACTTTTTAAGTGTGTGCCGTAGATACCCTTTTAAGCAAAAAGTCTAATAAATTCCACCTTTCTGACGTGATACAAATGAAATTGTGAGCATGAAATTTTAGCCATTTCTTTCCCAGATGATTGGAATGAATATGGGGTAGTTAAAGTTTAATATCCTATTATTTGTGTCTGTTTTACTCTCACTGTCCATCGGAAAGGTTACTTTTAGCAGAGTATGGCATCTTACAGAGACCGACTAGCAGTGGTGGGGGCAAAAATCTTTATACCAACATGTTCTCATTTGAGTATCTATGTGTATTAATCCGCATTTTTCATGTACCGGTAAATACGATTCAGACAAGTTCTCAGGAAGAGCATGAAATCCAATCCTATCAATCACAACACAAAGAAACTGATTATAAATGTCACTTATCTCACTCCTGTGACAACTCTTTTGGCATCCCTTCACCACTAGAAACCCAACTTTATTTTAATGAACATTTCAACAATATCAATTAAGTAGCTCAGAGTCACATCCTTAGATTCTATTGTAAATATTGGAAAAAAGATCTTCTTGCTCGCATACCAACATTATTTTGGATAATCTCACTCATATTCCTTGCGTATTATTCTTTATGATTAACGTTGTTGCTAAATGACATTTCATAATCTTTTTTTCCAGTCACAAACAGCAAGTTGACCTTGCATTATGGTGAAATGATGCTCTGGATATAGGTACACAACATTTAAATTGACGCTATTGGCAGTTGCTTTTATCAAAAGAGACAAAGTGCGTTCAGGTTAAATTTTATTCAGTGTGTTTCCTGGGAATCAAACCCACGTTGAGTTACTGGAACACTGATACAATATAGACTAGTTGGCTGAGTGTCGTACAGCCCTTAACTTTGTTCCTGGCATAGTAGTCAACATCATACAGAAAGATCAGATTGCGTGAGATTCATGATGACCTCACTATGTAGAATGTGTGTTCACCTCTTTCATGAGATCAAGGATATAAATGCCCAGCATGCTTTGTTGATATTGCTGGAATAACATGATAATGGCTCAAATGTGCCCACCCTTCAGACGCCATATGATATTTTTAAAGGCCTCACGGCTCCGTGTAGGGCGTTTTGACGCACTTTCCTTTAAAAGTGCTTTCTTTAACGATGCTGAAACCCATCTTCTTGCAGCTCAAATTTTATCGCTTACTATAAATCCCAAGAATGGCAGAAAGGTGCTGCTTAAAGTGATGTGCGTGGAACTTTCATATGAATTGTGGCAGTCAGAATGCTGACTTTGACAAGCATATCAGCACGTCTCCCTGGATCCCGCATCAGAGGCGCAGTTGAAAAACATCCCGAGATCTACCTGGCCCGTCGTCTCCGTCGGGACGGAGATAGCTACGACGATGGGCTGAAATCACACCGCACTTCCCCCATCTGTGCCGAATCCTGCAGTGACAAGCATGAAAACCTGCGTAATCAAAGCGTAATTGATTATACTAATTGCCAGGGCATAATTGGATCCGACTCAATTAAAAAGCCTGAGTAATTGAAATGAATTACAAATGACGCATTTATTACCATCGGAATAAAAAAAGCAAGCAAGCGAGAGGGAAGAGAGAGAGAGAGAGAGAGAGAGAGAGAGAGAGAGAAAGCAAAAAGCTTGCAGGGTTGGGCTTTGTCTGCAGAGCTTGGGGTCTTGATGCACCTGCAATGCTAAATCATCAGCGCCTCACTAGATAGCGCCGGGCCGGGAATGCTTTGTGCTGTTTTTGCAATTCCTCAATGCGGATTTATATCTTTTGCTTCAGGAAAGGTTGTAATATTTCACGGCGCACGGCACAGAGTGCGACTCAGTACTGTGCGGGCGTTCAGAATGAGTGCTGGAGGGGGACGAGGGGGAGGGTTGAAATACAGTATCAGCATATATTGTAATTTTATTTTGATAAGGCCACGCTTAAAAGCCGAGGAGGCTCCCATGCGCATGGAGGGCGAGCGGGTTTATTTATTTTACATATACACAAAGCCTGCGGACGCTTCCTCAGCCGTCATTAGCGATCCCTCTACGACAGGGGGATATCAGCAAATGAGAACAGGTGCTCCCCTCCCCCTCGCGATTCAACAGTAGACTTGATAACGTAAACCACTTTGCAGCCACTTCCTGAGATGCAGCATGTGTGTAGTCTGCATCTCCGCATGCCTGAGTGTGTATGTGCACATGAGTGCGCATTTTTTATTCTCCAGCCCTGTCAGAATTTCCTTTCAAACTCGTCTGATCGGGTCGAGTCTCATCACGCTGTCACCCGAGCTCGCTTTTCATTAGTCTGCCTCCTTCTCTTTCTCTCTTAGCCTCCCTCCCGTTCTCGATCTGTCTCTATTCGCCTAGCCAAGCAGAAGAACTCAAACACATGCGCAAATTAAATCGACATCCAAACTCACTCTCATATACAAAGCAATTTAAATGATATTCATTAGAGCGATGACAAGTCCTGATGAGGCTTCCAGGAGGAGAGCACTCCTTCAGCGATTTCGCCGACTCCGTTTCATGCTCACCGATGCGTGATGCCCGTCGCCATACCATCACTTAAAATACAGAGAGAAGAGAAAAAGAGAAACCGAAGAAAACACATATCCCACAACACAGAGGGCTTGTCTCGAAACAGCTCCCCACTCTTTCCCATCCCTTCCCTTGCACACATGCACAAATTCTCTAGATCCCTTTCCGTGTGTCTGTATGGCTGTTTTCCTTTTGCGCCCTGTCCAAACGTCTGACCTTTCTGCTGACAGATTAAACTTTCCTCAGAAAACACGGAAAAGGGAAAATTTTTAATGTTACTTCCTGCCTATTTTTGCCTTTCTTTTTTCGGTCATTACTCTATTTATGTCCATGGCAATTAACTGCTGTCAGCTACTCTTAATGTATTAAAGGCCCAGCGTTTTCCCTCTCTTTTTTATTTTACCCTTCATCCGGACGAGAGCCAATTAATTTGGGCTTTTCTCTCTGCCCTAATTAACCCCTTCAGGACTGTGATGATGGCTAATGCCACTGATTGAGGCCAAGCCTGAAATTACCCAGAATTACCCGACTGCTGTGAGCGAGAAGGGAGATTACCCCATGCCCCATTGTTCACAGGGCCGCCATTCATTAGCACACTTACCCATAATTCATTAGGAGGAAAGGAACAAAATGGAGTCGATAGCGTAGCGAGCGTGTTACCTACATTTCTCTTTCTCGCTCATGGCCTCCTTTCCTTTCCTCTCTCTTTGTCTGACTCAAAGCTTTGGCAGACATGAGAGCCTGATGTTGTAATCAATATATGTGAGCTGACGTGACTCTGGACATGCGTGTTAATTAAGCAGCTTGTGGGTGGAAATAATTTGAGTGTGATAATGAGTTTTGAGAGGGGACTAGAACAAGATAACTGTCTCTGGAGTCCAGCCACTGACACGCAGCGCTGTCTAACAGGCTCCGCCTACTTTTCTGAGCCCATTCTGACAGACAGGTAGCAATCAACCAATCACAAGCAAGATTCACGTTAACGTGTGTTAAAGCTTTTGTGTGGGGATTTACTAACTAAGCATCTGATCAAGTCAAATGTCATCCTTTGTTAGAGTTAGCACCTGAACGGTGCAGGATCATCTTTAAAATCCACATAAATCAGGATATAATATAGATATAGATTGTCTATTAATACATTCATTAAAATGTATAATAAAAATATATCAAATCTATATTTTTATATACAAATAACAATATTATCTTTTTAATATACACATTGCTTATTAACTTAAAGAATATATTTTTCAAGCTACTGTTCAAGGAAACAAAAACACCCTCAGGCTGTTCACCACCCCTACCATTTAACAAAATATGACACTCACTATAGTTTGGTCATGCTGACCTCTTAATTCTGTTATTCTATTAAAGGTGGGGCTAACATTTAATTTGTGTGTGTATGTGTGTGTGTTTATGGAGCAGCGAGGGGGTGTTCAGGTTAAATGGCGCTAAGCACTTTCCCTTATCACCCCGCTTTAGAAGATTCACCTCTGACCTTTCTGAGGGGTCTTCTTTAGTCTGAGCCCCAGGGCAACAAACCCTCCAACATCAGCAAGCCAAACACAGACAATCAGCTCACATCACTTCCCTGACTGCCCTCAAGCGACACTCACAGAGCTTTCCTTTCCTTTCCTTTCCTTTCCTTTCCTTTCCTTTCCTTTCCTTTCCTTTCCTTTCCTTTCCTTTCCTTTCCATATAAAACTATTTATTTCATAACAAATTCTCTGTTCAATTTTACTTGTAGAGATTTAATTCAACTTCTGTATCCTTTCCTTTCAAAACTGAACAGAACCAAACCAAAGAATAAATTAACAAACAATATGAAACGTCAGATTTCAAATAACTGCCAGGATGTAAAAAAGGAAAAGAAGAAAGATGAAATAGGATGCAAGAACATGTGTCAATGTTGCTAATTCATGAATATATTTTTCTTAATCAGTATACATTACATTTACATTTAATAATTTAGCAGAAGCTTAAATGAGGAGAGCAATAGTAGCAATTCAATTAACAATAGGACAACAATATGCCAGTGCTGTGACCTTTCCCAGTTTAATCTAACACAGTACACATATTTTTTTAATAGATATGAAATATTATATACATATTATATTAATATATTAACCAACATTGCCAGTCATCCCCAACACAGTGTTAAAAAGCAATACAAGGGAAGCAACAAACAGAAAAACAGATCATTTTTTTAAATACAAATTTAATATGTCCTCTTTGCCATGTGAGACGTTTTCTATATTAATTCTTTATTCTTTTTTTGTGAATTACTTTCTGCTAAATGTTACTTGGAAATGCTAAGAAGCAGAGGCTGTGGATACATTCAACTTCTGCCATTCACCCCCACGATCGGGTCAAAGGTCAGAGGTGAGTGACAGGACAAGAGGGCCATGTCAGGGCCATGTTTATTTAACCCTTCAACCAATGATGATGTCACCACATTAGTGAAGGATAGAAACCGTAGTGAAAAATAAATATCCGAAATTGTATTTGAAATACATTTATTTTATATTATGTATACTACACATACATTTATATATTTATGTACTTAATATAAATACCCTGCAATTGTACTTTCAGTATACTAAATTGGTATACTTAAAGTCTGCTAAACTGGAACTAATTTTGTACTTAATGCTTTAAGTTATCCAGAAATAGTGCTGAAGTTCAACTAAAGATATACTTGGGCATATTTAATAAGGATAAAATTATTGCTATTGCAAGTATACTTTAGGTAGACTTTAATTATCTTGCATTTAAAGACTGATATTATACAGTGATCATACTATCCTTACTGATAGTGATATTAAAACACATTTTAGCAATAAAGAAGTACTCCAAAATAAAGTATTAATATTTATATCAGTAGGTCTCACGCGATATGTCAGTAAATATGTTCATGAATTTGTAGTATACTTAGAATTAAATAAACGTATTTGAGAGTTTTTTTTTCCACTAGGGTAGATAGACATACAGACAGACAGACATAGATTATCTTTTTTTTTTCTTTGCTTGACCTATAACATTTTAATTTCGTTCATTCTAATTCTCTTAAGAGCATTCTGATTCACACAACATTTAGCATAATAACAGCTTCGTGGCATCTAAATACCATGAACACACTGTACTGAGCATGGCAACATTAAAAATGAACAATTTCAGTTTGTCTCTAGGGCATAGGTGCAGTGCAAACAGAAGTAATGCTGTTCTGAAGGCAAATTAAAATGAATTAGTATATAAATGAAAACATGGTGCAGGCATCAGCAACTCCCAACCATCTCAGACAGATTTTATTGTGTTACATGTGCTAAAAGATTCACCCTCAGTGTCTTTTATATGCATTTTATAGTGGCTTTTTTTCATTCATCTGTGTTGGTGGGCTTTAACGTCTGCTGTTCGTGATGAATACTTCAGCGTATGTGTGCATCTGTATTGTAGCAACTAACTGCTTTTGCTCTGTAGATAATTCTTCCCCCGGTATGTTTGTTTCATAGACGTGCAGGCCCACGTGGGAATGTGAGCGGGTTAGGAGGGAGTGAGTGTGCGCTCACTGAGACCTTATTACCTTTTCCTGCGTGGAGTGTGTTGTGTCTCGAGTGATTGGTGATCACATTTGTAATGGCACACTGCTGCACAACGCCATTATGCCCTTTGTCATCTTACTGAGTCACTGACAGCCAACCGGCTCTTGGAGACAAGAGGTATAAATGACAAACACATACACACAACCATGTATGTGAGATGATCCTGAGACTACAGGTGTGCGTTTAGTGCTTTTAAGTATGCATTAAACTCTCTCTAACTCCTAGTTCCCTAATATGTGTGGCATATTGATTTCTTGTTGTGCAAAGAACCGTTCAAGCCCCATTTAAGATTTCTATCCTGCACGTAGCCGGGAGCACACCAAGGCCCCGTAAATTAGGGAAATCGCACATTCATCACACGCATTATTTTAAGATACTTTGGGAACGTGGCAGCTCGAAGATCAATGGTGGTGCATTACAAAACGCTACGACGCCTCCTGTTCTTTCTCTCCATTACTCTTTGGGGTAATTTTGGGGTCATTGGGACACGCCCATGATTTAAGGAGTTTTTTTGTTTGTGTGTGCTAAAATGTGTGTATATTGTTAGCACATGAGCATGTGATTGAGAGAATTTATAAGGTGCTCTAAATTAGCATTTGTAATGGGAGTGCTTCCAAGGTGAGATTGCAGATGGTGAGTGAATTACAGTGCATGTAAATTACACAGGTTAAGAGAGACAGCTCGTCTCAAAGGCGTCCACAGACAAAGTGAAGCCTTGGGTCAGCTCAGCAGTGAATCAATCAAGCTCGATTGTGGAGGAGCGGATGCACGTTGCCTGCGCCATTGTAATTTGCTATGGCTGGACACGCCGGTGCCCGCTTATTGTAAAGGCCTACTGAAAACTGTCTGCGCATGTTTGTGATAGTGCGAACACAGATACATTTCTGCCACCGACATGCGTAATCCGCAATTTTGTTTATCTGAAAGTCCAGCAATACACAAAGTCCCTCAGTAGCTCAATAGCATTACAACACATTTGTGTTGGAGAGGGCTGGTTCGAGAGTTTCACTGAGCTTTAGACACTCTGGTCTTTTGTAGTGGCGCAACGGAGATAAAGCCTCCAATGTGTGGTTCGCTCCTGCACACGTAAACCTCTCATTCTTAGCAGATTATGTATACAGACCAATTACGCTCCTCACATCCTGGGAAATATACTCATTGTTGAGGTATTTAGGCACAAAGCAATTATGAGGGACTTTTTCTACACAAACATACATTTGGCTGTGCATGTCTGTTTACAATTTGTTTACTCCCCGTTGTGAACTGGGTCAAATTCAAAGCGCAACGCAATCTCGAGACCGATACGGCATACACAGTGTCCTGTACACGGATTTGATTTAGAGCTTGAGTAACTTTAAAAAGATGCCATTAGTATCAGGGTGGAGTGGGATATTGTTTATTTGACTGTGTGGGAGTGTGTAGGCATTTCTTGATAGTTAAATGTCTCCATGTATAGTTGTTTTCAACCTTAATAACCCTAAGTTTGGTGGCTCACCAGGCTGGGAGAGAGGAGAGAAAATGGCTTTCAATTTCACGCACATTTTCTTTGCGACTAATGAGCACCTTAAATATGGCACCAGACTTCAGGGTAGCTTGTGAAGGCTGACATTTTCACACACAGCAGCACCTTGTCACCACACATGATGTCCCCTCTACCTGGCTCCTGACGTCTTTGAGTATGCGAGTGCGCATGCTGAATGCTCTCTGACAGATCTGACGAGGAACATATTCGGTAACTAAACAGAGTAAACCATTTTTGAGAAAGTGTCCCACCATTATGAGATATTTCTTATATATGCCCCTACTTCCACTGATCTGTTAAGAAATGTTCTTTCACACACACATACACAAACACCAAGTCAGGAATCAGCATACAGTATGTCATTTACATTTTCTTTCAATTTTGTAGTCAAACTCTAAATGGGATTCTGTTGTCATCCTGGATGAGGCCCAAACAAAATTGTCCCTGCAAAATGGGAACCTGAGCTAATTACAACAGTGAAAATGGTGAAAAAGAGACAGTTAATGCCAAAGCAATTATCTGCTACATTCCTTTGTAGATAGGGAATGGCGCATCGCTCTTCACACCGCCTGATGCTTCCCTAGTTAAACCATATTAGGAGACGTTGTGAGCCGATGTGTCACGAGGCAGGGAATTAGATGAGAGGAGTGATGGGATAGATCTGCCAAAAATATATGACACCACTAAAGTCTGCCGCATCAGAGATAAACACTTAATTTTTGTGAGACCAGCAGCAAAGGTCTATACGCACACACACACACACACACACACACACACACACACACACACACACACACACACACACACACACACACACACACACACACACACACACACACACACACACACACACACACACACACACACACACACACACACACACACACACACACACACACACACACACACACACACAGGCAGACAGGCAGACAGACAGACAGACAGACAGACACACATACACACACAGACAGACAGACAGACATACAGAAACAAACGCATAGAGACACAGACAGACAGACAGACAGACAGACAGACAGACAGACAGACAGACAGACAGACAGACAGACAGACAGACAGACAGACAGACAGACAGACAGACAGACAGACAGACAGACAGACAGACAGACAGACAGACAGACAGACAGACACTCACTCACTCACTCACTCACTCACTCACTCACTCACTCACTCACTCACTCACTCACTCACTCACTCACTCACTCACTCACTCACTCACTCACACTCACTCACTCACTCACTCACACACTCACTCACTCACACACAACACACACACAACACACACAACACACACACACACACACACTGATTTTTATATGCTCATGCCTGTCAGAGGTCCGGTGGTCTACCCTTACCGCCAAACAAACATATTTTCACACACTTGTCGACTGCTATTTAACTGACAGCAGTTCTCTTTAATCTGCTCATTTCTTATCCCCCGGCGCCCGACAGACTTGTGAGCCATGACACATCAAGTTATTGCAAAAAACCAAAACAATTTCAATTTAATGCTGCAGTAGAAAAAAGGTTATATGAAGTCATATAATGAGTGCTTCATTGTCAACAACAACAAAAAAAGAAACAGCACAGAATGCATAACAGTGCCTGTGCTGTTAACATGCCAATATTTTACACATAAGATTTCCATTCACTGGCAGCTGTCAGTTACTTCAGTAAATTAACTGCCAAAACGTAGCAGAACTGTCAATTGGAGGTAAAGTAACCATGGTTACCTTTCATATCCCCAAAAATGATGAAGCTGCAATGTAATTTTATGGAGGAATAATTAGACAGAACAACAAAATAAAAGATACCAATCAAAAAGGCATTCTACAATATGAAACAACAACCAAGAGTGTTTATAAATAAAAGGTTACATTGTGGAATTCCTCCTTACATTATAAAGTAGCATCTTTTTATACAACCATTTAAGTGAAATGATGGGACAAGTACTGTCTTGTACAAGAAGTTTAACCCTTTGAGCACGAGGTGGAAATAAAATGTGTTTTTTTTTCTTCTCATTTTCATATCTTCTGATTAAATAACATATTTATAAAACTATTGTGCAAAACAATTTCATTAATGTCTTCATATATTGTGCACCAGTAGATAGTCATACTCATCTTAAATTAAAAAATATAAAATGATGCATAATTTAGACAGAAATTAGTTTATGTATTTATGTACACATTTTTACACTGACCTGAATTCATAAAGGCCCCTGATTTGAGCAAACTAAAAAACTGCTATTTTGGATTCACATATATTTAAGCACTGCAACCTGTATAAGAGGTGTTTTATCAGATGATGTAACTTTTAATGGGTAAACAAAATACCTTTGAATTTTCCCACTCAAATACATATCAACTTGATTTCCAATCTCTAATTCATCTCTTATATATATATATATATATATTATATATATATATATATATATATATATATATATATATATATATATATATATATATATATATATATATATATTTACTTTTGGAGGGGGGTTGTAAATATAGAAGTATTTAGGCGTACTCAGAGGGTTAAATTTTTTCTGCTAACACCAGCATACTTAGGTCACGTAAAAAAAAAGAAGAAAAAAAGAAAAAAAGCAGAAGAGAGAAGTAAAGAGAGAGAAAGAAAAGCCCAGATTTAGTTATCAAATATTGAACTAAACCATTTCATTAATGCATGCAGCTTACTGCATCTCAAGGATGCAAAAAAAAAAAAAATCAATTTACACAACTTTCAAATACATACAACTTCATTTTAAGTCTTTTTTTATTTACCTTCATATTTTACCAGTGACCTCTTCACTCAGCAATGCACAGTTAGAAAATTATCAATTGTCATAACTTTCTCTGTTTTCCATTGTGAACTAAAAATGCAGAAAATTAATGTCTCTAGGGCCAAATGAGTGTTCCCCAGAGGAAAACTCCAAATGATGTGCCAAAACTAAACAGCAGTTTTTTGGCATCTATGTGCAGTTAGTTCTTCGTTAATTACTTGCAGTTCTTTAATATTTTCTTTTTCCTTAAGAAATGTTAGTCAGAAGGCTTGAAAAAAGGGACAGGAGATAAAGAGATGAGAGACAGAGTTTTTGTCCTTGGCCATCGCTAAGGTTTCTCAAGTTCACTAACATACATAAGATGGTCCTCAGGGGATTTACCATGGGTCTTACTCAGATGGAGCTTGACAGCGTGCTTGCTGGCAAAAGTCCGGTTACACAGTTTACACTGATATGAGGTGCCATTTGCCTCCTCATCTGGGGAAGGGGAGGGGGAAAGCGAATGAGGACTGGGGTTGGGGATCGAATGGGCCAAAGAATGCACTTGGGCTGAAAGCAGTTTCTCAGAGAGCCCCTTGGTGTGGCGTGAGATCTGGCTAATAAGATGCTCTCCAGACAACTTAGCCAGGTCCCTGAGCCTGAAGCCCAGATGTGATTCAAGATGGCTGACATAGGTAGAGGGGGAACGGATTTGTGATGCACAGTCACTGCAGAAGAAGACAGGGTGGCCAGAGTCTAGATTTTTCAAGAACTTTGTGCCACCTGTCCTCCTCAGCTGGTATTTGACGTTGGCCAGCCAGTGACTGATGGTGGTCATTGAGAGGCCAGTAAAGCGAGAAATATGCATGCGCTCCTGTGGACTGAGGTCTGACATAATGTACTTGCCATCACCTGTTTGCCGCAAACTAGAGGCAAACTGTGCCTGAAGGATAAGTAGATGCTGAGGATTCCAGTTGGACTGCCGGCCCTTTCGTTTCTGAGCGGGAGAGATCTCCTCTGATTCCTCTGGAGTCGATCCATCTATATCCGAGCGCTCTGAAAGACTCGTTGGTGTTGAGGATTTAGACGCATGGCTCTCTGTTAGGTTGCGCAGCATATCAGAGATGTCGGAAAGGGCATTTTCTCGCAGAGGTGAGTTGGACATGAAGGAAACCACAGCAGATGAGGCTTTGGCCATGGTGATAGTTGATGATGGTGAAATTGAGGTGGGAGTGGAGGTGGAGGAGGACAGGGCAGCAGATCCCAAGGAGTTGCTCTTATCACTCTTGCCTTTGGTCAGATCAATAGGCTGGTCATTGTTGATGTGGTAGAAATAGCGGTCTAGATGCTCATTGGTTTTTTTGGTCTGAGATGGAGTGGAGGCAGCCACAGCTGCCTTCTCTGCCAGGCTGTTGCTCATCTTGAAGAGCATGCTCATGGGATCAAGAGATGGCAGGGCAGGTTTGGCAGCTTTGCCTAGGTGAACATTCATGACAGACTGAAGCGCACTTAAAGGGTTGACAAATGGCTGCTCTGGAGGATGGTCGGTTATAATAGCAGTGCTGCTGCATAAGGTAGACACAGGGGTTTTGACAACATGGTCAGTGCCATTCTCCAGAGACTCTTTTGTGAGAGCATCACCATTTGAATCTTTGTGAGTATTTCCACCCCCATTAGTCTCAGGAGTTTTGGCTCCTCTCCTTTCCTTGGGGGACTCTCCTCTGGCAGATTCCCCTGCATCGCTACTGCAAGGAGAAGGTGTGGTTCGTCTAAGTGGGGAGGACCTGGCTCCAGGATCCCTCATTTTTTCCTCTACTTTGGCCACTTTTTCTGTGACTTTTTTGACTAGCTCCTCCATGGCATGGAAGTTGTTTTTGGGCAAAGGGGATGTTTGGCAACTAGGTGGAGAAATAAGAGGTTGGCTTTTGGGAGACAGCATCTCTTCTCCAGAAAACATATACTTTAGAGGAGAACTTTTCCCTGAGTTGCGCAGGGACAGTTTCATAATGTTTGGAAGCTGGTAGGCAGCGTGAATACTGGGGTAGCCTCCCCAGCTGGGTGTGCCATTCTGTGCTTTGTTGATGGCAGATGTTACTGTATTCTCTAGAGACTTCAATATGTCAAACCCCCCCTTAGGGCTTTCTTCGAGATCTTCCTCAGTCAAATATGGATATTTGGATGAAACTTCAAACTTCTCATCGGTTTCGCTTTCTGTTGCCTTCTTGTCTTTGCTATTATTTGTCTCCTTGGTACACTCCACTTCCTTCTCCTCTTTTTTAATCTCCATGGGTGTGATGGCAGGGGAGATACTAGGGGGAGGAGGTGCAGGTGGTGGTGGAGAAAATGCGGTGGCAGCCAGTGGCACTGACTGTACCTTTTCTTCATTGGTAGGTATGGTGTTAGGAGCCGTTATGGACATCGACTCCATGATAGGTTTGCCTTTCTTGATGGCAGAGTTAGTGACCTTGATGAAGTGTCCTGTGACCATCATATGGGCCGTCAGCTCCTGCAGTGTGTCATGCGAGCTTCCACACTCCATGCATTTCAGGATCTGGGATTTCCGTGACTCAAACTGCCACGCATAACTAGCACCGTTCTGGTGTCCATACCGATTGTTGGGTGTGATGTAGGGATTTGGGGTCTTTTGCAGAAGGTCATTGGTGTCAGATAAAGAAGGCTTGGGGGTGCCGCCATTGGAATCTGGTGAGCTGGGGAGTTCTAGCTCAATAGGGGCTCTTTTACGAGCTGAGGAGATAATCTTGGCTGCCACAGGAGTTACAGGTTCCTTAAGAGGCACTTTCTGGTAGTGTTTCGTCTTGATCATGTGAACACTAAGGTCTTGCAGTGACTCAAAGGAATGTCCACAGTACATGCACTTAAGAACTTTCTGGGCATCCTCTTTTCCTTCCATCTCCAGGAGGGAACGCTTGCGAGGCTTTGACCAGCGCTTGGTACCTTCACTGTCTGTCTCATGGTTGTCATCCCGGTAGTGGCCCGTCTCGTTCATGTGCACCGTGAGCTCAACCAGAGTATCATAGGCGGCACTACAGTCTTTGCACCGGAACTTGCTTGCACCAGTGAAGATGGAGCCATATAGTTTGGTGCTCTGCCGATAAAGCTGCACAGTACTGAAAAGGTTTGGCTCAGAGGCTGGGTGCATCAGTCTACTCTGGTTCTGTGAAACATTCTGCAAGGTCTTTGCAATGGCTGTCTGGTGCCAGTCGTAACCACCACTACCACAGCTACTGCTGCTGCTACTGCTGCTGCTACTACTACTGTGGCTACGTGGGGGTTTTTCTGCTGGTTGCTGAGACACATTCAAGTTCAGCGATGACCAGTAAGAGTTAGTCAGGAAACTAGTGTAGATAGCTTTCATCTGCTCCAGGCTGTCTGGCCCTACTTGTGTCACCTCCTCACTGATTGGTGTGGCCGTTGTCGTCATCATCATTGATGAAGTTGAAGAAAGAGAGGTTAGTGGCTCCTTGGCTGAGATATCTTCTTCGTTCTTCACTGAGGCACTCTCAAAGTCTGACATGCGGTCACTGGATTCACTCAGGTGTGACTCACTGTCCATCTCATGGCTGGAGAAATCGGCTGGTGGAGAGTCATGAAAGCCTGGCCTGTCTTTAAGGAGTAAGTCTTTGTCCTGGCACACATACTTCATGGCAGGTTCCTCCTCCAAAGCTGAATCCTCTCCCTCAACATCCTCATCGAGTAAGGCACCCTCCTTTAGCTCTTCTGGCACATACGCTACAGGTAAAAAAAGAGATAAAAGAAACAAAAAGAAAATGTGTTATCACATTGTCCAAATGAAGATTTAACACACTGCATTCCTACAATGCCTTGTATGGTGGATAGACAGCTGATGAAATGTCAAGCATCAGTGTGTTTTTCTCCAGTAGTGAAAAACAATCGGTCAGAATTTTTTATATTATAAAGTGTTGCAGTAATTCTTTCTCTGCTTTCCAATTGTATTACATTGCCACATGGAATGAAGTTATGTTTCTCTTTTCCTTTCTGAAAATAAAGTGCAGCAAAAATAAAGAGACGTTAAAAGAACGGAAGAAATGACTCTTCAAACCGAAGTTGCCACCTTATTCTTCTCAAGGGGCAACAGCTTGAAATTAAAACTAAATTTGAAATTAATGAAGCACATTCTGGAGGTGGCATTCGTTTCTAAAGTAATAAATTACTTGTATCAACCTCAGAGACAGCAGTTCCTGTCTGTCAATTAATATGTCTTACGCTTCTTCAGCAGCACCTAATGCATTCCCAAACAGACACACTCACCATTTAAATTAAGAAAGCATTCTCACTCATTACATAGCAAAGGGTTGCCTGCTTGTAAATAAAAAAATATTGTATGTAAAATGTTTCTTACATAAAAAAGGGGGTCTTCCTGCACCAAACACATTTGTGTCAATTAAGAAAGATTATAAAGTTGAAAGTTACTATTTACAGTTCAGCCTGGAGAACGCAAATGCTCAAGAAAAAAACATGGTCATGTTTTGTGCACACTCGCCTGAAAAATAAGAAACTAAAATATATATAGATATATTTTTAATTTCCAGTGCAATTGATGCAGAATGTAAGGTAGAAAAAGAGAAAGAGACATAGAGAGAAATGCAATGCATTGAAATAATTCCATGCATTCCTAACTGTGTCAGTTTATCACGCTTTTGACCAGGTATGTAAACAATGGAGAGAGAGGACACTCCATTGGACACACTGGTTTTCTGTGAACACATTCAATCATGTCTAAATACCACAAAAGTCAAACTAGTCATGCTAAAACTTCAACACACAGCATTTAGATTTAATTCTAAATACAATATGTCAATTTGTATACAAGGAACATTCAAGGGTTTCCTCAACAAAGACTGCATATAATTCGAATTTTATGAATCATCCCCTTAAAACATAATCTTTTTAGGTTAGTAAAGAGATTTTAAGCTTAACAAGACAACACTGCTGCGATGCAGCTATGATGGTTGTGTAACAACAACAAAAAAGTAAAAAGAATGCCATAAACATGAGGACAGTCATTTTGTAGCCCTTGGCAGAATGATGTCAAGGGACTGGCAAAAACCCTTTTTTAGTTTGTAGTTGTAATGTGTGTACCTCATGGCTGCAGGCATTCTGTGCTGTTGCAATGACACTTAACAGGACTGTATTGTTTTTTGTAATGTAATCATATTATTATTATTTATAATATTTAATTCAAATAAAAAATCTAAACTGATAAATCCAAAAATTACGTAATAGGATTTAAACCATAGATATCAAATGGTCAGCTATTTAATTTTCTGAATATTACTCATTTCTCTGTGTGTCTGAGAATGTTTGAATCTGAAATTAAGCGGACAATATTAAGAAACTAAACAAGTAGCTAGTTTCAACAGAACTTTATTCCAAGTAGGCAGAAGAACAAAGGAAAAGAGCATTCAATATTTATTCAATTTTAAGAGCATTATTATTAGGATCCATCTTCTCACACACATCACAGTCAGTCTGTGAAATCGAATCACCCCCTACACAAATCACAACCAACTGTGATCGTGCAGCACACACAGCCATCTGTTCTGAATCAGCCAAAACGACAGCTGTTTAAGAGAACAATGCCTTCGTTCAGGAAGCAGGAGAAGCTGAGCTTTACATCAAGGCCAAATAGCAAGGTAAAACCCCAATTCCTTCAAATACACTTTAAACCTCCTCTCAATGATTGCAAAACACACACAGGTGGAGATTTTAGCATGACAATTTTAGCTCCCACTAAACCACTATATGTAAAATGTAAGGTCAACCTTGAACATAATTACACAAAATGATTAGCTGGTAATTAAAGTTAAAAAGGAGGATGAGTGTGCTAGAGGGGAGAGGGGGAGAGGGGGAGGGAGGGAGGTAGAGAGAGAGAGAGGTAGAGAGAGAGAGAGAGAGAGGTAGAGAGAGAGAGAGGAGAGAGAAGAGGAGAGGAGAGAGAGAGAGAGAGAGAGAGAGAGAGAGAGAGAGAGAGAGAGAGAGAGAGAGAGAGAGAGAGAGAGAGAGAGAAGAGAGAGAGAGAGAGAGAGAGAGATTGCTCATCGCTTCTAGTACAAGCAAACCTGTCTCACTGTAACCTTGACCTGAACTTGACTACATGTCGAGCACAGAGTGAGTATTGCCAGTGAGTAGGCTACAGCAAATTTGAGAAGAAGTGTGCACGTTTCTGTATATGTAGTTTTCACCAAACACAGAATTAGCACCGCTTGACATCACAAAAATCAGCCGTAAGCCCCAAGGTAACATGAGCGGCATGGAGAAAGACGAGAAGAAAGCAGAGGCAGGGCCTAACGAGAGAGAGACCCAACAATCTGCGACACACATCCCGAGTGTTGGTGCATGTCCTGGCTGTATTCCAGGTTCCCAAGCCCCCAGTGTACCTACAAGTCTGTGTGATCTGGCTGGGAACAATATTGAGATTTCATCCCTGGACCTTCAGAAGCCAGTGCTCTGGTCCAGGCCTACCCACACCACACAGGTGCTGTTTTAATTAGAAAACAGGATGCTTGGATCCAAGAGTGGTATGGTGGGGGTAAAATGAGAATGACCTCCCAATGATTTGGCATCAGATTGGAAAAAGAGCTTGATCTAATTTACACTCAGACACCCAGGGAGATGACCAGCAGAGAAAGCTGTTTTCTAAGGCAGTGGAGAGCGTAACCTTGCAAATTTAAAGGGCCGTCTGGGTCTGGACTATTAGAGCACATACTGTCTTTAAAAAAAATCAGAGTAAGTGGAAAACCTTAATACATGTAACAGTGATAAAACTAATCCGCAATCCCTTTTATCAAAGGAACAAGATTAAATGTTAACTATGCAAATATGACTCTTCTTCACAACCATGTGTGACTATATTGTTTGATTTAAAGAACTAAGGTGCACTTTTTAATTAAAATAAATTGTCTGCTGTCAACCAGAAGTAAAAATCAAATGTATTGAATGTGACAAAATCTAGGAACTAATGTGGGTTTTCCATCTATATGGCCAGTATACTGTGAATATAAGACACCACTAATGTACGAGTTTTTAATTTTTTTTTTAAATAAGTCAGTAAATCAGTAACATTGTAAAATATTTTTAAATTGTTTGTCCTATTTTAATATATTTTACATTTAATTTTGAGCAGCCATTACTCCAGTCTTCAGGGTCATATGATCCATCAGAAACATTCTTATATGCTTAATTGCTGCTCAAGAAACATATTCTATTATTATCAATGTTGAAAACAGTTAGGCCTATGCCGTTTAATATTTGTGGACACTTTTTTACAAGTAAAACAATGTAAATGCAAAATGTAAAGAGTCACTGCTGACCAAATAAATGCATCCTTGATGAATGAAAGCATGAATAAAAAAAAAAAATACTTTTGCTTTTGGTGCATTTCATCCTATATACATAATAATGTAGAACTATACATGCATAAAAACCAAGTTAACACCCCTCAAGCTGCTGCCATTTGTTCTTATTTGGAATTGAACCTCATTCATACAGACAGAAGTTGAAGTAGGCAGCCCGGTCCAATACTTCTGGGTGTGCGGATGAGCTAGAGAGAGTGAAAGAGTAAGTAGTTGGTAATTAAAGCTGCTATATATAGCCCCTAAAGCCCACATTTATAATGGGAGGTATCTCTCTCTAATATGCCACTATCTGCAATGTGATATCATTAGGAGGAAAATGGTTTGTAGCCTTAAGCAGACAGGCTGTCTGTGTGCGGCTGGAGAATATGAGATAGCACCAATCCACTTCTCTTCTCTCCTCTCGTCCTCCGCCCTCGCTCCTTTCCTCACCTCCCCTCCATCTCTCCTCGGCTATCCTGACCCGCGTTAATGAAGTTAATTGAATCTGAGATCAATAATGCTTAATTATTGCAATTTGACATGCACAGACAAATTGGTGGGGAGGCCAGACGTGTATGCATGCATGTGTACGCTAGGCTAGAGGAGATGTAAGTGTGTGTGTCCAGCACCGGGGTGGGCGAGAGGGCACGGCTGGACAGCAGAGGAAGAGAGAGAAGGATGGACGAAGCAGACAGGCGTGCCATCGATTCCAGAGAGACGCCCCATCGACCAGGCCTACTGACTGATGGAGGCCCTGCTCCAAGGCTAGCTGGAGAGAAAGAGAGAGCTCACCGAGACCACTTTCACCAGCCTGGCCTGCCCTGCCCACAAACGGCACATTGAGATGGATTGGATGGACAGAGGAGCGTAACAGAGAGAAAACCAGAAAGAAAATGGCAGACACAGATAAGAGGGTTCTACCCATAGACATAATATAATACATAGACGCCCTATTGGCCGCTTTGGAACGTTGCTGCGATACGTCAACGGGTCCGCCATTTTGCGGAGGGCAAGACTGCATTGTAATCAAGGGTGAGCTGCGTTTTTTTCTGGGTAAAAACAAAAACTGTTTTTATATTTATCAACCGATTTCAGTGGTTTATGTGGTGTACAAAAAGTTCCATCTCTAGTTATTTAAAATCTCAATAGTTACACTTGTAAAATATTTGTTTTAATAAAGAATGGTCAAAGACTTGTCATGTATCTGGCTTTTTATTCTTGGATAAGAATGATGAAGACCCCCATACTGAGATATAATTTAAGTTTTCTTATTGTGGAAAAAGCATTTTCTGTGATTGACCAGATTTGAGCAATAACAAAGATAACTGATGGATCCATGCTAATACATATGTTATGGTACAACTAACATTTGTGAGAAGTAATAGTAAATAGTTTTAGTCAATAACATAAACAAATAGTATACAGCAAATAAAATAGTAATGAATAGTATAATTATATAATATCATACAATAATACAATCACAAAAATATTGATAATAGCATATGGTTTATTAATAATACTATAATAATAGCAATAGAATAAGAAATATCAATTACAGAATATACACAATAAAAAATAAGTTAAATAGTGACTTATATTTAAAATTTAACTCTTTTGTTAAATTTCAGTTTTATTGATCAGTAATAGCAGAAGTAGCTTCAGTCAAACATACAGCAGGATACAACGTTAAAAAAGCCTAAATATAAAGTTATGAAACTTCACTTTGCCCTCAGCCAAAACGATTTACCAGGGAACCATTTATAGATTAATGAGACCAAAGATCGCCCGTTAGATATACACAAGACGAATAATATCTCATGTTTAATCACTAGACTAGAGACATCCGAGCCGGCGGCAAACTTCAGACGCTCTGGCCGAGGTAAGGCTGTCCTCTGCGGGCTTAATGAGCGCCGAGCGCCCGGTGATCGCGTCGTACAACTCCGAAACCGTCAGATCAAATTTTTAAATAGGCGCCATCTTTATAAACAAACCACATATTTAAGCTTTAAACAACTACATTGTCGACTGAAAAACTTATTAAAACTACATTTCGTGACACAATAACAGTAGTATTTTTTAATTTATCCTCTGAACGTTACTATTACTAATTAAATAATGACCAATACAACCAAAAACAAACGTTCAGTCTTGCCTGTGAAAGATAATTCCTCGAAAGCTTTTTTCAATTGTGTGGCGATTTGTACAGCCCCAAGCAGCGCACAAAACAGGCATTTTTCTCATTCCCAGTATGAGAGGTATGGGAAAGTTGCCATCCCCAATATGGCGGCGCCGTTGACGTGCGCTCCAGCGGCCAATAGGGCGTCTATGTATTATATTATGTCTATGGTTCTACCTATGGAATCACTGGTGTTTTGTTTATAGAACGCATGGCTGTTACTAAGTGATGGTTACCATGGCTATAACTGTAACAAGTTTTGTTTCCCGGCCTCCCTGCATTGTCTCTGCAACCAGATGAACCAGGGGTATTTTAATTTATGAAAACATTAAAGGAATATTCTGGATTATTTACAACTATTATGGACAACATCTGTGACTTTAATTGCAATGTTGATAGCTGCATATTTTAAATGTTTATTCGTGATGCTGCACACTTGCCTGCTAGGCTTATACTGCCAGTGCATTGCTGTAAACACTTTTGCGTTTATTGAAATTATTGACTGCAGTAACTGACAGCATGCCACAGATGCAGGACACGGAGTAAATGTGAATTGTCATTTGCAGACAATTGTGTGAAAGTGAAACAGGTCATTCAATTGGGAGGGGAAAAAATAGGATTTTAGCTATAAAAACTGATTGGATTGTAAAAACACTCTGTCTGTAGACAGACTGAATTATAGTTTGTTAAATATGAATGACAACAGCAAAAATATAATGCTAAATTATTAAAGATTAACATTAGTATTTTTTAAATAACATGTACCATGAATCATTCCCAACTAGACCAGGAAGATGCATTAAGAAATTAAATTAAAGTTAATTTTGATTATTTCATGCTCAATTTAAGAATGAATCATAGCTACTGTGATATCAAAAACCTTGAGAAAATGTTAACAATGAATCACAGGCACTTAAAACCTTAAAAAACCTCTCATCTTTTGTTATAATAATGTGGAAATACGAGGTGGTGGAAGAGTGTGAGAGAGAGCGAGAGAAAGAGCAAGCTGGTGTGGATTAAAGAAAAGAAACAGGGCTGGAGGTGCATCGGCGCTGGCAGAACTGAGAGAGAGAGCTGGTAAACACAGACGCTAGCACGGCTAATCGCCCGCTCATGCCACTCAGCGGGAGAGCCCCTGACAGTGTGTGTATGTGTGTGTATGTTTACACACCCCCGCTCTCCCCCCCTGCATGTGCACAGCAACCGGTAACCACGCTGGAGAACAGAACTTCCCCCTGCTGCCATAGCACCTCCACTGGAGTTAACACTCCTACACGGCATCAAGATTCGACAGCCTCGAACACACACGTGAGCGCTCAGTCATACAAATGATCCTGTGTGCAACACAATATCGTACAAACAAAAAGTTGATTTATATTCAGAAACGGGCTCGGTGCTGATACAGGCATTTAGAAACCCCTGGCTAAGGAAACATAGAGGGGGTCTTAAACCTCTGATGAGCGTGTTTTAGCACTGATTATTACAACAACTGCTCAACTGAAATATGCTTTATTCATTGACTTCAGTGATGTATACGGTTGTGTTGACAAAATCGCTCTGGAGCCGCATCCTCCCGAGACACCATCTAATAAAAACCTTACATGTGCTTTTTGGATCTATCTCTTTAGAAATTTGAACTAAGAGGTTAAAACAGCACAGCATGGACGTTCTCAGGAGTAAAAACACGGTCCACCTCTTCCAAAATGCTATTAGTTACTAATGAACACTAACGTCCGCCCTGAATGTCTCCTACGATTCTGGCCAATGCTTCTTCTGAAGGTTTGCCCACAATTGCTCCTTTAAGAAGGCTCACATCATCAGACAATCATTTCCATGTCCTCTACTTAAAAGACAAATAACAAATACAAATTAGAAACAGGCAAAGAATTTTCCAAGCAGTGACATGATGATAAATAATAAATAATATATATATACATATACAATACCAATAATACCAATCTATCTACCAATAGATCTAAAAGTATGTGGATTGAAGGTTTACTGATATATATTTAAGTCTTAAATAATATTATATTAGTGAACTAAATATAATATATATATATATATATATATATATATAATATATATATATATATATAATATATATATATATATATATTTCTACCTAATGTACTAATTTTTATTCCATTAAATTAAACAAATAAACATATCAAATCTGTTTATTTTATATGTTACATGAATCAAATTTTTAGGTTACCTGACGTTTTTCCTTTTTAATAGTTTTATAGTTTTGGGTCGGTAATATTTTTTAATGTTTTTAAAAGAAGTCTCTTATGCTCACCAAGACTGCATTTAAAAAATATATATATATTGGTAACACTTTACAATAAGATTCATTAATTAACATTAGTTAACTACCTTAGTTAACATGAACTAAGAATGAACAATACTTCTTCAGCATTTATTAATCTTAGTTAATATTAATTTCGACATTAACAAATACATTATTAATATCAAAGGTTGTATTTGTTAACATTAGTTAAAGCACTGAACTAACATGAACAAACAATGAGCAGCTGTATTTTTATTAACTAACATTAACAAAGATTAATAAATACTGTAACAAATGTATTGCTCATTGTTAGTTCATCATGTTAGTTAATACATTAACCAGGGTTCCAGACTGCGACCAAATTGGTCGCATATGCGCAGGGGCGTAGCACCAAATTTTGGGCCCTGGGTACAAACCATCTTGCTGGGCCCCCGTACCAAATACTATAGTGATAACAATGGGTGGGGTATTGCACTTTTATCATAAAAACACTTAAAATGTAAACAAAATAAGCCACACTCCGATTAATATATTTTATATCAAAAGTACTACTTACTTTTGACAAAAGGTCTAGCAGGTCTGAAACTGAAATATATGGCTTCAAATGGTTGCTAAAATATCCTTTATTGTCACAATACCTTTTTAAAGTGTAGGCTAAGTACAAGTTACTTGACGATTATTTGTCTGTTTAACATAAATGCAGACTATAGAATCAAAGGCTACACTAACCGCCAAACTAGACATTCAGTCTTTGAATTACGTTTTAAAATAAGTCATTTTCAATCATTAAGATGTGCATTAAACTGAGAACAATCGTACTTATAATGTAAGAGCGTGCGCGAGCTAATTTGCATAACAATGCGGTAAAATAGGCGCTAACGATCTGTGTTTTTGCGGGTGTTAGATTTTGACAATAAAGGGAAATATAGGCCTACATGTAAACTTCTGACTCTGGGGAGAACTGCAGCAGAAGAGGAGACAAGCTGGAGACAATGTCAATGCTCGATGATGCATTTGGAGCTCACCTTTCTTTTAAAAAAACTGAGTGAGCAACTGCTTGCCCTCATTTGCCTTTCTCTCTTTAATCTTCTTTTCTTTTCGTTTTTGAGCCCCTGATTTTCCTTTCTTAAGGAAAGACATGAATCTTCCCCTGTCTTCCTAGTTCCTATCACACGGCTCACTCCAGCTCCTGTCTCATCAACTGATTCACCGCAGGTCCGCAGCAGAAGCACCTAACCTGCGGGTCGTACCATTTACATTGATTCGAGAGGGGTGGTAGGGCCCTGCACAGCATGAAAATAACTTTTTTTTATACCAAACCAGTGCCTAACTACAAGTTTAGTTTTGCACAGGATCTTTTTTATTTGTACATTAATGCTATACAAATGTTAGTGCATGTATATGTCTGTATAGAAAACTGACTTCTAAGGCCCTACCCCCTGCCTCGGGCCCTGGGTACTCGGTACCCTTTTTCCCCCCAGTCCGACGCCCCTGCATATGCGACCATTTTTTGAGAATGTGTGAGTTAAAATTGTATGTGGTCGCATTTGAGCGAGTGGACGCTCGCGCAACAGAACGCCGTTGTATTGAGCAGCTGCTGCAGTACGTAACTTATGTTCAAAATGAAGGAGTAGGCCTACATTATGAATCCATTTCATGCAACCGTGTTTTTGACTTATCCTGAATCACTACGGTACGCTTATAATAAGTGTTTATATTCTGACTATTTTATCCCGGGATCGGCTCGGCTCGGCTGCGGAGTAGCCCAGTGCCTGCGTGACTCGTCATAGACATTAACGGAGAGAAGTAGCTCCGGCTACAATGTTCTTCCGCAAGACACGTGCAGTTTATTTATTGACAGACGTAGACGTCACGCGCATTGCACACTGATGGTGAAACGCGCCAATTACGAATTCACAAATTAAAGTCATATAAAAATGAAAAGGTCTCACGAAACACTGAGCCTCTTCCTACGTCTTTTCAGCGGTTAGATGAGAGTAATCGCTCGACAGAGGAAAAGGAAAAGATTATAAAATGCAGAAGGTAAGGAGGAGTGTGAGATTTCTGATTTTTGTTACAACTAACTTTGATAACGAAAAATCTGTATCAGCGTATTATAATACTCTAATCTTTTAAAATGCAATGCATACATTTGAATGTTTAATGATTTTTAAGATAGAAAGATGATGCTGATAGAAAGATGATAATAGACAGAGAGACAGACAGATAGAATATGATTCAAATGTAAATAAATAGATTGTATATAATTCAAATGTAAAATGCTTAAAATTACAGAATAAAATTACTGTCCAAAATCCATAATACCAAATGTCTTATGTTACCTGACCAGTAAAAAGTGTCCAATATTATTTGAAATATATCTAGTCAGTGAAAAAGTGCCAGAATATTCGTCTAAAATAATTCTGTATTTTCAGCTTCAGATTCATGAATATTTTTATTCTGGTGTCTCTATTGTCCTTGGGTTAAAAGCACAGAGTCCAAGCCTATTTAAACCCACAATGTAATATCAAAATGTAACATTTTAATCAACAGTACATTTTTTGATAACCTTTTATCATATGTCTTGGAGTATCGCAATAATATCATATCGTGAGTTCAGTATCGTGATATGTATCGAATCGTGACATGAGGGTACACCCTAGTTTTTTTATATAATATATTACAGGTATTTATTCTGCAACCCAGAAAGCCTTTGCTAGCCGTGTTCCATTAAGACCACTGTTCATCAGCATGCATTGATTAATCCCATGGCATGTAGCAAAAAAAAAAAAAAAAAAAAAAAAAGTGCGAGCAAATCGTATGCTGGTGCGACCAACTGAGATAGTTGGTAGCACCAGTGCGACCAGTGGAAAAGTTAGTTTGGAGCCCTGTTAACTAATGAACATTATTGTAAAGTGTTATCGAAATATTATTATTTAAAATAACTTTTCTTTTATTATATTTAAAATGTAACTTATTCCTGTGATGCAAAGCTGAATTTTTTACTCTAGTACTCGGTGTCACATGATCCTTCAGAATTTATTCTAATGTGCTGATTTGGTGCTCAAGAAAAATCTCCTATTATTATCAAAGTTTAAAATATTTGTGCTGCTTAATATTTTTGTGAAAAACATGATGTGTAACACCGCATCTATACGTGGTGCGACACGACAAAATACGATAGAATGCATTATAATAAGTGATGTTGTCTACACTGGATGTGACATGACACGGAAAATCCCCTTTGTCGCGTCCAGAGTAGACAACCTTTAGCTGTTGCGGAGCGACGTGAGAAACAACGGCTGTGTACCGTGTAGACAAGGTGTAACTAACTCCATCAGGTCTGTGATCTATATTTCAGGATGTCACACTGGAAATCAGTGTTTACTAAGGCTGTTCTCTGAACGATGAGTAAACGTTCCTGAGGACAGACAGAAATCTGTGAAAATAAGCTGAAGTTACTGCTCACCTGTGCAGATTACAATGAGGAAAAATGTGTTCATTTGTCCATATCTGTTTTATTTGCGATTGTATATGCACAGATAAATATTCTTTACTGATTTGATTTGGTTATTTATTTTTTGGACTGGTTGAATATATTGTAAACATGGGCCAAGAAGATATGAACTCTAGTTAGTTAATAATCAGTCAAATGTGTGTGTGGCTCTATTGTCTGAAGCAGCTCTCAAACAGACACCACAGACAATTATAAAGCAGGAGGAAGATGATCTCCAGCAAATGATCCACCCGCCTGCCTTTGTTATTCAGATGAGCTCCACTTGGAGAAGTCACATTCCTAAAGCACGGGGCAACCGGAGGTCAGACACATCTACACAAACACTAGGAACTCCCAAGAGGCCGAAAGAGAGCCGGAGAGAGGGAGGGGCGATTGTCTTTGAATGAGTTTACACGTGTGTCTTACTGAGAATTTCTCGGTTTTTGTCGGTGACTTGTGTTGTTCCTCTTCCCCTTTCAGTAATCCCTCCCATAATGTGTCTTTCCCTCCCTCTCTCTCTCCCTCTGTCCCACTCAGAATCACAGGAGTGTGTCAGTCTCCCATTAGAGAGGGTTGCTGGGTAATGGGAGAGAACAGATCTGCCTTGCTGTGATCCCCAGGGCCTCACTCGGCTCGACTACCACACACACACACACACACACACTCACAAAACACATATTAACACCACAATATAAACATGGTTATGTGTCTGCAGGAAGAAGAAAAAACATGCATAGAAAACAAAACGTGACAAAAAAGACGAATATGGAATTTTAAAAATCGACTAGGCTGTGGGTCTCTGAATGACTTTGAATGATCGGTTTGAAAAGGATAGTTCATCCAAAAATGAAAATTTTGTCATGATTTACAATTATTCTTCTGTGGAACACAACAGAAACTATTTAGATAAATGTCTTAATGTTTTTTTTGTTGGTCTATATAAAATAAGTCAGTGGTAACCAAAACAGTTTGATATTCTTCAAAAGGTCTTCTTTTATGTTCTGCAGAGGAACGAAAGGTTTGGAAAACATGAGCATGAGAAAATTACGACATCATTTTTTGGATGAACTATCCCTTTAAGAGACATGTTGTTAGAGGGCATTTACATAATACAAGTTCTTGCATTTGTAATAGTTAGACTACTTTTAATTTAACATGCAATGATGGGTTGCTCAACGCAAAACAGCCTAAAGACGCCCGTCTGAATGTGTAACTGTAGCTGTGCTGCTTCAATGTGTCATGTTCCTAGCTTGCTAATTAAAGCACCGTTGCTAAAAACATCCAAATAAAAATATCCAAATACCTAAGAAAAAAAAATCTCAACCTCACTTACGGACAAGTCATCCAACAAGCGACAATCGTGACCCATCCCTCCAGCAAACACACAAAGACAGAAAATAGACAAGATCTCTGATTTGAAACGAAAAAAGTCACTGTGTCTCTCCCACGTACACAAGCCCTGAACTTGGCAGATACGTTAGGCAGCAAAATAATAGGCATTTTCCAACCCATAATGCAGAGTGTTAGCCAGTGGCAGTCCACTGATTTAGGTACTACGTCGAGACGTCAATCTGAAGGCCTTGGAAGAGAGAGAGCAAGAAGGAGGGGGGATGTAGATACACAGAGAGTGGGCCTGCAAAGCAAAGATGAGCGAGATAGAGAGAGAGCGAGAGATGCTCCTAATGGGAGACATGCAGTCATCTAGTCGCTGACTCTCTCCATTCAGCGTGTCACTGGGTATCCATTACCTGCCACTCTCCTCTGATCTCTTTGGACAGCTCTGATCAAAAGATGTCATTTGACCTACTCGCCCGCTCGTGCCGGCCCGCCGGGGTACGTGGCCCGCGAGCGCGGGGCTGCCTCGCCCGTAAATAAAACGACATCATCACTTCAGCGTCCCGTCATGTTCTCGGGCCGATTATGATAATAGTGGATCTGTCAGCACGTAAACGGACAGGGCAGCCACGGCGCTAATGCGCAGGATATAGCCTCTCTGCCTCCGCCGCCTTAGTTCCTGCTTCGCTCTTTATTGGGTCGACTTTTCCCTCTCTCTCTCATTGGATGGCACCTGAGAAGCAAGCCCCGCTTGTTGAGGATGTCAGGGTTAATCTGTTAGCATCAAGCTGGGGCTGCGGAGGCAAACAGAAAGAGATTTGCCTTATTCTGATTTGGAGGGAGACAGGGCAGAGGGTGTAGATGAGCTGGGAGGGGACTGATTGCCTATGATATTGCTCGTGCCGCGTTTCGAGAGGTCCTGCTCGGGCTGCGGGCAAACATGGAAACAGACACATAATCTAAACAAAACCAGACGTAGAAACAACACGCCGGCGCACGAGCACATCAGAGAAGATGAAGAAAATTACACACAATGCCGCGAGAGGAGACGCACGCAAAACGCTTGGGCTCGGTGGAGGCAGGACGGTAAAAGGCAGGCGAACGTGCAGGGTTTTAGAGGCGAGAAAAACGGCGCACAATAAAGCCAGAAAACAACACTGCTCGGAGGCAATTTAGACTGCAAAACACAAACCATTAAGTTTGTGCATTATCTTTTAATTTAATCTGGAATGATTTATAATCCATCACGCAAGGCTTCAACCATATCCAATTATTCTCTGTGCCTTGATTGACAACAAAGGTGATTTATTAAGCTAATAAAAAGTGATGTGCACCCAGCCCCCCTCCTTCCCGCCTCGACACCCCCCACCCCCCTGTGAAAATAGCCAGTGAGAGAGACACTCTGCTTACAGGGGTGTAGCGGTTCACAGCCGCCCTTGGCCAAGGCGCTGGGGTCACGTTTTTTCCTTCTGGAGGTGTAGTTAGAAAGTAGATCTGAACATTGCAATAAGCATGGCTTTTCTAATGACTTCATTTTATCTATATTTCAAGATATACACTAGTGTAGTACCCCTATCGATGCAGTAGCCTGATTCTTATGAAGTACTATTAACACAATTTGTTTATATCAAATGTCCAGAAAATTACATAAATGCATATTCAGAGAGAGAGAAAGATGCTCTCTGGGTTTTGGCAAAGAAAAATGACATTATGTCTTGGATTCGTTCATTTTGGGTATGTATGTGTCATCTTGTCGCAGCTGCTAAGGGCTAATGTTCTGCTTTGGATATTATTTCTGATTATTAATGAAAAGCAGAGGACAAGAATGATGGTTTTCTTGGGGACGCTCGTAAATAATATTAAAACTGTGCCAACAACAGGGCCGGCCACCTAATGAGCCTTTAACCCTGTGAGTCGCATATGCCTTGTGTTAATTTTAGACCTATAGAGCTATGAGGTCACATTCACACAGCTGTGTGTGGAAGTAGAGCAAAGAACCCATTCAACACACTTTACCTCTTTTTACTGAAAATAAAAGATGTGGCTTTAGGGTACAGAATAGTTTGTGTGCAGAAGATTCCTTCAACTGTACAGTATATTGTCACGTGAACTGTCGATCGCACGTGTGTGTGTGTGTGTGCATGCACGTGTTCTGAATGGCTCATAAACCACAGGAGGACACATTAATGTCCACAATGTTCAGCCTGCCCTGGTAAACACACAACCCCCTCAACTAATGATGCAATAAGAAAACAAGCCATCACAGCCCCTCCGCAGAGAGACACACACACACATACACACACCCGCTGTAGCCGACAACAGATTTAAGATCTTAATATCACATACTTAATAAGGGTGGGGAAATATGTTGGTGGTCTACCAAAGAAGTATTTACTTTCTTTTCCACAAAATTCTCAGAAATCTCTGGGAATAGCCAGAGGAAGACAACAACAGAAACACAAAGATAAGCTATTGAAAGGTAAAGAGTCACTGAATGGACTACTTATAATGTTGTAAATGGCACATTTTCCTTAGCATGTGTGAAAGTGAGTCTTGAAACTGGCTTCTTTTGTCCAGATAAGCAGACACGGCTCTGGCAGTACATTCTCTCAGCTCATAAAACTGGGGCCCAGGGCAGAGGACCCTGTTCACTCTCTTTACAGGCTTCCACTGTTAACGAGAGAACGGCTCTCGTTATAACTGTCCCGGCAGAGCCGCGGACCTTTGCTTTGTGACGTTTAAAAATGTTG